>BSBK01000029.1:0-600000 GCA_027943335.1 Chamaecyparis obtusa
AAGTCTTCTCTCTCTCTCCTCTCTCTCTCTCCCCCACTTCCTCTTCGATTTATATTTTTACATAACATGTTACAGGTTATGTAAGAGTAAGGCCAATAGTTTTTGTTTTACATAACTCGTACAAGTTATGATAAAATATGGACATTGTCTTTAGGCTTCCATAACCCATATGAGTTATGAGTAAATCTTTAAATTTTACTCACAGTGGCCTAAAAACTAGCATTGCAACTTGTTTGGAAGTCCCACTTCTATTTCACATAGTTTATGCGATAGTAACTGTAATCACCTAAAAATTGACAAGATCAAATTGTGTGGGCAAAAAGGAAAAATCAAAGCAATAAATTGAAATCAAGGAAAAATCAAAACAATTTTGCAATCAAGACAAAATCCAATTTTTAAGTAAAAATCAAAAGCCATTAAATTAATTTAAATCAAATAGATCAAGTTAAATCAATAAGTTGTGCAATTAATCTAATTAAATGCATAGTTCAATTTAAATCAAAATCAACCCATTTAAGGGGTACACATGACTAAACAAATCAATTTAATTTAATTAATAAATCCCTATTTTCCCTCAAAGCCACATGGGAGGAAAATTCCTCAACCAATAGGATTTAAGGATCAAGCTCACATCAAATCTCAATCACACATAAGGTGAGAGCATCTTGACCACCCATTTTGTCTCTTTGTCCCAAGCTTTGAGGAAAATCCACTTGAATTGTCTCCAAAGGTGGAACCATAGACTTAACCTCAACTCAACCATGATCAACTCAACTCCATGTTAGGATTAACAAGGCAGAAATAACAATTATGTGCAAATATAACTAATATCAGAAAATAATAAACCACACAGAATAGAACACAAGACACACAGATTTAACGTGGTTCACCCAATCCCTGGGCTACGTCCACCAATAGCGAGTCCAATATTATTATTATCCAGTGATTACAACCTGATTACAATCTATAATCCCCTACAGCCCAATTCTACCGCAAGTACTAAAATCATACATACTAAAAAATCCCTAACCCTAAGCCATATTATACAATATTTTCCCGCTTTAGGGTTAGAATGAGTTATAAGTAGTCGGCCCAAATAACTGAAAAAGTAGTCGGCCTCAAAAAAAATTTCCTCGGGGGCTACGCCCCCGAACCCCTGCTCTTGGGGGCTGCCGCCCCCAAACCCCCTCTCGAGGCCCAGCCCGGCCCTGAACCCCGGCGAGGTCGGGAGGAAAAGTGTGTAGTACTTTTCTGGATAGTACTTTCCTGATTAGTCACCACAAGCTAACAATCTCCCACTTGGTGACTGATCAGTATCCACACTATACTAAAAAACCTCCCACTTGGAGACTGATCCTGTAGCAATATCGCTACCCACATGAGGCTCCCACTAGATTGAACCACCTTGGACTCAGTTGTTCCTTTATTTTGTTTAGTCTAGAAGACCAACGGAAGCTGAACATGAGTTCAACTTCTCCCTTGTTACTACCTTTGTAAACATATCTGCTGGATTATCATCAGTATGAATCTTTTCCATCCTTAACTGTCCATCATCCAAAACTGATCGAATGAAATGGTACCGCAACTGTATGTGTTTTGTCTTTGAGTGCAAAGCAGAATTCTTTACAAGATGAATGGCACTTTGGCTATCTGTATGTAGAAAATTATCCTTTTGTGGATGTCCCAATTCTTCCATGAAGAATTGAAGCCATATCATCTCCTTGGCTGCCTCTGTAGTAGCAACGTACTCTACCTCTGTAGTGGATAAAGCAACCACCTTTTGTAGTCGAGAAATCCAACTCACTGTTGTCCCACCAACAGTAAATATATAACCTGTAGTACTCCGCCTGCTATCTATATCTCCTGCCAAATCTGAGTCAACATAGCCTTGTACAGTAGTAGTAGAACCCCCAAAGTGTAAACACTTACTAGATGTGCCTCTCAAATATCTGAGAATCCATTTGACTGCATTCCAATGCTCAATACCAGGGTTACTCATATAACGGCTAACGACTCCCACTACGTGTGCAATATCTGGCCTAGTACATACCATAGCATACATTAAGCTCCCTACAGCTGAAGCATAAGGTACCTTAGACATTTTAGCCTCTTCTTCTGGTGTCTTGGGACACATATCCTTAGTCAATTTCAAATGACCAGGCAAAGGTGTGCTGACAGCTTTGACATTTTCCATAGAGAAACGTTGCAACACCTTCTCAATATAATCAGCCTGAGATAGAGACAATTTCCTATTTTTCCTATCTCTACAAATTTTCATACCAAAGATTTGTTTTGCTGCCCCCAAATCCTTCATAGCAAAAGATTTTGCTAACTGTTGTTTCAACCCCTTAATGTGATCCATGTTAGACCCAGCTACAAGCATATCATCAACATATAAACATAAAATAATGTAGCTGTCATCATCCAACCTCTTAAAATAAACACAATGGTCAGAATGACACCGACTATATCCATGCCCATTCATAAAAGTGTCAAATTTAATATACCATTTCCGAGGTGCTTGCTTCAAGCCATATAAACTTTTCTGCAATCTGCACACCAAATTCTCCTTACCCTTGACCTCAAATCCTTGTGGCTGAACCATATATATTTATTCATCCAAATCACCATGAAGAAAGGCTATTTTAACATCAAGCTGCTCTAAATGCAAATCTTCAGTAGCCACAATACTTAAAACAGTATGAATAGAAGTCATTTTAACAACTGGAGAAAATATCTCATCAAAATCAATACCATGTTTCTGTGCAAATCCTTTTACGACTAATCTAGCTTTAAATCTTTTTGTACCTCCATCCTCTTCTTTTATCCTGTAAATCCATTTATTTTGTAAAGCCCTTTTACCTGCAGGTAACTTACATAAATCCCATGTCTGATTTTTCAGCAAAGAGTCCATTTCATCTGTCATTGCAGACTCCCACTGAAGCTTTGTATCCACCTGCACAGCTTCATTATAACATTCAGGTTCACCAGCATCTGTTAACAAAATAGAATACAAAGATGGAGAAAATCTTTCTGGAGGTCTACTTAGCCTTGTTGACCGTCTAACACTCACTGGGGTGTGTGGTATTTGTTGTTGCTATTGTTGCAGAGCATAAGTAACTACTGGAACATGAACTTGTGGAGTATCATCCAGTACTACATAGTCATTTTCTTTCTTCTCATGCTGCAGCAACAGATCTTTGTACAATACTTTCTCATTGAATATGACATCCCTGCTTCTTACAATTTTATGATTTTCAAAATCCCAAAGCCTATAACCAAATTCATCAATGCCATACCCAAAAAATACACATTTCTTTGACTTAGCTTCCAACTTGGTTCTATTTTCAGAATCTATAAGTGCAAAAGCTTCACAACCAAAAGTTTTGAGAAAAGAATAACTCACCTTCTTACCACTCCATGCTTCTCTGGAATACCACAGTCCAAAGGAGTAGAGGGGCCTCTATTGATTAAATAAATAGCAGTGTGCACTGCCTCTACCCACATATTTTTGGGCAGCCTAGCATGCAACCTCATACTCCTTGCACGCTCCATTATTGTCCTGTTCATGCGTTCAGCCACTCCATTTTCTTGTGGAGTCCTTGGCACAGTTTTCTGCCTATGAATACCATTAGAGGAACAATATTCTTCAAATTCTGTGCTGCAGTACTCACCACCATTATCAGATCTGAGACATTTTAACTTTTTACCAGCCTCATTCTCAACCAAGCATTTCCATTTCTTAAAAGTTTGAAATACATCAGATTTCTGTCTAAGGAAATAAATCCATACTTTTCTTGTTGCATCATCTATAAATGTAACATAATACAGAGAGCCACCAAGGGAAGATACCTGAGCTGGTCCCCATACATCTGTATGCACAAGCTCTAATCTCTCATTTTTCTTTTCCTTCCCACTCTTCACAAAACTAACTCTCTTTTATTTTCCATAAACACAACTTTCACAGAAATCCATATTGACACATTTCAGACCAGGTAAAACTTTCTTTGAATGAAGTAATTTCATACCTTTTTCACTCATGTGCCCGAGTCTGTTGTGCCACAGTGCTGTGTCAGAATCTATAGCAACAGTTTGATGTTCTTCCTGCTCAACTGTAGCCACTGTTCCTGAACATTCATTATCTTCTGAAACAATTAAAGTAGAAGGAACAGTATGACCTGTACAAAGATATAAGGTGCCTACTTTCACACCTTTTTCTACTACTAAGGAACCTTTTGAAACCTTCCAATTTTTATCATTAAAAGTAACTGTGCAACCCTCATCACCCAGTTGCCCTGCTGAAATTAAATTCCTACTCAGCCTTGGAACATGTCTTACCTCTTGTAGTAGCCAATGATTCCCATTCTGCAACTTAATTTTATTTTTTTCCCTTTCCAACAATCTGACAGGGTTCATTATCTCCCAAATAAACTAGCCCAAAATCTCCTTGGACATAATCAACAAAATAACTTCTATGGGGTGTAGCATGAAATGAAGCCCCAGAATCTAAAACCCATGAATCATCAATACTTTCTAAGGACAAGAGCAAAGCATCCTCCTCAGATTTGTTACTTACCACATTTGCCTCCTTGTTTCCATCATTTTTGTCTCCTTGATCTTTCTTCCGAGACCAACAATCTTTCTTCTTGTGACCTGGTTTTCCACAGTACCAGCAATCATTTGGCCCTTTAGATTCAGACCTCTTTTCCTTTGATTTTCCTCTTGATTTCCCATGATTTCCAGAGTTGTTTCCTCTATCTCTTGTTCTGCCTCTGCTTTCTGTGTTCAATACACTACCCGATGTGGATGCCCCTGAGCTTTTCCTACGAATTTCCTCACTCAATATAACACCAATAACATCATCATACTTTAGGGTATTAGAACCAGAAATAGAATTACTAACAGCCATTACCAAGCCATTCCAGCTTTCTGGCAAAGAACACAAAATCAAGAGAGCCCTAACCTCTTCATCAAAATTAATTTTAACTGAGGTTAATTGACTTGTAACTGTATTAAACTCATTCAAATGATTAGTAACTGATCCACCTTCTACCATTTTCATATTAAATAAATGCTTCATAAGAAATACCTTGTTTGAAGCTGAAGGCTTTTCATACAACTTCGCTAGGGTTTCCATCAGATCTTTAGCTGTCTTTGCTTCAGTAATATTGAATGCCACCGATTGTGCCAGGCATAGATGAATACTCCCCAGTGCCTTCCTATCCAAAATATCCCAATCCTCCTGAGACATTGATTGCTCTTTCTTGGGTACTCCCTCTAATGGCCGCCATAGATCCTTCTGATAGAGATAATCCTCCATTTGCATCTTCCATAACTGGAAGTTCTACCCATTAAACTTATCAACCTTCAGCCTACCCTCGTCTGCCATTTCTCCCACTTAACCAAGAGACTCTCCCACTAACTCGTGAGACCTACTTCAGAGAATAGATGAAAGAAGGAATGAAATAACCTCACTTTGATACCACTTGTTAGGATTAACAAGGCAAAAATAACAATTATGTGCAAATATAACTAATATCAGAAAATAATAAACCACACAGAATAGAACACAAGACACACAGATTTAACGTGGTTCACCCAATCCCTAGGCTACGTCCACCAACAGCGAGTCCAATATTATTATTATCCAGTGATTACAACCTAATTACAATCTGTAATCCCCTACAGCCCAATTCTACCGCAAGTACTAAAATCATACATACTAAAAAATCCCTAACCCTAAGCCATATTATACAATATTTTCCCACTTTAGGGTTAGAATGAGTTATAAGTAGTCGGCCCAAATAACCGAAAAAGTAGTCAGCCTCAAAAAAAATTTCCTCAGGGGCTGCGCCCCCGAACCCCTGCTCTTGGGGGCTGCCGCCCCCAAACCCCCGCTCAGGGCCCAGCCCGACCCCGAACCCCGGCGAGGTCGGGAGGAAAAGTGTACAGTACTTTCCTAGATAGTACTTTCCTTATTAGTCACCACAAGCTAACACTCCACCCCCTACACTTGCCAAAATCTATAAAAGCAAGACATAAATCAATAGAAAAGCATCCACAAATCTAAGAATTGCATCAAACATCTTGCATTTTTGAGCTAGAAAGGCAAATTTAGAGTTAATTAAGCATAATTTCAATTTGGAATTGATTTACTTAGTTTCTTATCATATCATTCTCATTTTAGAGTTGTCACTAATGGAGGCTTGTTAAGAGCTTTGCATTAGCATATCTAAATAGAGAGCTATAGAGTGCGTATTGTCTTTATTTGCATAATTAGCTTACTAATTGTGGTATTTAGCTTATATTATTCATTTATTTGGTGAACTAACCCTATGAAGGTACTTATCCTAGTACACAAAATGGCACCCACCATGGGGCATTAGGCCTCATTCCTTTTAAATTCAAAGAAATTGTTATTTTCTATCATTTTCTTATTTTATTCTCTATTTTTTAGGTTTTGTTGTGCATTTGAGAGTTCTTGTTGCACTTCCAAGTAATTCTATAGTGCTTTTGAGGTCTGAAAAAATACATCCACAACAAAGCATTGCACCTTTATACAGTGAAACAACACTATTAAGACTATATCTTGTTTATCTTTCTTTTTGCGCTTACGCCCTGACTACGGAGTGCATCTGATAATTCCTGCAGCACTTTCAATACTTCTTTCATACACATTTTCTATTTTAAACAACACTTTTAATTTATGTTTCAACGCATATAATATTTTATGCTGCACATTCTAGAATTTTATTAGTGCTTTCAATTAGTTCTGTTGTACTTTTGACTAAATTCAAAATTTTCAAAATCTGGCAATCGAGAAATGAATTTCCTATGGTTTTATGATGGCAGGTCATAAAAAGATAAAAAATCCAGAGAGTAGATATAACAGCGAAGACAAAGCTTTGGCAAAACAAATTAAAAGTGAGAACATAGCACATATCAAACACATTTTGGAGAACTCACAGCAAGAAGGTGACGTTTACAAACATTATTTACAAGTTGTAGAAGCTTATAAATCTAAATTTGTAACACCCATCCAAACTTAAAACTAAAAGATGAAACCAAAGAAGAATCAACCATAAACAAAACCACATAGAACCATAGTAATAATAATTTTTTTTTAAAATTACAAACTGAAACATATAATCATAGTAACTGCTTCTAAGAGCTTCATAGTTTTCAACTGAATTACATCAGAGTAATAAGAATACTCTTTATTCAAAGACTTAGTTTCAAAAACAAAATTTCCTTCTTAACCAATCCTTTACATTCTACGAATAATTCTGATAACTAATAACCAAGAAATGATCTGCTTCCCATAAATCTTAACAACTGCTATCCACTGTCCCATACTCATTGATTTATCCATCTAAAACCTAAAAATCAACATGAACACAAACGCAAATTGCAAACAGGGCTCAGTCACATTAATTTAGATAACGAATCATCTCCAAAATTTTGCAACCATAAAAGTCAGTATAACATAACAATTATGCAGATTAATACAGAGGTTATTGAAATCTAATAACATAATTTCATTCTTGTTACACCAAAATCATCAAGCACTGTACCTCTTTCTAACAGAAATAAGCTCGCAAAGAAAATGACAAAGTAATGATCCAATAGTTCATGGGTGTCCACATAAGGACCTACGCTATGTATCCGTAAGGAAACCTCGTAGTAATCCATTATGTCTGATGAAACCATAATGTTTTATCTTGTTAATTGAAACCCATATCCCTTGAATTTATAATTATCACTTAATTAAACAACTGACAAAAATTCTTTCCCATAAGGATATAGACTAGTGTCAGTCACAACTGATAGAAATTCTATCACCACAAGGTACTAGACTAGTGTCAGCCCCCAATCTAAGGATCATACTTGCATTATCTCAAAACACTTGATCTAGAAATTAGTGATTAAAATGAAATGAACTACATTACACAATTTCACTAACACTTCATTTCTATTGCATCAATTTATAAAATTGAAACAGCAATCAGAAATCCATTTAGATCCATGTTTCCATTTTCCTTAACATACAGTCTTAAACATGATGTTTCCCAAAAGAAGAAAAGATCACAATACTTTCTCCATCACAAATCCAATCAAATAATAATCTCCACATTAACTTGACATTATATCTGAAACTGTACAATAAAATGTCCATATTGAATTCATGATTCCATTGAATAAAAAGAACTAAAATAATCATATATCAACTGAATCAACACAACACCCATCGTTTTTAACAAACATACAAGCTTGCCATAAACCAATTTATTATAAACTAATTTGCTATACATCCTGCTCTGTTAATTACAAGTTCATACTTTTATATACATGTTGGCGTATGTACATGTATACACCACAGCTTGTGTATACATATACATATCCCAACAGGTATAAATATATATATATAATTATATAAACTTGTAATTAATAGTTCAGAATGATAAACATAGCATCTTTTATATAATAATATAAACTTGTAATTCATCACTCGCAAAAGTTCAAGTCCATAAATACACATAGGAAAAAACCATACTAGTCATCTCAGTCCTATCAAACACATCTACCTTATAATACTACTGAATCTGCCGATTTCATAAAAGAATAACAGAGTAATAAGAACCGTCATCTACATTTTAAACAAAATATCAAAGTGGTCTTCCTTACTGACTGAAAATGATAATAATTGACTTTCCTATATACTCCTTGCATTTCCTAATGTCGATACAAAACTATATTTCACACTTGTAATTATTTCTAAAGAATCATCTAGCCAGAATATCTACATTTTCACTATTGACTAATACCAAAACAGTGACAAACACCCATTAGACACAACAAACATCGATACTAGATTCAGATTATAACAGTGGTAAGAATACTTGATTTCACCTTATGACCAAAGACTCTCACATATTGTAAACATTTTGTTGCTACAGTGTTCCTAACAACAGGAAACAGTACGAGAATACCGTTAAAGAAGCTTATAGACAAAACTCATTCTGGTTTCAAACTGCATTTATAAGCTGATACTAATTCCCGATTAACCCCCTTAATACTGACCAAAGAAAAAGTAAACATTGACACAAAACACACTAGAGAATAACCATATATCAACTGCAACAAATATATTCCCCATAGTTCGGCACAAACATAAAGAAAACACTGACAACTTCATACCCAGAAACAAGGAAAACCCATCAACACAATATGCTCGAAAATAGCATATTAAGAACATGTATTTCAAATTCCTCCACTAATCATAACATCTATTAACTAAATAAACTTCTTAATCCATCCAAGAAGAAACCGGTTCATGACTGAACTCAGAGAGTATACAATCACAATACCTCACATTCATCAACTAACAAACAGCGGTAATAAAACATTCTAATATTTCATTTGCAGAAAATAATGGAAATAGAGGATAAGGTGAGAGAATGCCCCTGCCTGGTATTTGTGTGGGGAGGTAACCAAAGACCGAAATGCCAAAGCTAGCCCCTGCCTGGTGAGCTTCACAGTCGAACCCTAATCTCAACCACGAAGATCTCTTTCCACTGTCTGCCAAAGTGTCATGCAAAAGAAAAGCCCACAACGCAAATACAGAGATGACAGTATGAAACACAAAACTTCCCAAATGACCATGAACAGAAGGGTAAAACTTGTCGTGAAAACCCCTTTCCATTCCAAGCAACTTATCATATAAAATATAACAGGGAGACGGATCCATTACTAACTGTTTACCCAAACTGTCGCAGAAATACATGGTGAAAAATGGAGTCATAATTCAACTACAACTTCTTCACCAGAGCTAATGGTGGACATCAAACACAAAGATGAATTACATCGATGAGTTCATTCAATACGAGCTTATCTCTTTCAGTAAACATAATACATTCCCTGCCAAATGTCCATCAACGTACAATCCCATAACCCGAAAACAGCTTAAACCCCACTAACTCCACTATGCAATGAAAGTGCAATTAAACCCTGCCGTGATAAGTCATGTCTTCGAGCCAAATCATAAATAGGAAGGCTTAGGGATAGATTAATATACATCCATGTTAGATATCATTAGTCGATCTTAGGTTAAGAAAAACTAACTTAAGCATCAATGATAACAGCACATTAACAATGCCAAACTACTAACCAAACTAACCTCCTTCTAAAATACAAATAGGGTATGCTAACTTAGATAATTCTTTAGTTTTAGCAAAAGAAATACCACATAATTTCTATAACAATCACTCATAAATATATGTATAAATATACATATATATTTATTTATTTTGAACTCAAAATTGGATTAAAAATTAAGTAACAAAAATCTCTATATATACTGTCTGCAACATCAAGATACATTTATCCATAATAATAATACCAATTCTAATTATGTTTAACATATTATTTAGAATTCCAAAACAATGAACCAATTATAAGACAATTGACCAACCATTTTAGTTGTACTTATTTTCACAATCATACCAATACTCGAATCTCTACTGAACTATCCAGTACCATTAACTCAAAAGTCAGCCTATACTAATTCTGACATCAAAAAATCTCATTAAGCTACAGAAATAGACATAATTCTCCTAGTGTCTGGCAGAACCAAAATACCTATTACAGAGATAAACATATTTATTCCAAACAACAAGGTTCAAATGAACGAAGTCAGAGTTCAATATCATAAAAGTCTAACAGAAATATTGTTCCAGATAAAACGATGCTAATCAAACTAGAAATCCAACCATAACATAACATTGAAAATTAAAGCCTGAGACTGTCAGGGGCATGACAAAATTTGCGTCCTTAAATTGGATTTTTAGGCCTTAATCAATTTTTAGTTAAATTTGAGAAATAAGGCTTAAAATTCATTTTTGTTGGTTTTTCTTCATTTTTCTTGGTTGTGTTGACTAAATTTTTCAAAGAGGAGGCAAAGGAGTAGGAACAATCACCATAAGGTGAGTTGAAACCATGGAGAAATCAATCAAAAATGCCCCTAGCCTTAGTTATCTTTGAAACAAGGAACGCTTAAAACTTGGTCAATTTTTGCTTAAATTATGGCCTTGTCTTTTCAAAATCTAGTAATTAAAGCATCCAATTATTGTTTGATCGATTTGATACTAGGCCTATTCTCTTCACATTTTAAGTGAATCAAAATGCCAAAAATATCAAATTCCTTGATTAAAAGGAAAACTATGGAATAAATCAAGCATTTAAATTTAAAAAAACCATTGTTTGTGGAGGAGAGTAGAAATACTCAATTCCCATTAGTTAGTGGGTTTGGTAAATTGAACCTTGTTAATTGTGCTTGGGAGGCAAGAATAGTAGGGATATTCTCTTCACCTTTTGGTGAATCAAACTCCTCAACCTATCTCTTAATTCCAATTATTCGCTTTCAAAATGAACATGTTAGATCTTTAGTGAGCTCACCTCCTAAGATTTGCCTTAATGAGGCCAGTGAGAGGGACATCCCAAAGTGGGATACAATTTCCTTTTCCGCAATAATCCAAACTACTATAAAAAGAAAAGCATTCATCCTTAATGGGGTGGATGAAAAAAGGATATTAAGTTTTGAACTTCCTCGTGTAGTCCTTCGGGATTGCGCAAAACTCTGATATACCGGTGGTGGGAAGCCCCTTAATTTTTGGGGGATGAAACTTGATATCCATTTTGAACAAAATCTTGAATAAATACCTTGTTAACTTAGAAATCCTACCTTGTAAAGCCATGCTTACGAACCAATTTTTCAACTAGGTGGATTGCTTGAATTTTCTTATTGTGAAAAAACCTGTGATAACGTTCTAACATTTTCAAACACTTTGTGTGTAGAGGGTTTAAAAAGAACAAGTGTATTTGTGGTTTCTTTGTTTGAAGATACATAGAACAAGTGAGAAACGTCCATTTTGCAAAATCATCTTATACTTTTAATATCTTCATAAAAAGAATAATCACTAAGTTTGGGGGAAAATAATTTCAAATCAAACCTTTGTTGATGTCGGTTTCTACATGATCTCACAAACTTAAAATATCTTTACAAAAAGACGGCACTTGAATAGAAAGAGAGGTCCCCCAATTTGATTTTCAAACTCCTTTTCATGAAACTTTAGAACAAGAGGATAGTCTACCTAGCCTATTTGAAAAAAGAGTCAATCCAATGGCTAGGAACACCAATTTTTATGACTATCTTCATAGGGGAGATGATGAAAATCAAGAAACAATAAATCAAGGAGACACTAACCAAGAAAACCAAGGGCTTAAAGAGACAACTGAAGATAAATCCAATAGGGTGGCCCAAGATCCTGAGTTCCTTGATATCATGGAGAAACTTTTAGAATGAAATAAGGAAAGATATTTCCTTAACTTAGCTCAATCAGGGGTAAAACTTCCTCATGACTATGACATTGCTACACTTAAGAAATATGAGGAAGAATATAATCCTATAGGTGCTATGAATAAACAATTGAAAATGTTTCAAGTACAAATCGATACAATGAAGAAAGCGGTCGAACCTAAGCCATTTTCCATCGAAGCTTTATGCCCATTTCCTTTTGATAAGAGCTTGCTTATGGCACCTTTCCTACTTAATGTAGTCTTCCCTAAATACGATCAGACCCACAAGACCATCTTAGGGAATTTTGTGCTCTAAGTATCGAATTCATGCACAATACAACCAATTTAATGAGGCTATTTTCAAGAAGTTTAGGAGGCCAATCCATGGAATGGTTCTCCAAACTTCCAAAAGGGATTAAAACATTTGAGGAATTAGCTTCAAAATTTGAGACTCATTATTCCTATAACACAAAGCATGAAATCACCATGCTCAACCTATGTGATACTAGACAAAGAGATGGTGAGTCTTTTCTTGGATTTCTCCAAAGATGGAGAACAGTCTTCGCACGATATCCACGAAGCATACCTGAGAAAGAAAAGATGGAAATATTTATGAACAACTTAAATATAGAGATGAACTATATGCTCCAACTTCAATTTCCCCCTACATTTGAAAAGATCATCGAAAATATGATCAACATTGAAGAAGTGTTGGTCAAAAGAGGTGAAATCAAATTATTCAAAGATAATAAAACCTATACCAACACCAAAAATACCAATAATTCAACTAATTATAATAATAATAAAAGAGCCAAAAATCACAATGATAAACAAAGATTATGGTTGAAAAACACTAATAAGAATTTTGTGAATGATAGAGTTGTGGAAGCACACAACTTGAAGGCCACTCCCTTTAATTTATCGAGTAGGTCAAACCCAATATATAATGTTAATCAAATGACCAAAGATCCTTACAATAACAATAATACCAACAACACCAACAACAACAACAATAATCCTTTCAATAATTATAATGTTAATAAGCCTAAACCATTCTTTTCCACATATCAAAAGGGGAAATTCACATTTCTAGGTGAACCTTTGGAAAATGCATTGAGAACTTTAGTGTCCAAAAAAATTATCATTCTACCTGAATCAAGGCCATATGAACCAAAATTCAAACCTACATGGTGGAATGACTCTCATCATTGCGAATATCATCATAACAAAGGACATAAGACAAATGAATGTATGAAATTGAAACACCTTGTCCAAGACTTAATCGATGATGGAACCATAAAGGTAGAAGGGCCTCAAAATAATGAGGATCACACAGCTTTCAAGAACCCTTTCCTAAATCATGAAAATGGGGAATCATCAAATACCAATCACAATAATAAAAGGGGTAATAAAAAGGTGAATTTTTCCCATACTTATGACAACACCATAAATACCTTGAGTGGTGGTGAAAACACAATAAATGTTATTGTGGTGAAAGAAAAACAAAAGGAGGCAACATCTAATGTTGTGACTAGGGGGAAAGCATCAAAAATCACTCTATCGGGAGGTGCTCCTAGAATCATCCTACCTAATCAAACATCCTCTTCATCTTCAAAATAATACAATTTAGTGGACCAACTACAAAGAACCCCTACCCTAATTTCTATCTTATAATTGCTCAAACTTTCACCAACTCATAAGGAGATTTTGGAAAAGGCCCTTGTGGAGACCAATGTACCTTTCAATTTGGGTGTGAATAAGTTCCAAAACATGGTAGGTCATCTTGTTGCACCCCATTGTCTATCCTTTTCTGAGAAAGATCATATGTCCTTAAATCACCCACAAAATTTTCCTTTGCATATTGAGGTTTTTATCCACAAGCATAGGGTTAAGAGAGTCCTCATTAATGGGGAAGCCAACCTAAATATATGCACCTTAAACTTGGTTAAAGCCTTAGGATTTTTTGAGGAAGCTATTGACCCAAATAATAAAATAACCATTAAATCTTACGATGATGAAGAAAGATTCAAAGAGCCTCTAAAGGTATAATAGTACTCCCCATTAGAGTTGGTCCAATGCAAAAAGAAACCATTTTCCAAGTCCTAGATCTGAAATTGACCTACAATATCCTATTAGGAAGGCCATGGATCCATGAAATGTAGGTAGTACCTTTGACATATCATCAATGTCTCAAATTTCCATACATGGGATAAGAAGTCATGGTAAGTGGGGATTCGAATCCTTTCCAATATTGCAATAACATGAAACCCATAAATGACTCCTTAGTCCCACATAATGCAGAAGGGTCTATGTCAAAAAGAATAGAGCAAGGACAAAGTTCCAAAGTCTTCCATCCTTGGAAGGAAAAGAAAAGGAAGAGAAAGTAGATGTTGTTGTTGAAGATTACCAAGTTCCCACTAAATTAACTACATTGACTAAGGGAAAGGAGAAAGTTAGTGAGGAAAGTACCCATGATGAAGAAAAAGAAGACCAAGCCAAATCCATTCAAATATACACCAAGGATGCCCATTATCAAAAGATGGATAACATGATGAAGAACTTTGAGAAGCAAGGCCAAATCAAGAAAAAGGGTGTGGGTGAATACTCCTTATCTATGATGGATCTACGCTTATCTCCCAAGTCCCATGGAAAACCATCTAGCCTACATACACCTCATAACTACAATGACCACTTTGTAAGAGCTAGTACTTCTTCATCTATTGATGAAGAGGATAATAAAATCTTAAAATGGCTATACAAAGATGATGAGTCAAGTGCCCATGAAAAACACATTCAAAACATAAGAATTGATACTCATCAATATGGAAAAGGATTTTAAATAATGCAGAAGATGGGATATAAAGGACAAGGGCCTTTAGGTACAATAAATGAAGGATTAATTGAACCCATCAAAATGTCATGGAGGGATAGTAAGGAGAAAATTGGATTGGGGTATCTTGAACAAGGATACACTCAAAAGAAGTACCCTAGGGTTTATGATCAAATCTTGCAACTAGGTTCCCAAAGTGATGAAGATTCAAAAAATTGGGAGTGGGACTCATTTTCAAGTGAGTCTTGCCAAGATAAAGAGGTGGATGTAATTCACACTTATACTCCCAACAAGGGAAAAGAACAAACTTTAGGATCAAATCATAATCAAGCATCAAGTTCTACTCGTGAAGTGCTAGAAGATGTGCCAAGTCAGGAAATTGAAGGAAATCCATGGGTAGGAGAGCCTTATGTTCCTTCATGGATACCTACTATAGGAGAATCTAACCCTAGGTTTAACCCAAGAGATTTTTACCCATTAGAAACCTAAGAAGATTCGAGTGAGGAAGATTTTGACACGAGTTCTCTAGAACACCTAGAAGAGGCACATGTTATACATTTGAGTGATACAATGTTTGAACCTTCCAATGAGGTCATGTACCTAAACCCTACCAAGCCAAACCAAAACATTGATCCCTTATCCCTTATCTATCCAAAGCTCATTGAATGGGATTCCAATGAACCTACTATCCTTCCCACATTCTTGAATGATAAAACAGTGTCTCAATACCTTAATGCGGTTGAACCTTCTTCTACCATTGAATATCAAGAAGAAGTAACGAAGGGAAGTATCCAACCTCTCAGTTCAAATAAAATTGGAAAAAATAAAAAAATGGAAAGAATTTAATGTTGAAAACCACATTGTGGCAGCATTAGGTCAAAAAGAGAAAGAAATAAAGAGTGTTTTCGAAGGTGAAAACCAAACAAAGGCACCTAAGGAAGAGTGGTTGGATACTTTTCCCAAAAAATATGAGGAAAGATCACCTATTTTGATTGAACCAATGGAGAAAGTCAACATTGGGTTAGAATCATAACCAAGGATTATACACTTAGCAGCATCTTTAATATCTAGTGAAGAAAAAGAGGATTTCATAAAATTCTTCAAGGAAAGACAAATCAATTTTGCATGGTCATATGATGATATGTTGGGATTAGATCCTAATCTAATAATGTATTATTTAAACATCAAAGAAGGATTCGGACCAATCAAACAAAAATTAAGGAAAATGCACCCAAACATAGCACTCCTTGTCAAAGTGGAGTTGGAAAAATTACTAAAAGTGGGATTCATAAGAGCCATCAATTATGTTGAATGGATATCAAACATTGTGCCTATTTCAAAAGTGAACAAGTCAATCAAAATTTTCACGGACTTTAGAGATCTTAATCTTGCATGTCCAAAAGATTATTTTCCATTACCGAGCATAGATACCATAGTAGATCTAACACCGAGTCACTCCATGTTCTCTCTAATGGATGGATTTAGTGGCTATAATCAGATTAAAATAGCACCTAAAGATAAAGATAAAATGGCATTCACATGCACATGGGGGACATTTTTCTAAAATGTTATGCCCTTTGGTCTAAAATATACAAGAGTCGCATATCAAAGATCAATGACTACTATTTTTCATGATATGATGCATAAATTCCTAGAGGACTATGTAGATGACATCCTTGAAAAGTCTCATTCAAGAGAAGAACATCTACCTATCCTAGAAAAGATATTCACAAGGTTGGAGCAATTTAAAGTAAGACTCAATCCTAAGAAATGTGCATTTGGTGTACAATCAAGAAAATTGCTAGGATACATAGTTTCAGCTAAGGGAATAGAGGTAGACCCCAAAAAAGTTAAAGCAATTATGGAAATGAGGGCACCACAAAATGTAAGCCAAATGAGATTACTTCAAGATAGAATCTAGTCAATCAGGAGGTTCATATCACAACTGACGAAGAAATGTCACTCTTTTACTCAACTCCTTCACAAGGACATAGTATTTAGATGGGATGAAAAGTGTGAAGAAGCATTCACATTACTTAAAAAGTATTTGATGAATCCACCTACTTTGATGCCACCAATAAGAGGGAAGCCATTAATTTTGTACATTTCAGAAATAGAACATGCTTTAGGAGAACTCTTGGCTCAAGAGGATGAAAATGGAAAAAAAAAAGACATCTATTACATCAATAGGGCATTGGTAAAATATGAGCTGAACTATACATTCATAGAAAGAGCATGTTTGGTGGTATTTTTTGCTTCCCAAAAAATATGACATTATATGCTATCTCATAAAATTAGACTTATAGCAAAAATTGATCCATTGAAATATCTCTTAAGAAAAACAGCCCTCACGGGAAGATGCTCCCATGTCCATAGCTGTAGAAGTACCACCCTAGCAGAGAGTGTATGCTATCTCATAAAATCATACTTATAGAAAAAATTGATCCATTGAAATATCTCTTAAGAAAAATAGCCCTCGCGGGAAGATTGGCCAAATGGGTCATGGTTCAAAGAAATTTTGACATTGAATATGTGGATCGAAAGGCAATCAAAGGCCAAGTGATAGTAGACCAACTAGTAGAGTCACCTTTACAAGATGAACATCCTATTCAAGTATAATTTCTAGATTCAAAGATAATTAATGTTGAAGTAAAGACATGGAAGCTATACTTTGATGGATTTTTCACCCAACATGGATCAGGTGCAGGAATACTATTAATCACTCCTCAAGGATCAATAATTCCTAAGTCATACAAGCTACTATTGCCATGTACAAACAATATAGCTGAGTATGAAGCACTAGTTATCAGCATTAAATTAGCATTGGAGTGGAAGGTGATAGAGTTGAAAATATTTGGAGATTCTTAATTGGTTATTAATTAGATAAATGATGAGTATCAAACCAAAGATGATAAGTTAATACCCTAAAAAAACATGATAGAAGATCTCAAGAAGTACTTAATATTGATAACTTTTGAACAAGTGCCAAGAGATAAGAACAAACCACCAGATGCAATGGATACATTAGCTTCACTTCTCCAAATGCCAGATCAAAGCGCTAGATATGAATTATTGGTAGAAGAAGTTGGACAACCCGCATTTGACCTCTCCCATCCCTTCTCCATTTTCCTATTAGTGGGAGATGAATCACCTTGGTATGAATACATTTATACATACCTAAAAGACCAAACTTTACCCATGGACCAAACCTAAAACCAAAATAAAAGTTTCATAAGACAAGCCTCTCGTTACACCCCTATATCTGACACATTTTATCATAAAAGTCTATATGGAATGCTTTAAAGGTGTTTAGAGAAGGAGGAATCAATTTTAGCCTTACAAGAAATCCACAAAGTAATTTGTGGATCATATTTGAATGGTTTAACTCTAGCAAAGAAACTTCTTAGGATAGGATATTATTGGCCTACTATGGAGAAAGATGGGTGTCACTTTGCAAAAACTTGTCAGAAATATCAATACCATGGGAACCTGATTCACCTGCCAGCACAAGAATTGCATCCAATGACTACACCTTGTCCCTTTTATCAATGGGGTTTGGACTTAATAGGAATGATTTATCCACCATCCTCAAATGGTCATAAGTTCATCATTAAAGCAACTAAGAAGCTATGCCATTATCCACTACCACGGGAAAGTATATTTCCATGTTCATATTAAACCACATAATTTATAGGTATGGTTTTCCTCAAGCCATCATAAGGAATAATGCAAAATATTTCAAGAACAAGGATTTGAAATAATTATGTACAAAAATTCATGTGGGACATCACTCATCTTCAATATATTAACCATGAGGTAATGGACAAGAAGAGGCTACAAATAAAACCATCTTAAAAATATCGAAGAGAATGATGGATAATTTAGGTAGAGATTGGCACATTCAAATAAACCCTACCTTATGGGCTTATAGGACAAGCATTAGAATGCCAACAGGAGCTACACCATTCTCACTAGTTTATGGAGCTGAAGCAATTTTACCTTTGGAGGTAGAAATCCCATCTTTAAGAGTCTCATTGCATGGATTACTAAGTGAAGAAGACTATAGGGTTGCTAGGTTTCAAGAATTGGAGCTACTAGATGAAAGACAACAACAAGGTTTTGACCATTTAAAAGTATATCAGAATCAAATGTCAAGTAACTATAACAAACATATCAAACCAAGGACATTCCAAATAGGTGATCTAGTCTTGCGAGAAAACCCTAAAAATCAAGAAGAAAGAGAGAAGAAAGGAAAATGGGAAGAAAACTGGTTAGGACCTTGTGTGATCACTTCTTCTTTTGGAACAAGCACCTACAAACTAGATGATTGTGAGGGAGAAGAGTTACAAGAACCTAGCAATAGTATACACCTGAAGAGATTCTACACATAAAGAAGATGAAAGGGTATAAAGAAAAGGAGTATCAGAAAATTAGATGAAAGAGAATCCTATTTATTGTACATAGTCAAAAGAGATCCTAAAAAATTCAAAAACATTGAAAAACAAAAAAGAAGAAAACAAATCAGAAATGTAGAAAAGATCAAAAACAATGGAAAATTGAGAATGAAGAAAGCCAAAAACATTCAGAAATGATCCTCAAAAAGATGGTCTTGGTGAAAAACTAGCAAATAGGCACCTTGATGATATGAAAACAAAAAAATTGAAAAAATACAAAATACAAAAAAAAATGAAAAAAGAGAAAAAGTGCCTTGATAAAAACTAGCAAATAGGCACCTTGGTACCAAAAATAAAAAAGGAAAAATAGAAGAAAAAAAGAGCAAATTCATTTAATCGGTGAAAACCTGGTAAACATGTGCCATTGAAAGTCCAAGTCAGTCTCTTTCCTAGTCATCATCAGGCTGTAAATATTGCATTCACCAGCATTTGTATATATTGCATAATAAAACCCCACAGTTGCATTGGCACATACCTAAAGCTTTTGTCACAAATCTACAACAATGTCCCAAGTCCAACAAATGCAACAATATCAAACTAGGGGCAAAATCTATTCTAAATAAGAAAGGATTCATCAAAGAAAACATCAATCTGACACCAAATCAATTTATCAAAATACAAGTGCAACACTTACACGATCAAATCCTAATCCTAACATCAATCGAACAAATGCAAACTTTTGATCCAAGATCTCGCAAAGACCTTACCTTTATCATGATTGAAAATATGAAATGGATGGAACTATACTTGAAATATGGATTTGAAAAATAGTGCAAAATTGTTTCCAAGTGATTACTTGATTGATAAAATCATGTCTTTTTATCAAATCGATTAAATTTTTTAAACTAGATGAGCAATAATGAAAGCATGATATTTTATTTGTTTCTGATTGAGTTTCTTAAGGTCAAGGTTTTAAAATATGTAGCATTCATCTAAGGACATGATCATCAAAGAATCATCGAGGACATGTGCACATGGCGAAACCGTGATCTTTGTTTGTTTACGCAATGGGATACCTTGTATATTTTGATGTTCAATATCATAATACCAAAATCCACTTGCAACATAGAATCTGACGAAAGCGATATTCATACTCTCATGATTGATTTGAATCAATGATAGTTGTACCAAGAATGGAAGGAAACATAGAAAAGGAAGGAGGTATTCATATCATCATGGTTGAAGTAGTGATGGTTATACTAATTTCAGGTCTCAAAAATTGCTCAATGATGAATATAAGATCCTAAATTTGTGAATAGTGGCAGCTAGCTACATCCATCCTAGATTAAATGCATTTAAGTTGTTTGTTTTTCTTAGCTCAAAAACTGATTGGAAAAAGAGAAAAGAGGGGGTGGAGTTTTAAATCCAAATCAAAATCAAAATCAAATATTTATCAAAAACCTTATGTGATAGATTGTGTGGCAAATCAAAAATAAAAAACAAAGATGCCTTGCATTAGGATTAATTACATTTTAAATCATGTTATATTTAGGTTCGTTTATCATCTCAATTTAATTTACATTCATTTTAGGTCATTAACCTTAGTTGCATTAAATTATTTAAATTGCATTGCATTAGTTGGCATTCATTTTAAAACCATTTAGTCACATTCATTGTATTTTATCATTATAGCTCATATCATTAAGTTCATTTAAAATTGCATTGCATTAGTTTGCATTCATTTTAGTTCCTACCAATCTAGTTGCATTAATTACATCAGTCAAGTTCACATCAGAACATTATTAATTGCACTTACATTAAATTTATTCTAAACATTGCATTTAATTTCATCTCCTTATTACATTACATTTTTCAGTTAGGTGCATTCATTAAGGTTCATTACATTTAAACTTTGAGTTATATTCAAAAATAAGTGTATTAGGTCATCCATTTGCATTCAGAATGTCATTAATCATTATATTACTAGGTGATTCATTACATCCATATATCATTAATTACATCCATCTATCATTGCATTCATCATTAATCATTAAATCATCTAAATCCATATATTACATCATATAAGTGCATTAAAGTCCATCCATTACATTTATATATCATATTACATCCATCACATTACGTCATCCATAACATCATATAAATGCATCCATAAGCATCATCGCATAGCATTAATCATTAAGTATTCATCATTCAACATTAAACCATGTATTAAATGCATCTATCTACTCTATGTCATAAATAAGACAACCACATTTGCATAAATAGACATAACACGTGCATTCATATCATAAACTACATTTGAAAAGCATAAAAATAAAAGCATGTAGAGATAAATCATATAGATCTGCATATCATATAAAGCACTTGAAAAGAAATCCAACATATAATGACATCATATAATGTAAACCTATTGTATACTAGAAATAGTATCTTCATAGAATTAGTATTGACAATAAATGAAATAGTAACTAAATAAACCACAATAAAGCAATCTATTTAAGCTAGAAATTGACAATTAAACATCCTATGGTTCTCTAACTAAGAATGTTAATGCAAAGCTCTCAGCAAGCTTCCATTAATGACAGTCTTAGAATGAGAAAGATAAATGATTAAAGCTAAAGCTAATTGCTCAATTCCAATTTGAAAGCTAAATTAGATCGAAATTACCTTTCTAAGCTCAAATTGCAAGAGGTTCAATGCAATTCTCAGATGTGTGGTTATGAATTATCAAGGATTTAGGCCTTCCTTTTATAGATTTTCCCAATGGTAGGGGGTGTAGTGTAGTTGATCATGATTAAGCCTTGGTTGAGTCTTTGGTTCCACCCTTTGAAGACAATGCAAATTTTTTTTCCTCAAAGCTTGGGACAAGTAGACAAGATCAATGGACAAGATTCTCTTTCACTTTGAGTGACTGAGATTGAATTTGGCTTGATACATGTGAATACATTTCCTTAAATCTCATTGGTTGATTGAATTTCCTTTCCTTTTGGATTGTTGAGAGTAATTAAGATTTATTAATTAATTTAATTGATTTATTTTAGCCATGTACCCCTTGATTGGGTTGAATTTAATTTAATCCAAGACTATACAATTATTTGATTTAATTGTACTTTGATTTGATTGCATTTGATTAAAACACTCTCAATTTTGATTTATCTTGAATTAAGACCTGATTTTAATTTTGATTGGCTAATTATGCATTGTGATTCAATTACTTCAATTTTGTCCTTGATTTGCTTTGATTTGACTTGATTTATCCTTTAATTATCTTTGTCCATTTTTAGGTGATTACAAATGCCCGTCTTTGAGTTGACATGCGAAGCATGTCAATTCAAAGAATACTCTGATCTTGCTTGATGATAGGTTCTGATTCATTGATGGTCGATCTTTGATGTTCATTCGATGTCTTTCAATGATCGATCCCACTTCTGACACCAAAGGCAGAAATAAGCGAATTACAGAAAGCCTCAGAAGTATAAGATACAGCAAAGACAAATTCATCACAGAAGGTGATCAGTACATCAGCGAATCTCATTCAGCA
Organism: Chamaecyparis obtusa; assembly: GCA_027943335.1. Lineage (NCBI taxonomy): Eukaryota > Viridiplantae > Streptophyta > Pinopsida > Cupressales > Cupressaceae > Chamaecyparis > Chamaecyparis obtusa. Next base: position 23,141 of record BSBK01000029.1, read on the forward strand.
ATCCAGTTGCAAAGCAGAGATCTACTGTTTCATTCTAACAGGTGAATCAGTACTAAAATCCTTTAACCAGGTAGACTTAACAGTCTTTGTAAAAATCTCTTTACCGAGTGCATACTTCACTGTATGTTTGTAAATCCTTTTACAGGGTGGATTTAGCAATCCTTATTGCTCCTAACAGGGCAGATCATCAGAAGTGATCAAATTGTAAGCCTTAACCGGCCAACTTTATTCTGCAGTATTAAAGCTTTGTGGGTTTCATCCCCACCCCAATTTTACTTTCTTTTGGAAGGTTTCTGGGTAACCAAATCTATGTGTCATTATTGTGAATGCTTTTAAGTTTCATGCTTTCTGTATGCAAAGGTTAAAAGGTAAAATACATGTTAAAATTGTAAGAAAATTTGGAGTTACTGATTCACCCCTCCCCTCTCAGTAACTTGGTTAATTCCTGAATATTTCCAACAATTGGTATCAGAGCTGCATTGGTTCTCAAGACAAAGCTTAACTAGCCTGAGCAAAGATCCAGGATAATGGAGGTATTCAAACTGAACAAGGTGATTGAAAATGAAAAGCTAGATCTGGAAATGGCCATAGCTAAACTCAAAGAAGCAAAAGAACATCTTTCCCAATCCCTAAGGAGAAGGAAGGAACTTGCAAATCAGATGAATGATCAGAACTACATTGAAGAAAAGATTGAAGATCTTCTTCCCTCAAACAACTCAGATGAAGCAAACAATGCTATCAAAGAACTCCTAGAAAAGAATGGGTCTCTGCAGGAAGAAGTAAGAAAATTGAAAAGAGAACAAGAACTACACTCTACACGATTCTGTGAGATCTTGGAACAAAGAAACAAGTTGAAAGATGAATTAGATGGAAGAAACATTGAAGTCCAAAACAAAACCCTTCAGCTAGAAAATCTAATTGATCAGATCTCTCATACAAATGAAGAAATTCTAAATCTAAGATCAGAAATAGAAAACACAAGAGAAGAACTAAGATCTGAAAAGGAAATCAATCTAAGATTGATGGATGACCTAAACGCTGAAAAACAAATCAATGAAGGAATGCTGAAAAGTCAAGAAGACTTGAATCAGCTCTATGAATGAAATCTTCATAGGCAAAAAGGAAAAGCAGGACTTGGATACAAAGAAGAAGGCAAATCCTCTAAGCAAGGTACTAAAAGAAATCAAAAACCTACCTGTAATCATTGTGGTAAAATAGGACATACTTCAAATAAATGTTGGAACAATGAAAAAGCAGAATTCAATGGAAAATGTTATAGCTGCAATCAACCTGGTCACAAAGCAAATGAATGCAGGGAAAAACCTAGATTCAGAGGTAATTGTCACAAGTGCAACAAACAAGGTCACAAGGCATCCGAGTGCAGATCCAAGACATTTAATCTAGCAGAACAAATTGTGAAAGCAATGTTTGGATGGGACTACAACACCTGGTGTAGATGTCATTACTGTGGAGAATATGGACACATTGGCATGAATTGCATAAAACATCATCTAAGGAAAAGAGATACTACCGTAAGATGTTTCAAATGCACTAAACTCGGTCACATAGCCAGAAACTACATGAATGCTAATGAAATTGAAGAAGGAAAGAAGAATGAAGCAACTAAGGTCAGGAAACAGGTGAGACAAAAATGGATTCCTAAAGCTACCGAGCAATCCAGTCCAAGTAATGGAATGGATGGCTCTATCGACTCAAATTAAATTTCCAAGGAGGCACTGGAACTGTACTCTCATAGATCAATCTCAAGCAGTTCCAGAACCGAAATTAAAAGAAAAGTCTAAATCAGCATGTAAGATGCAGTGAGATCACAAGGAGGTCGGTATAGTCTTCACCGAGCAAGGTCGGTACCTGCCTTTACCGAGCGAGGTTGGAGCATTATGAATTCTCGAGTTCACCGAGTTGCGAAGTCTTTTCCGAGCAATTAATTCTTAGTGGGTGACAGTCTGTCAGAATTCCTACCCTAATTTGAAATAAGCATTAATGACAGAATTGTAAACAAAAAGCAAGTAATCGAACTCATTCTTCACCGCGAATCTTTAAGCACTTTGAGAGCAGAAAACTTCAAGGGCAACCCGGCGATTTAATACTCTTGCGAAAGGAATTTTCTGTGAGCTACCATGGCATCATCCAGCACTTCAGCGAAGAAAGGATCTGATATGTTAGTTCAAGGGGAGTGGAAAGCACCAGATTTTAAGATCGTGCCCGCAATTGCAGCAGCCCTAGATCCGAACAGAGCTCAATCTCAGATTCCTCCTAAGGTACTACTTATCAACGATATCCGTAATCATTTTAACTGTTCAATTCAAGAAATGGGAAACCTAGAACTAGACATTGTGCGTGAGGAACTATGTGTGGATGGTATTTTGAAACCCGAGCACAAACATCTGGAAGATAAGGGTTTAGTCCACATTGCACATCTTCCTCGAAACTTTCGAGATAAATGGGTTAGGTACATTCTCAGCCGAGTACATGATGGCAAGATTTGGCTTGAGCAACCTATTGAGATCACAAAGAAAATGATTCATCAAGTCACCGGTCTTCCCATGTTGAACAAAGCTAAAACTACCAAAACCCTAGGTCGGACGGAACTAGAGAAGAAAACCCTAGCCGAGTGGGATGGTAGAGGCATGAAAGTTAGCAGCATTACCGATGCTGAACTGAAGTTTGGTACACATATCATTGCACACAAGATTTACAGTTCTAGTCGACAGAACAGTGTCTCATGTGAAGCTGTTGACCTAGCATACAAAGTGGTCAAAAACAACTTGACATTTAACCTAGCAGACTTATTGTTGAAACAGTTCAACAAGAACATGGAAAGCATCAAAACTTCCAAAAACAATCCATGTAAGTTTGGATCCTTGTTAGTCTGTTTATTCTTCTATGTTCAGAAATTCTTCCCTTCTAAAGGAAAAGTTGTATGGAGAAAAGATGTACCAGTACTTTATGAAATTAATGAATACATCGCAGAAATGGGTGAAAACTTTGAAAGCATCATGGATAATTATTTTGAGTCTTTCAAAGAGAAAATGAATGACAGATTCCGGATTCCATAGAAGTTGGTGGAAGATTACAAAGATGACATCTGTTTTATGGTAGATTGTGATAATGTGTATATTCAAGTAGTTAAACCGAGAACTGTATATGTAAAACCTCTTCCTTATGAGGTAAATATTGATGAAACCAAGAACATTATTGAAGCACTTCTAAATTAGCCTGTCAATCCCAAAGCCCCATATTTTGGAACATATGATGAAGCTAAGATGAGAATTGAACTAAGCATAAAGCTTCCATAGGCGGTAAACAAAGGAAAGAAAAGGATAGCTAAAATGCAAATGATAACCGAGGAGAAAGAAGAAATAGGTGAAAAAGAAGAAGAAAAGGATGAGAAAATAGAGGAACCAGAACCTGCAAAGAAGAAAGGAAAAGTTTTTATCACTAAGGCATCTGTGCCTCCCACTGCTGTGTTTACAAGGAGAAATACAAGAGGAAAGGCAGACAAGGAAGAAAAGGCAGATAAAGACATAGTATTCAAAAGGCCTCCTCTAAGCCTTCAAGAAAAGCTCAAACTCTTCAGAGATGGATCAGGATCTGGAGTAAGTAACATAAAATCCCTGAGATATGAAACCAGATCGGAAGCAGAACAGAAGGAAATAGAAGATGCTGTTGTTGAGAAGATGGGATAGTGGAAATACTCTCCTGAAGAAATTACCCCACAGGTTCCAGCAATTCTATTAAATCCAATAAAAATGAGATGGAGCAATGCAAGGCAAACTGTAATAGACATATTTGATCAAAACCTGAGACAGTTGATGCCGAGCTTGAACAATGATGAAGTAAAGAAGGCACTAAAAGAAAATGAAAATAAGATGACATTGAAGTTCAATACTTGTTTGATTTTGATCAACAATATTGAATCGGTTGTGAAGGCTGCAAAAGCCACATGGAAGAACATATACCACCTTCACCAACCGAGCATTGAAACTGTAATAATTAAAGATATTGAAGATGACAGCGATGAACAAGAAGAAGACACTGAGGTAGATGATACTGTAAGGATAGCAGCAGAAGTCATTGCATCCCTTCCTACCTCTCCAGTGAAAGTCTCTTCATCCAGCCCAGAGACACCTTCAAGCATGGTTGTGACAACTTCCACATTTGTCCAATCATCCCTAGCAACATCAGAGGTAGCAACCATTTCTTCTACTGAGCTACAGTCTCCTGTACCAGTAAGTTTTCCAGCTTTTGAATCATCAAGTGTAAATATTTTAAGTTCTCCAGTAGAAAGTATACCAGTATCAATAGCCAGCCCTACTTTATCTACTGTCACTACTACAAAAGTATTAAGTACAGATAAGCCTAAGGCTCTACCGAGTATAAAATTTTTGGGTAAAAATGTAGTTGAGGATATAGACCTAGATGAAGAAATAGAGATTCCTACATTAGATTTTGCAAATCTCTCAGCAGACCAGATGCAGAATATAGGTGAGATCCTCCAAAGGAAAGCAAAACAAAAGAAGCTTAAGGAGGAGAGAGACAAGGAGTATCAAATCATCAAGGATGCTAAGGACATTTTGTCTGATGCATTAGGCATTAAAGTAGACTCCTCCCAGCATGTTTTGTTACAATTGGCAGAAGCAGTTGAGAAATACAATGAGGACTCATCCGGGACAGAAAAGTTAGTTGAAAGAGCCGAGAAGAGATTCAACAATAAAGTGCTTGAGCACATTGCTCAGCACATAGCTATCAACCAAGTGGAATTGTCTTCAGTTTTGTCTAACATAGAGTCTATTTATTCGAATGCTACCTCTATTTTGGCCAGACTATGCAATTTTTCCGAGTTCACAAAGGATGTTAAAGATAAAATGAATAAAATGGATGAGGATATGAAGATTAGCATACAGAAGCTGCAACTTGAACCAAGTTCAAGCTCTGCTCATCACATGAAAATCTCACATCTATCTATTATGCAGTCTGATCTACTGAAAGAAGACTCAAGGATCTGGTCCACACTGCTAGACATCCAACACATGATCCTTCCCATCATGAATACAATGTATAAGCACATTGAACATTCCAGAACATTGATTCATGACAATCAGTTCTCTATAGCAGATCACATGATTGAACTCTCTGCAAAAGTCCAAATTGCTATACAAACATGTAAGATTCTGCAAGAAAGTTGGGACAGAACCCTGGCACTAATAATGAAGGTACATTTTGATTTCTTATCAAATTTTGGATTCTCTCTGTAAATAACTTGTATATGCACCTTTGGCATTATCGTCAAAAAGGGGGAGATATGTATAGAAGGAGAGATATGTATACTGTATAGATTTGTATAAGAAACAGTTAGCACATTGAAAGGGGGAGACAATGTATAAATCCCTATAACAAAGACAAATTTTGAAAAATCAAAATAAAACTCAGCATGACTCGTGTATATAAATTTTGGCCAATAAGTGTTTTTGTCACTAATGCCAAAGGGGGAGATTGTTGGCATTAAGCTGAATTGCCACTAGTGACAACACTTATTTGCATTCTGGGTGCAAACCGAGCAGTCAGTGTAAACCGAGCAGACAAGTGAAAACCGAGCAGACAAGTGCAAACCGAGAAGACAAGTGCAAACCAAGCAGTCAGTGCAAACCGAGCAGACAGTGCAAACCGAGCAGACAGTGCAAACCGAGCAGACAGTGCAAACCGAGCAGACAGTGCAAACCGAGCAGACAGTGCAAACCGAGCAGATAGTGCAAACCGAGCAGGCAGTGGAAACCGAGCAAGTTAGTACAAACCGATCAGGACAATGTAAACCGAGTAACATCTTGTCTACCGAGTCACCAATGCTTACCGAGTTCAATACCTACCGAGTGATCAGTATGAACCGTGCCTTCACTTCTACCGAGTGCATGACGATGCCGAGTAATGCAGTGGACGCCGAGTATCAGAAAGTCACCGAGTCAGTTTGAAGGAACCGAGTAACCATATTTGGGCCGACTTAGTAGCACTTATGTTTATTTGTCTAGCCGACTGTGCAATTGTAATTGTAATTAATTATTTGAGATCTGTATATAAACAATGTTGTAGAAATAAAAGATGCAATAATAATAAATAAAAAAGGCAGAATATATGTGAAAGAGAAAGAAAGGCAGAAATAAGCGAATTACAGAAAGCCTCAGAAGTATAAGATACAGCAAAGACAAATTCATCATAGAAGGTGATTAGTACATCAGCGAATCTCATTCAGCAATCCAGTTGCAAAGCAGAGATCTACTGTTTCATTCTAACAGGTGAATCAGTACTAAAATCCTTTAACCAGGTAGACTTAACAGTCTTTGTAAAAATCTCTTTACCGAGTGCATACTTCACTGTATGTTTGTAAATCCTTTTACAGGGTGGATTTAGCAATCCTTATTGCTCCTAACAGGGCAGATCATCAGAAGTGATCAAATTGTAAGCCTTAACCGGCCAACTTTATTCTGCAGTATTAAAGCTTTGTGGGTTTCATCCCCACCCCAATTTTACTTTCTTTTGGAAGGTTTCTGGGTAACCAAATCTATGTGTCATTATTGTGAATGCTTTTAAGTTTCATGCTTTCTGTATGCAAAGGTTAAAAGGTAAAATACATGTTAAAATTGTAAGAAAATTTGGAGTTACTGATTCACCCCTCCCCTCTCAGTAACTTGGTTAATTCCTGAATATTTCCAACAAGGTTCTGATTCATTGATGGTCGATCTTTGATGTTCGTTCGATGTCTTTCAATGATCGATCCTTGATATGTGATAGGAGATTGATGTAGATCTGATGATTGATTTAATACCCTTGATGTAGTTCTGATGATCGTTCTGATATGTTGTTTGATTTCGATGGTCATTCTGATGATGAATCCTTGATACGATGATTGATTTTGATGTGATGCCCCATTCAATTGATTATGAAAAATTTCCTGATAAAAGCTTTCTCTTTGATTTGATGATCGGTCTCTTGATTCTTGATGATGATTTTGCTGATGTTTGATATTTCCAATGGTATGCCCCCTCAAAAATGAAATAAAATTTGATCGATGTTTGATAATCTCGATGATTTAGGTCAATTTTTAGTAAATTTTGTTTTAATTTCCGATATCGATGTTTGGTCCGTTTGATTTCAAATTCCCCTATTTTGGCTAATTTGAAGATAAATTTGAATTATTTTAGGTCAATTTTGATGAAAAGTCCTCTCTTAGGTTAAAGTTGCCTCTTTTTAGGTCAAAAAGCTATATAAAGGGGTCAAAATCCCTTTTTTACTATTCATTTTCACTCCCACTTTTGACTTTTACACTCTCTAACTTTTTTGACTTTCGATGATGTCTGTCCCTCTCCGCGAGCATCAATTCGAGAAATGCCACCGCTATCAGTGTCTACCTAGCTCAAGACCTCTGGTGAGTCTGTATACCTCTTCATTTTTTCTATTTATGCATTTAAGTTCAATTTTTCCAATTTTTTCCTAGTAAACAGCCCTTTTTTCACTTTTTTCCTGAATGGGCGCTTTTGCCTATTTTAATGGCACTTTTACCTTTGAATGTGCGCTTCTGCACTTTTAATGTGCACTTCCATGAATCAGTTAAGTGCTTTCACTCACTAAATTTATGCCCTTTACCGCTTTTACTTTGTTAATGTGCACTTTTGCTCATGTTTTTCGCTTTTACAACTTTTAAGAGCGCTTTTGTTTTGTCTTTGGGTGCTTTTGATTATTATTCTGCTTTTACAACATGAAATAGTGCTTTCACACCTTTAAGCAGCACTTTTGATTTTTTCCACTTTTTCACCATGAAACAACACTTTTTCTTTGCAAAAATTTTATTTTTTTTATTTAGTCCAAATTACAATTTTTTCGACGTCGTTGATCAATTAATAGATTAAGTTCCCAATCTTGATATTTTATAACAAGTTGTGATATGTCAGTTAGGAATCAGTCATAATCGAAATATCATTCATCAATCTAGATTTAGATGATGGGTGATGATAAAATTTCCGTTCTATCTAAGTAGAAACATGAAATTTGATTGTGGTTTGATAGGTTTATAAATTTTATGATTGACTTAGGATAGTCCCATCATTTCTGATTTGAATTCTGATGTGTTTGAACTTGCTTTTTGTAGGATGATCTTGGGTCCTTACGTATCTGTGGTTCATATCCTTTGTCATGGGATATGATACTTGATTTGAGTGTTGTTGATCGTCGTCATATCGCTCGATGTGGCTTGTCTTTCCTTCTTTATCTTCCTCGATTCCAAGTGAATCGAGGTCTTATCACTGCTATAGCTGAGCGTTGGCACTCATACCATAACACCTTTCATCTTCCCATGGGGGAAATGACCATTACACCTGAGGATGTCTATCACATTCTGCAATTACCTACTCAAGGAGAGCTTGTCTACTATGATACTATCTATGATGGTTCAGCATGTCGACGGGTTTTTGGTGATCCTTCCATTGGTGATCGCCATATCTAGTGGGCTCAGTTCATTTCATTCCCTATTCTACCAGCTATTCTTGGTACTCTGGTCAGTGGTTTCCTACTTCTTGATAGGCGCGGACATGGGTTTGCTATTGGGTGGGGTCCCATTCTAGAGGATTTGATGGCAGAGCCTCGTCGGCTCGATTGGGGTTCCTATGTGTTGGCATAGTTATATCTTGAGTTACACACTATCATATATAGACATTCTACCACTTTGACTGTTGGAACTATTTTTTATAGCTTTGGACTTGGGAGCATATCCTAGTGTCACTTCCTATGACAACATGTGATCGTTAGCCAGGTTGGCCTTTTGCATGGATGTACAGTGGTATCATTATCCAGACCCACATGGGTAAGAAGGATTATTGGTGACGTCAGATTGATGACCTGGATACTATAGTTTGGAGACCTTGTCTTGGATGTGAGGCTTGGCCAGAGGATGATGGTGAGCTTCCTTATATGTTCTGCCATTGCTGGATGATTGGTCACTCTACATTTGTTATCAAGAGATTCTGCTTTCACCATGTTTTCCATTAGTATGAGCATGTTCAGGATATGCCATAGGGTTTAGCTATGTATTCTCATGTATAGGTTGAGAGATCATTATGGGGCCCATGTGTAGACTATGGTACAGCTATATGAGAGATACAAGAGATTGGGTATCATCCTTGGGCTCCTAGGTCACATATCATGGATGCAGGTATTACTGATGAGTATGGTGCCTGGTTACATTGATATCCTTTTCCCAGGTTCACAGATCCTACCGAGAGGATTCCCACTATTGAGGAGTTATCAGATGAGGATGACGGTGGTGGTGGTAACAGTGTTGGTGGAGATGATGGTGGTGATGATGATGATGGAGATGATGACAAAGGTGGTGGTCATGGTAGGATCAGGGGTTAGTGGGGATGACGGGGTCATCACGGAGCTAGAGCTGGTAGAGTACAGATGCCAATGATAGATGCTACTCTGATTCCTCCTAGGGGTGATGATCAGGTGAGAGGTCGATAGGTTGACAAGATTTTACATTAGGTAGCCAGAGATCCAGTGGATAGGCCTAGGGCTAGGTGCCAGAGGGAGATGGATGTAGGTATTGCATAGGTACTATTTGATCAAGTACAGGGTCCTCCTGCTTAGCAGGTTGTTCCTCTGATTGTTCCTTTGGTTCAGGAAGCTTCTTCTGCTTCTGCTTCTATTTCAGCTTCCATGCCTTCATCATCTTTATGTCCTTCTTCTTAGTTTGTTCCATCTTTTGGTGATCCATCTTCTTCTATGCCATCTACTTTTGTTCCTCATCCTCAGTCTTCTCCAGTACAGGGTTATGGGCTAGCCTCAGCATCAGATGTTGCATCTTTGCAGATTCACATATCATCCATTCAGTAGTAGGTTTCATAGATGAGCTCGATGATGTAGACTTTCATGGATGTTATGAGTCATCATGGTTTACAAGCCAGTTCTAGTCATCCTCCAGATAGTGCTCCTAGTCCTAATGGTCCTGATGGTCCTGGTGATACTAGTGGTACTGGTGGTACTGGTGACTTTATCATTTGATCTATCATGATATATTTCCATTGTTTCATTTATACTTTGATGATATATGATCTCTTTTCTATTGTTTATGATTGAGACATTAGACCCTTGTTGTATCATTTTTGATTGATTGATGTTGTTTATGTTGATACTTTGATATCTAATGGACATTGATCTTTGGATATTGCTTTGATGATCATGTTATAGACTTTGATATCTTGTTCCTTTATGATGATGGTACCATGGACTCTAATACTCTCTTTGATAGATTTGACTATATATGATGTCTTTATGTGTTGGATCTCTTTTTCAAATGTTTTACGTGATATGCAACTCTATATGGTTATATATTCTATATGCTTTGTTTTATGCTTTTCAGAATGCGATTTTCAATGTATGCATATGTCCTAATGATGGTTAAATGACTTGTCTTATGTATGACATAAAATAGATGAATGCAATATGTAATGGGTTTTACTTTATGATATAATAGATATTTAATGCTGAATGAGCTTAATGGATGTAATGAATGATTTCTAGCTAATGCCATGCACTTAATGTATGCACCTTAAATGAGATGAATGCTATCTAATGATAATGCCTTAATGCAATGTACCTAATAATTCAAATGTTAGACACATCTAAATATATGCAAAGTTTAGTGAAGATGTCCTAATGCAATTTAAAAATGACCTTAATGCAATGCAAGTGAACTAATGAAATGCACTTTTTTTAATTTATTTCCAACACACTCGATCTTATATAGTTGTTTTTTTTGGTTTTTTTTTATAATCCTTTGATTTTTTATTTGAGTACACCCCCTTTTTATTTTCCTCTTGAAAATTAAGCTAAGAAAGGCAAAACAATATATACAATGCACTTAATCTAAGATGTATGCAGCTAACTGTCATTATTCATAATTTGGAGCTTATAATCATCAGTGAGCATTTTTTGGAAATCTTGTTTTAGTACAACCATCACTAGTTCAACTATGATGATATGAATACTTTTTGCACCTCTTTATTTTCTTTCCCATCTCCCTTCAGTATGACTATCACTGATTGAAGCCAATCATGAGAGTTCAAATACCGATTTTGTCAGATTCTATGTTGCAAGTGGATGTTGGTATTATGATATTGAAGATCAAAATAACCAAGGTATCCTTTTGCGTAAACAAGCAGAAATCTCAGTTTTATCCCATATACAAGTCCTCGATGATTCTTTGATGATTACGTCCTTAGACAAATAATACATGATTTAAAACTTTGATTTTAAGACAGTCATTCAAAAATCAACAAAAATATCATCCTTTCATCATAGCTTGTCTAGTCTAAAACTTTCATCGATTCGCTAGAAAGACATGATTTCATCAATTGAGTCAACACTTGGAAAAATTTCTTGTAATGTTTTTCAAATCCATATTTCAAGTGTAGTTCCATCCATTTCATACTTTTAATCCTGATAAAGATAAGGTCATGTAAGCTCTTGGATCAAATTTTGTGTTTTGGTTCAAATTGGATTAGAATGTAGATTTGATTAAGTGTTCCTCTTTCGAATTTGATGAATTGATTCCATGATTGAATAAAGCTTTATTTGATGAATCCTTTCTCCCTTTTGAGTAGATTTCCCCCAGTGTGAGATACTTTCATTTGTGGGACTTACGATAATTTGCAGATTAGGTGACCAAAATCTTGAGGTACTCGCAAATGCAACTGTGGGGTTTCATTATGCAATATATACAAATGCTGGCGAATGCAATATTTACAAGGTGACCTTCTAGGTATGCGACTGACTTGGACTTTCAATGGTGCATGTTTACTAGGTTTTCACCAATTGAATAGATCTTTCTCTTTTTTCTATTTTTAAAGCTTTTCTCTTTTTTTGCTACCAAGACGCCTATTTGCTAGGTTTTCATCAAGGCCCTTTTTCTCTTTTTTGATTTTTTTTTGTATTTTTCTTTTTTTCAATTTTTTTTCATATCATCGAGGTGCCTATTTGCTAGGTTTTCACCAAGACAACATCTTTTTGAGGATCATATATGAATGTTTTTTCTTTCTTCATGCTCAATTTTCCACTGTTTTTTATCTTTTCTACTTTTCAATTTGTTTTTGGTATTTTCAAGATCTATTTTGACTATGTACAATAAATATGATGCCTTCCATCTGATACTCTGTATACTCTTTCATCTTCCTCATGTATAGAACCTCTTTAAATGTATGCTATTGATAGGCTCTTGTAGTTCTTCACCATCACAATCTACTAGTTTGTAGGTGTCAGTCCCAAAATTTTCAACAATGATAAATGGTCCTAACCAGTTTGCTTCTTATTTTCCTTTCTTTTCTCTTTCTTCATGATTCTTGGGATTCTTTCGCAAAACTAGGTCACCTATTTGAAATGTTCTTGACTTGATGTGCTTATTATAATTCCTTGACATTCTATTTTGGTACACCTTCATATGATCAAATGTTGTCTTCTATTTCTCATCTAAGAGTTCTAGTTCTTGCAATCTAGCAATCCTATAGTCTTCCTCACTTATCAAGCCATGAAGAGATGCCCTCAAAGATGGGAGTTCTACCTCCAAAGGAAAAATTGTTTCTACTCCAAAGACTAGGGAAAAAGGTGTAGCTCTTTTTGGTGTTCTTATGCTTTTTCTATAAGCCCATAAGGTCGGGTTTATTTTGATGTGCCAATCTCTACCTGAATTGTCCACCATTCTCTTCAAAATTTTCAAGATGTTTTTATTTGTTGCTTCGGCTTGTCCATTACCATGGGGGTAATAGATTGAAGAAGAATGATAAATCATGTGAAACTTGGTGCATAATTCCTTTAGGTCTTTATTTTTTAAATGCTTTGCATTATCTGTTATGATAGCATGAGATATGCCATATCTACAAATAATATGATTGAGGATAAACAAAGATATCTATTTTCCTGTTGCATTTGATAAGGGTAAAGCTTCCACCCACTTGGTAAAGTACTTGGTTGTCGTGATGATGAATTTATGACCATTTGAGGATGGTGGATAAATCATGTCTATTAGGTATAGACCCCATTGATAGAATAGCCAAGGTGTTGTCATCGGATGAAGCTCTTGTGCAGGCACATGTATCAAGTTTCCATGAAATTGACACTTTCTACAAGTTTTTGCAAGGTTACAAGCATATTTCTCCATCGTAGGCCAAAAATATCCTATCCTAAGAAGTTTCTTAGCTAGGGTTAATCCGTTTGAGTGTGATCCAAAAATTCCTTCATGGATTTCTTGCAAGGCTACATTTGATTCCTCTTCTTCTAAACATCTAAGGAGCATTCCATCTAAACTTTTGTGATACAATGTTTCAGAAATTATGGTGTATCGAGCGGCTTGGCAAATGAATCTTTTCTTTTGATTCCTGGTTTGGTATATGGGAAGGATTAGATCTTTCAAGTAAGTGTAAATAGGTCCATATGAAGGTGAATCATTTGTGTTTAAAAATAAAATGGTGTAAGGGTGGGTAGGCTCAAATGCGGGTTGATCCACTTCTTCTACCAGGAATTCATATCTGGTACTCTGATCAGGCATCTGTAGAAGTGAAGCCAAAGTTGCCATTGCATCCACTGCTTTGTTATTTTCTCTTGGCACTTGCTCAAATGTAATAAGTATTAAATACTTCTTAAGACTTTCCACCATGTTTTTGTAGGGTATCAATTTGTCATTTTCATCTGATATTCTTCATAAGACCATGTGAAGTTGACTTGTTTTTCCTTAAAGAACTTGATGAATTATATTCTTTCTTCGCTAGATAATGATGCCGCTAGGTAGATGATCTTTGGCTCTATTTTTGATCCAATATTTATCTTTTCTGTGGGCTTAATCAAGATTGGAGATCTTTCCTCATAATTTTCTAGTAGAGCATCCAAACTCCCTTCCTTAGGTTCCTCAATTGGGTTTTCACCTTTGGAAACATCCTTTATTTCTTTATTTTTTTCTTCTTAATCTAATGTTGCCACAATGTGATTTTCAACACTTGATTCTTTTCCTTTTCTATTTTTTTCATTTTTTCTAGGATTGAAAGTTTGGATGCTCCCCTTAATCAATTTTTCTTGATATTTGCTGATAGAAGAGGGTTCAACCACGTTAAGGTATTGGGACAACACATTGTCATTCAAGAAGGTTGGGAGGGTAGTGGGTTCAATAGAATTCCATTCAATTAAGTTCAGGTGTATGAGGGTTAATGGGTCAACACTTAGGTTTGTTTCGATTGGATTTAAGGTGTATATCTCATTATTGGATGGTCATACATTGTATCTTGAAAGTCTCTGACATGGGCTTCCTCTAAATGTTCTAAAGAAGAAGGATCAAAGTCCCCCTCACTAGACTCCTCTAGGGTTTCCATTGGATAAAATTCATGTGGATTAAACCTAGCGTTTGATTCTTCCATAGTAGGTCTCCATGAAGGTACACCTACCCATTAATTTTTTTCTATTTCTATGCTTGGCACATCATTTAGAACCACTTGGCTAGAACTAGATGCTTGATTTGAAGTTAATTTTTCTATTGGTCCTTTCTCTTTGGGAGAAGCATAGGTATGAATAACATCAATACCTTTATCATGGCATGACTCATCTAATAGGGTCTCCCATTCCCATTCATTAGAATCATCATCACTATGAGATTCTAATTGTAATATTTGGCTATAAAGTTTAGGATAATGTTTTAGAGTGTATCCTTCCTCAAGATACCCTACTCCTATTTTCTCCTTGGAATCTCGCCATGTACTTTCTATGGGTTCAATGAGCCCTTCATTCTTTATGCCTAAAGTTCCTTGACCTTTGTACCCCATCTTTTGCATGATTGAAAACCCTTTCCCATATTGATGTGTGGGAATGGTTATATTTTGAATATATTTAACATGTGCACTTGATTCTTCATCTTTATATAACCAATTTAGGATCTCATTGTCTTCTTCATCCATGGCAGATGATGTAATTTCCCTCACAAAGTTATCATTATATCTATGGAGTAGATTTAAGGGTCTTCCAAAGGATTTGGGTGATAAAGGTAGGTCCATCATAGATAAGGAGTATTCACCTACGCCTTTTTGTTTGATCTTGCATTTCTTATCAAAATTCTTCATCATTTGGTCCATTTTTTGATAATGGGCCTCTTTAGTGTACACTTGGGTAGCTTTAGTATGGTCTTCTTTTGATTCTTTAATAATATTATCCTCACCAACCTTCTCTTTTCCTTTAGTTGATGTAGTTAGGTTAGTGAGTTTTGGTGTGTCTTTCATAACAATCTCCTCTTCCATCTTTTCTTTTCCTTTCAACAAAGGGATGTCCTTAGAAATTTTACCTTTCTCCATTTGATTAGGTATAGACCCTTTTGCATTGTGTGGGACTAAGGATTCATTGATAGGCTTAACATTATTACAATATTGGAATGGGTTTAGATCCCCACTTACCATTATATCTTGCCCTAGATAAGGAAACTTTAGATATTGATGATAAGTAGATGAAACATCTTGCATCTCGTGAATCCATGGCCTTCCTAACAAGATATTATAAGTCAACTTTAGATCCAACACTTGGCATATGGTCTCTTTTTGCATGGGACCAACTCTTATGGGTAACACTATAACTCCTTTTGAAGCTCTTTCTTCATCATCGTAGGCTTTTATGGTTATCTTTTTCTTAGGGTCAATAGCCTCCTCAGAAAATCCTAGGACTTTTACTAGGCTAAGGGTACAAATGTTTAGGCCGTCTCCTCCATCTATAAGAACTCTTTTCACCCTATGCTTGTGAATCAAGACTTCTATGTGTAAGGGAAAATTTTGAGGATGATTAAGGGACGTGTCATCTTGTTCAGAAAATGATAGGCAATGGGGTGCAATGAGGTGCCCCACCATATTTTGAAATTTTTCTACCTCCAAGTTTAGAGGCACATTGGTTTCCAATAAAGCTTTCTCCAAAATATCTTTATGAATTGGTGACAATTTGAGCAACTCCAAGATAGAGATTTGAGCAGGAGTTCTTTGTAGTTGATCAACCAAGTTGTATTGTTTTGATGATGAAGTTGAAGCTTGATTTGATATCACAACTTTAGGAGCATTATTAGGTAGGATAATTTTTTATGCTTGCCCCCTAGTGACAACATTTGATGATGTTTCTCTTGAATTGTTCTTCACTATGACAACATTTATAGTATTATCCTCTTCTCTTAAGGTATTGATCGTGTTATCATAAGTATGAGAAAACTTCACTTTCTCATTGCCTTTTTTTTAATTTTGATTAGCCTTAGATGACTCACCCTTTTCATGATTCAAAAAGGGGTTCTTGAAATCTGTGTGGTCCTCATTGTTTTGAGGTCCTTCAATTTTGATAGTTCTATTATCTATTAAGCCTTGCACCAAGTGTTTTAATCTCATGCATTCATTAGTTAGATGACCTCTATTTCGATGATATTCACAATGATGAGAGTCATTCCACCAATAGGTTTTATCTTGAGGTTCATAATCTTTCATATCGGGTAATGTGATGATTTTTTTGGCAACCAAGGTCCTTAATGCGTTCTCTAAAGGTTCACCTAAATAGGTGAATTTTCTTTTGTTATAATTGGAGAAAAAAGATTTGGACTTATTCCCATTAGGATTATTGGCATTATTGTTGGAATTGTTGGAATTTTTATTGGAATTATTGGAATTAAATGGAGCTTTATATGATTGACTGACATTATTTGAAGAATTAGCTCCATATGGTAAGGTAAAAGGAGTTGCCTTGAAGTTGTGGGCCTCCACAAATCCGTCATTCACAAGGTTTTTGTTTTTATTCTTGATCCATGACTTAGATTTATCATTGTAATTATTGGATCCTTGATTATTGAGATATTTAGGTACATAATTATTGTTGTTGTTGTTATTGTTATTGTTGGATTTGTTATCTTTAAATAATTTTACTTCACCTCTCTTGACCAATATATCCTCAATCTTGATCCCATTTTTGATGAGTTTTTCAAATGTTGGGGGACATTGGAGTTGTAATCTATAATTCATTTCTATGGTCAAATTATTTGTGAAGATTTCCATCTTTTCTTTCTCAGGGATACTTCATGGATACCTTGTGAAAACGGTCCTCCACCTTTGTAGGAATCCTAGGAAGGACTCTCCATCTTTCTGTTTGGTATCACACAACTTGAGCATTGTGATTTCGTGCTCAATGTTATAAGAATAATGGGTTACAAACTTGGAGGCTAATTCCTCAAAGGTCTTTATTCCTTGGGGTAGTTTTGAAAACCACTCCATGGCGGGACCTCCTAAACTCCTAGGAAAGAGTCTCATTAGGTATGTGTCATTATGCATGAACTCAATGCTTAGAACACAAAACTCCCTTAAATGATCATGTGGGTCTATTTTACCCATATATTTTTCGTATTTAGGAAAAATGGTATTAAAAGGAAAAGGTACCATAACTAAGCTTTTATCGAATGGAAAATGACACAAAGCTTCAAAAGGAAAGGCCTTAGGTTCAGCTACCTTTTTCATGGTATCTATTTGTTCTTGAAAGGCCTTTATTTTCCTAGTCATAGCATTCATGGGATTATCTTGCTCTTGATCTTTCTTAAGTTGTTCTATATCGAAATCATGGGGAAGTTTTACTCCCACTTGAGCTAGGTTTACGAAAAAATTCTCCCTATCCTTATCTATTAATTTCTCCATGACCTCTAGGAATTCTTGATCTTGGACTGCTCTCTCAACTTGTTATTCAAGTGTTTCTTTGGGATTATGATTGGCATTGTTGATGTTTTGATTATTTCCTCTAGGTTGGTAATTATGGTATGCGGAGTTCCTATCCATTTCTCCAAGTCTTTTGTCAAACAAGTTTGGGAAAATTTCTTCTTGATTAGGACCTTTGAAAAGACTTTGGTATTCTTGTCCTTTGTTTGCAACAAGAGTGCTATCTCCTTGTAAAGATACCCTATATGTGTGGGACCGCGTGGAAACCGGCATCCAACAAGGGTTTGATTTGGAACGATCCTTGGTTTGATAATTGTTGATTTTAAATTGAAGAGATTTAAAAATGTAAGATGAATTTTCAATGGATATCTCTCTCACTTGTTTATGTATTTCAAAGACAAAAATCACACATTCACTTGTCTCTTTTTACCCACTTAACACAAAATTTTTGATTTGGAAGAATATTGTCATGGGTTTTTCACAAAAAGAAACTTCAAGCACCTACCTAGCATAAGATTTGGTTCGTAAACATGACTCTAAAAGGTGGTCTTGCTATTTTATCAAGGATTTAATATAGATTCCGTTCAAATAGACTTTAAACTTTCATCCCCCAAGTATGTTAAGGGGCTTCCCACACACACAAAAGTATGATTTGGTGCAATCCAAAAGGACTACTAGAGGAAGTTTGAAAAATTTAAAATCCATTTGTCACACACCCCATTAAGGATGCATGTGTTTTGTTTTATAGTGGATTGGATTCCCACAGCAAAAGCGAGTGTATCCCACTTTGGGTTGTCCCTCTCACTAGCCTCATTAAGGAAAATTATCGGGAGGTGAGCCCACTAATGTTTTAGCATGTTCATGTAAAGCAAGGAAATGGAGTTAAGGTCAAGTTTTTGGGAATTTGGTTCACCAAAAGGTGAAGAGCATATCCCTAACTTTTCCTTTAGTTCCCAAACACAATAAACAATGTTATTTAATTTCTTTCACCCACTAACTATAGGGATTTGAGTATTTCTACTCTCTTACACAAACAAGGGGCTTTGACAAAAATGATATGAATCTGATCATTTAGTAAAGTGAAGCATTCTTCCCCACGGTGGGTGCCATTTTGTATACTAGAAATAGTATCTTCATAGAATTAGTATTGACAATAAATGAAATAGTAACTAAATAAACCATAATAAAGAAATCTATTTTAACTAGAAATTGACAATTAAACATCCTATGGTTCTCTAACTAAGAATGTTAATGCAAAGCTCTCAGCAAGCTTCCATTAATGACAGTCCTAGAATGAGAAAGATAAATGATTAAAGCTAAAGCTAATTGCTTAATTCCAATTTGAAAGCTAAATTAGATCTAAAGTGCCTTTCTAAGCTCAAATTTCAAGAGGTTCAATGCAATTCTCAAATGTGTGGTTATGAATTATGAAGGATTTAGGCATTCCTTTTATATATTTTCCCAATGGTAGGGGGTGTAGTGTATTTGATCATGATTAAGCCTTGGTTGAGTCTTTGGTTCCACCCTTTGAAGACAATGCAAAGTTTGTGTCCTCAAAGCTTGGGACAAGTAGACAAGATCAATGGACAAGATTCTCTTTCACTTTGAGTGACTGAGATTGAATTTGGCTTGATCCATGTGAATACATTTCCTTAAATCTCATTGGTTGATTGAATTTCCTCTCCTTTTGGGTTATTGAGAGTAGTTAAGATTTATTAATTAATTTAATTGATTTATTTTAGCCATGTACCCCTTGATTGGGTTGAATTTAATTTAATCCAAGACTATACAATTTTATTTGATTTAATTGTACTTTGATTTGATTGCATTTGATTAAAACACTCTCAATTTTGATTTATCTTGAATTAAGACCTTATTTTAATTTTGATTGGCTAATTATGCATTGTGATTCAATTACTTCAATTTTTTCCTTGATTTTATTTGATTTGACTTGATTTATCCTTTAATTATCTTTGTCCATTTTTAGGTAATTACACCTATCAAAGAAAATAAAGTCTATAGTATCATCAATGTCCATCATCAATATGTGAATCAAAGTCCAGCCAACATGAAAAGTATGGATCATAAACAACAACATCTATAAAAAATAATAGGAGTACAATGTCTCGATATCAAAAAAATCATAATATACAATCAAAAGGATGGCTCAATCATATATCATCAACTTCCAGAACCACTGGCACCATCAATATTAGGACCTATGTTAGAGCCTCGACTAGAGCTCACCTATAGCCCATGCTGACTCATGGTAGCCATTAATGCATGCATCATCATGTTGAGTTGTGTCACTTACTATCTAACCTCTGACATCTCAGACTACAAAGACTAAACATCGGAGGCTAATGCTAGTGTAGGAGGAGCCTATGGAGGAGCTTGCACTAGAGGACCCTGTGGTGGAGGAGCCATGGAAGAAGATGGAATAGAATAAGATGGAACCGAGGAATATGGAATCCAAGAAGAAGAAGGAGGACCCTATGGAGGAGGAGGTGTTGGAGGTGCCTTTGCTTGATCCACTAGAAACTGGGCCACTTGTGCATCAACATCTTCCATACTACTACATTTGGGGTCAAATTCTGACAGCCATTTGTCAAATTTGCAACGCTAATTTGTCAGCATTTCGATAGATGGGTCCATCATTTTTGCATAGGAAATTGTGATAGAAGATGTATCTGTCAGTTTACCGACACCATATCACATTGAAAACTTGCATTTCAGCAATAGCTTCGTTGTGGCATTTTCCACAATTTATCCATCAGAATTCTGACACAATGACCTATTAATTATCGAAAAGATATCCTTTCTGACATTATAACTGTTGGAATAGCGATAGTTTCCACTTAATTCTGATAGATATACCTGTCGATGATATGGCATTAATGTTGAAGGTTCTGTCAAAAAATTTATATTTGCGACACTTAAAATGTCAGAAGAGCGATAGTCCTTCATTATTTCTCTAACAGGTTCCCTAGCGAACGTATAGCATTACTGTCGAAACTATTATCGTAAATTAGTTTTCTGTGACATTTTATCTGTCGAATGCATAGCACTTCTGTCAGAATTAATGATTAAGTGTCAAAAAACTGACGGATATGCACATTAAAGATAAAACAGCTCAAGAGACCATCATAGGTTCTCTCTTTCTTCGGTCTATATTATTGACAAAATGGTTTACCTTTCATTAGCTCATCAAATCCAGGGATTTGAAAGATTTTAATAGAATATTTTCATGACAATGTATATTATTTAAGTTGACGTTGCATGAATTTATCTACTTTGCACACTTGTAGACTATGAGGATGGCAATAAAGAAGCATGGATGGCCATGCTTCTTTATCATCGTCCTCATAGTCTACAAGTGCACGAAATAGATAAATTCATGCAATGTCAACTTAAATAATATACGTTGTCATGAAAAATATTCTATTAAATTCTTTCAAATCCCCAGATTTGATGAGCTAATGAAAGATAAAACATTTTTTCAATAATATAGACCGAAGAAAGAGAGAACCTATGATGGTCTCTTGAGCTGTTTTATCTTTAGTCCTAGCTACGGTCCTAGCTACTTGTTGATCATCAAGAATAATCACCACCTTGCATTTATGTACACTGCACAAATTGATCCCAGTCTCACAAAAAAAATTTACACTTGTACATCTCATCAATACTGGAGGCCTAAAGTAATTTTATACGATCACTAGCACATTTCGTGCATGGATGAGAAACAGTATCCAAAGTTTCTAGATAACCATTTTTGAGAAGAGGAATGAGTGCAAGCCAAAGAAGTGATAATTCCATAATAGAAAGGAAGACATCTTTTTAGCCTGGGTCTGGATCCTACCCCAATTATCGAAGGATCCAGGGCCAATCTAGAAAGATGTCTTCCCATTCTGACTGCAACATTGTGTCCATCCATGATCTCAGGAATATCATCATCTTTCTACTCTTCATTTGCCAAAATATATCACTTCTTCAAGCTTGCAAAGTAATCTTATTAATAAAATAACTCTTGCCAACATTAGGGTACCCACAGATCAAAATAGTTGATGTTATTGGTGCTTGTGCTCAAGGATATCGATTCAATGTTTTGAAACGGCCAAATCATTTTTATTTCATTTGTAGAGAAAAGGAGTGGGAGAAAATGAGCAGGTGAAAGTTGATCGAGCATGAGAGAAGGCATTGCATTTTATTTGATCATCAATGCTCTCTGAAATGACCAATCATGTTTTCTATTCAATTTTTTTTGGTGTTTTTTTTTCCCATATTCAGTAGATAAAAATCATGGCGGCAGCCACTTAGCCATCTTTTTGATATTCCAGGTATTTTACAAAGATACAGGGATGTGGATTTATCATTCAGTTGCTTGCAGTTATTGGTCAAATGCAAATATTTTGTCAAGTTGAAAGGGCAAGATATCAGTTTGGTGTTTTCAGTTTATGTTAAAAGCTGATTTGGTAAAATCCTCAAAAAACACACTACATGTTCTAAAATGTAAAGAAGTTGAATGTTAAATGTAAGATATATATCTCATCCATAGTAATCAAAAGAAAGGACATGAAACTTATAAGGAGATTTACCAATCCAAAAATATAAGCGAATTTAGGAAACATGATTGGTACCTTATGAATTGGTTTTTGAGGTGCACAATCTTCATCAATCTCCTAAGAACAACACCCCTCCTCATGAAAAATGCATTTAACGAATTAAACAAATCTACAAAACTGAACCAATGGCATGTTTAGAACAAAGAAATAGATTGATAATAATATGCTGAAAATTTTATTATGTTTAATACACACAAAAGGACCAGTCCCAATAATTCTTAAACATACTTTATCTAATATGATAATAACATGCTAATTAAATTGATAAAGGTGTTATATGCATTTAATCTTCCAATTACTAATTACACAAAAAACAAATTACAAAACTGAACCAATGGCATGTTCTTCCTATGGTACAAGGAAGATTTGGCTATGAAAAAAAAAAGTGAAACGGCCTCATCATTTTTATTTCGATTGGATAGAGGAGCGAAAGCTGAGCGCAAGAGAAGGTATGTGATTTCTTCATCTTTCAAGCATCTAGCATCATATTCGACTACAAATTTCAAATGCGTTGCATTTTATTTGATCATGAATGCTCTCTGAAATGACCGCATTCTACTGGTGTCGTGCCCTAGCCCGTGCTTTATCTCCATTATTTGATATTATTGGTACTTGTGCTCAAGGATATCGATTCACTATTCTCAAATGTTTGGATCATTTAGACAGTTACATTTCCTGACTGTTCCTCTAGTACACAGTTAGGAAATGTAACTGTCTAATGATTATATGTAATGTTGAATGGATTAAATGCTTTATTCTTGGTAGAACTGAATGGAAGGAATAGTGTGTATTAAATACAATCTAGTCACTTATTGAATGCTTTGGAGACTACTGGTTTGACTGTCCATTCGCTACCAGTGACTGAGATTCATTAAAGGATACAAAACCCTTCATTTTGGGGTTATTGTGTGTGAATTCAAATGTAGGTTTGATTTGGTTAATGTTTAGAAGAGATAAATAAAGTATTTAAAGACAATCTTACATGTTTGGAGAAGTTTGAGAGGCATTTATCATGACTGTACCCTCACAAACATCAGCATAGACTGGTTTTACTAAGTTTCCTTTCTCTATTTTGAGGTTTCCTTTCTCTGCCACAGGGGTACAGTCAGAGGGTTCATTGACAAAATGATCCTACGAATGGTTACTATGAATGTGAATGATTTGATATAGCATATTGCTCATTTTACAAGAAGTTTAGAATAGCTTGTGCAAGGGTGAAAGTAGTTTTGATCATTTTGGTCATGACTGTTCCTCTACACAATCAGGAAATGTAACTGTCTAATGATTATATGTAATGTTGAATTGATTAAATGCTTTATTCTTGGTAGAAGTGAATGGAAGGAATAGTGTTGGTGTTAGGTTTCATTTATTATTGAATTCAATGGTTTCCAAGATGTGTTGAGGAGTTTGCTCCTTGTTTAATGTTAACTATTCCTGCACAATCCACTCATACAACAGTGAAGTTACAAAATTGAACCGATGGCATGTTTACAACAAAGAAATAGAATGATAATAATATGTTGAAAATTTTATTCTATTTAATACATGTCAAAGGACTGCATTCTAAATTTTTGTCACTGAAATGACTGCATCCTACTGGTGTTGTGCCCTAGCCCGTGCTTTAACTCCATTATTTGATGTTATTGGTGCTTGTGCTCAAGGATATCCATTTTTTTGAAATGTTGACTATGGTTATTAAATGGATAGCCTGTGAGCTCCTAGCTAGGCGTGATTTGTATTGATAGCTTAGGGCATCAAATGTATTGTATCATTGATAGTTGATACTTTGTTAAAAGGAAATAGGACAAAGAATGATTTTTATTTAGTTTCTCTATTTTGATCCCTAAGTGGCTTACAACCCTAGAGAAGTATATGAAGATTTATGGATACAGTTGCAAGATGATTAGCAACCAATAATTCACAATAAATCCATGCATCCAATTTGAATAGCAATTAATACAAAGAACTACGGTCCTCCAATGGCCCAATCATCCAGACCTTGACTATCCCCTCAACTAGTGACCCTTCAAAACTGGGTTATCATGCAATTAGTGAGTGATCCTTCATTCTCCTGATCTGCCCTACATCCAAACATATTGGAAATACATAATACAATGATAACAAGTCTTTCAAAATCCTCCTTCCCTCAAGGAACACTATCAAGCATCCCTTCCACATAGCATTTCATTGTTGTATGAGTGGATTGTGCAGGAACAGTTAACATTAAACAAGGAGAAAACTCCTCAACACATCTTTGTTGTAAACATGCCATTGGTTCAATTTTGTAAAAAAAAAAATTTTGTTAAATGCATTTAAATGGAACATTAAGCATAGTAATAATATGCTTAGTCTATTTATAGTAATTGCAGATTAAATGCCCATAACACCTTTATCAGTTTAGCATGTTATTATAAGATACTAAAGAAGACCTGCTATTTGTCAGTGAAATCTTCACTGTCCCCCACAATGAAGACAATGAAGATTGACCTCCTACCCCACAACAAAGAACATTGTAATAAGAATAAGATAGTGCCAAGAAACATTTTCACAAATATGAAATGTGAGGAAAAGTAATAACATTAACAATGCCAAGATTCACAGCATTAAATTTCACCTATGGATGAGTTTCTGCAGTGGGTTTCCCAGCATCAAAAATATGTTGAGTTGCATTTGAGCTGTAACTAAGAGTATCATGTAGAACAGACCCTAAACTTTGAAAGTATTCTCTAGCCTGGCAATTCAAAATTCAATCTAGGCAAGCATCAGTAAGTGAAATAAATTATAGACATCAACATCATCATAATCGTTAGACATAAATTATAGACATCAACACCAACATAATCATAATCATTTGAAGGGTATTCATTTTGGTCCTTTGATAGTACTATGTTTCTTGAAATTTCTTGTGATGCTTCTAAACTTTAAAAACATATTTTATGGCTTAATGATAATATAGATTAGTGTTTTGTTTTCTAATGGAATGTTGTTGATCATTCATGGTCTTGAAGAAACTTTTGATTGTTTTGATTCTCGAGTCTTGACGTTGTTTCTCAATGTGATATAGACTAACCACAAGATGGTTCAGTTGGTCCTCTCTTTCTATTTAATCATTTGTCTACTTCATGGTGTAAGTGTCAATATGTTATAATCCAACATGAAGTGTGGTTCAAATGAAGTTGAACCAAATGCTGACTATGATGGCTATGATCATGATGAAGATAAATATGAATATTAAATCTAAAATATGGCTTGTAATTTGAATTTTCATTTTGAATGAAGAAACTATAGATTCAAGTTGACTCATTCTATGTTGTAGTATATTTGTTCCCTAGATCTACCATATTATATATGTGTAGCCTATAAGGGACATCTTCTACTCATCCATGTATCATAGCTCGGTGAGAGTTCTTAGGAGAAAGACAAGATGTCAGTGGGAGATGGAGAAACCAATATCAGAACACCACTTGAAGCCTTACAATGTTGAGAGTGGGATAAAAGCTACACTTGAGACCCTATATAAGGAACAAACTTATTGAGCTTCACTTTGTTTCGAGAATAGTTTTATATTCTATACTAAATAGGGCCAACCACGTGAAGGTGGAAGCTCATTTGGCCCCACCCCCCCCCCCCCCCTAACATCACTCTAAATTCTCAATTAACATCTAACATTCATTCATTATTTCTTCCATTAATAAAATGTAACATTCATTAATTATCACATGATAACATTCATTCACACATTAATAAAATGTGACATTCATTAATTATCACACGATAACATTCATTAACACATTATAAAATTTATGAACATTTACTACCACATAAGTAAATTCATTGGCATATAAAAATCAGTCATTATCAATTAAGGTGCATAGATGACAATCATTTCTTTTTTTTCTTTTGATTTCTAGTTTTTAAGATATAATTGTAAGATGAGTATTGATATCATCATCATGATCATCTACCCTCTCATTAGATCTCAATGCATGCCTAGTTCTTTGTTGATGCAAAGGGGGGTCATCTGCAATAACATATAAAAGGGTTAAATTAAAAATATTTTATTATAATTAAAAATATTTTAAAGTATTTCAGTACTTTACAGGCCATAATCGTATAGCTCTTTACCTGATCTAGTCACATCATCAACATCGAGGTCAGTTTGTCGATCCATGAGACTGTGTGGGATGCTCGTGAAATGAGTCTGGGTACCTACATATGTAATTCAATTATCTAATGTTAGCTAAAAAACTCATGATACATATACTCAAAACCACATAGTAAGTACATTAAAAACCATAAGCATCCCATAGTAAGTACATCATGAATTAATTAGATTAAGCATTGATTGCATAAATGCACATTTCTATCAAGAAATCAATATTAAATAGATCAAGCAATGATCACGTAACTGTACATTTCATTCATGTCATTCATCTTCTTCTTCATCCAACTAATCGCCATGATCATCGTTGACATCGACATCATCACCACCACCGTCATTGTCTTCATCTTCATCATCCTCATCATCATCATCATCATCATCATCATCATCATCATCATCAACATCATCATCACCATCATCATCATCATCATCATCATCACCATCATCATCATCATCATCATCATCACCATCATCATCTTCTTCTTCTTCAAGAAAAGTTGCATCAGGAACATCATCGACTAACTGTTGTTCATGATCATCATCTACATCATCTTCTAGTTGTTCGCAATCTTCTTCCATCGCATTATACCTCATCATCCTTCCTCTTGGATCATGTCTAACAACAAACGACCAACCCGATTTATGCAAAACCTCTAAGTAAAATACCTGCTCACATTGGCTTGGAAGAACATAGGGTTCGTCCCCAACTGGCTCAAAGCACCTTGTATTAATCATTGGAAATCCATTGTCATGTTCAATAACAGTTCTATCAGGATCATTTTGATTAAGTCGTAGCCTATACCATCTGATGATGAAGAGAACTAATCTGAAGGAATTAAAGTCACACTCAAGTATATCATCCAAAATGCCATAGTATCGATTTTTGAACTCTCGAGGATGTAAGTCATTTCTAGATGAAATATTAGTCACCTGAAAGATTGCACTTATCCTAGAATCACAAGTTTTCTTTGTGTCATCCAACTTTTTGATGTGAAATTTATGACCATTGCAAAACATAGCCTTGTGGTGTTTGACCTGTAAAAATATGTAAAATATGTATAAATTAATGCATCGAGAGTTCATAAACGTACGAGTGATTAACAAATTTATATGTACCTGGAAATCTTTTAAACCATGTGCTAAATCTATTTCCCTTTGGGTAACATTTGGATCTCCGTTACAATGAGCTTCATTAACCAATGAAGACACAGCTTCCCATGTTAATGTGCAACCTAAATGATGACATCGTTCAATCCATTTCATCATCCAATCTTGATTATTTGCAATATATAAATGTATTGCATCCCACTCTTGAGCATTTGTACAAAAAATAAATAGATGACTTACAACCAATTAATTTTGAAGATTAAGAATTAATTAATAGCTACAATAACATCTTATAATTTATTACCTCTCACTTTCCTCATTCTGCCTTCCCCCACCAAGTACTCCCCTTCAAATTTTATAATGGTGTCGAGATCCCAAATGCGATCTATATGGATCTTTGCTACAAGCTTAGGAAGATATTTAGTAACATACACCATAGTCTGGTATACCATATATCCCTCCACCATAGAACCCTCAGGACATGCTCTTTTCCAAACCAAAGCCTTCAAAAATTTCAAGTGCCTCTCAACCATCCACATTGACCGAGTGTGTACGGGTCCACACATTTCAATCTCCTCAACTTGGTGTATGAGGTAGTGTTCTTGTGCATTGAAAAAGGTTGAAGGTAGACACTTTTGCATTTCACACATTAGAAGAGGAATTCTTCTCTTCCAGTATTTTATATCTGCTCTATGGATTTCTTTAGATGACAACCACCTACAAGACATTCAAGACACAAAAATATATAAACACGAGACTTTACAATATATATATACAACAAATTGAATAGATATCATTGCTTACCTCATGTATTTTCCAAGATCATATATCACTTGTTTGATGTTATTGTTGAAGTTCTCTAGGAGAGATAGGGGTAGCATGTACTGCAATAATTATAAAAATAATCATGTCATTCTTTTCTCATATAATACAATGAGAAGTACATGTAGTTTACAAATATATTGTAAATACAAAAGAACATGACTTACCTTGATGAAGGTATGCCAATCATGCATTTTCAACCCTGGCCCAAATTCACCTTTCTTTGATATGGTACAGCTTATGTTTGTAGCAAATCCTGTGGGAAATCAAATTTTTCGTATGACTTATTTTATGGCATCACCTTGTTGTTCTGTTAATAACCAAGGAAGGGCACTTGTATTAATCCATTCTCCATTTCTATTTGATTCAATAAAATTTTTCATTGCATGATTGGATTCATGAATGTCGCTACAAATTTTGATAATTTTTTCTTTGTCACGTCTTCCATCCAATATCTTCCACAATGTCTCTATTACATTCTTTCCAATATGCATAGTATCAAACAAATGCACATCAAGCAGCTGCTCGTAGTAGGGCAACCTACTAAATTGTTTGGGATAACTCTTTAGTCCTTTTGGAAGGTGCTCAGTAGTGTTGCCTTGACGACATTCATGATCATCAATCACATAATCAGCAAACAAAACACAATAAAAATATACAAATTCCAAACATAAACCATTAGGTAGAATGGTAGTACTTTGACGATTAATTCTATTATATTCCAACTTCCATAAGTGAGGTGTCATTCTCCATGGCTTAGATGTAGTCTCTTCTTTCCCATTGAAAAGATGTTTTTCAGTAATTTGATAGTTATGATTTTTGTGGAGAAAGTGTCTATACTCATCAAACACCTACTTTCTTAAAATTTTTGAATAACGAGATTTCATCTTTGGACCACAAACTAGACATGCAAATTTTCCCTTTGTTTGAAGACCTACAAGGTAATGATACAATTGGATTAAATATGTTAATTTTTATTTTTAGAATTATCATGTGCAACTTGAATTCACCATAACATACCAAAAAAATGTGTTAGCCCTGGGGCATCATGTATTATCCATACAAGCATTGCATGGAATTGAAATTTTCTGTCTCCTATTGGTCTAGAGATGTCATACATAGTGACACCTTTCCATAACTCCACCAACTCATCGATAAGAGGCTCAATATAAACATTCATATCTTTAACTTGGTATTTACCTGGTTGAATGAACAACAACATTACATAATTATTGTGACCATTTTACTACAAGATTTATAATTACATGCAGATAAATATTAAATGATCAAATACCTGGAACAATCATTGTCAACATAATGTGCTCCCTCTTTATTGACATCCATGGAGGAATGTTATTGTTGATAACAAAAACAAGCCAAATAGTGCAAACAGATCTTAGCCTTCCAAATGGATTGACACCGTCCGCTGCCACTGAAAGCTTGAGATTTTGAGGTTCTTCGATAAAGTGTGGCCACTTTTCCTCTATGTACTTAAATATAGAACCATTCACAGGCATTTGAATAATGTCATCTTGACTCCTATTGTGTGCATGGTAATCTATAAATTGTGCCAAGCTATTACACCTAAATAATCTTTGCAAACATGGTATAATGGAGATGTAACGAAGAACCTTATGAGGCACCTTTTTTGTTATTTGATCTATTTGATATCTACTCATATGACATTCATGGCATTCTATTGCAAATTCATATTCTTTATGATAAATAATATGATCATTGGGACAAGCATCTATTGCTTGATACTCTATTCCAATATCTTTCATAGTGGCACATAATTCTTGGTACGAGTGAGGGAGAATATTCGATGGTGGTAACAAGAACTCACCTATCAATTTGTAGAAAAAAAATATATGTTGTTAATATTAACAATATTTATGGTACATGTTTCACATTTAATTACTATAATGACATATATGACATACCGTAGCATACGTGACATTGTTGTGTTGGATAAACCATTCATAACCTTCAAGTTCAACAACAACAATATAGCAAAGAGAAGAGTTGTTTGGGAGCCTTCGTAAAGGGGTGTGGCTACCCTCTCAAGTAGAGGTATATCATGGATGAAATCAACATCATCCTGATCATCATCACCAGTTGTGCCAATACCAAATGTGTCATGGATCAATGTATTAGTACCATCATCTAGCGCATCATTGTCATCTTCCATGGGATCATAATCTTCAGCTTCAATATTTGCACCTCCATGATCCTCCACTTCCAAAGCCATATTCTCAATATTCACACCTCCATGGTCCATATCACGTACTCCCCTAGGGAGGTCGACCTATATTAAAATGAACACAAATAAACCATGGTAATGATCTCATCATCAGGGGTATTTCATATATATATTAATTGTTAAATAAATATAATGAAAAACTTACCAATTCATGATAATCAAAGCCTCCTTCAATGTGACCATTATCCCTACAATGTCTCTTAGCTGTTTTGATTAGCAATCTTCTAATGTTTAAGCCCTTACAATTATTGCAAGGACAATAACATTTTTGATCGCCTTTTCTTTTCAAGTTCGACCACAATCTATTGATTGCATCCCCATTACCTTCTTCACTTGGATTGTCTGACATGATGCTTCTTCACTTAGATTATCTGTAACCTAATTATATATAGAAATTGAAAACTTAGTTATGAAATGATGTTGTAGTATAGTATACCAAATTGATACACTTCTATTATTGTAGTCTTCCACCCCAAACTCTTTCCTATTGTGGCAAGAAAGAAAGATATTCAAATAATATAGTAGTTTGTAAATCAAAATAAAATGGAGGCAAGTTGTTGATTGAGGGTGCAAGGAACAACACCCATCAGTACTTTTATCGAATTGTAAATTTCAATTTTGAACCATTCTATGAATATAGAACATGAATATAATCTCAGAAAATGACAAAATGTAGACACGATAGATTACTTTTTTTGTTATTCTACATTACTTACTATTTGAGTGCATGTTCCACCTACAACTTGATCAAGTCTTGTTTGATGATTCAATTTTGTGTTAACTGTCATGTAGAAGTACATAATTTTGTATTTGCCCAATATGTTATTCAAAAAACAACAATAGAATAAAATACTTGTTGAGAAAGATCATCATAGGAGTATCAAAAACTCAAGATTTAAGGTAACACAACATTATAAGACTCTTACATTCAACCTTCAACTCATGCACCTAATAAATAGGAGAAAAAATACATGAAATTGAAAAATTTAACTAATGAATTGTGTTTTTCTTCTCATCTTAATCGACGAAATTTATATGAGATTCTAAAGAAGGCCTCACTCTTAATCAGCCAAATCTTCCTTGTACCACACAAAAAAACTGTGTGATAACTATGTCTACTCCAACCTTAATTGTTTAAGAATTCATCATATCAGATAAAGTATGTTTAAGAATTGTTGGGACTGGTCCTTTGGCATGTATTAAATAGAATACAATTTTTAGCATATTATTATCACTCTATTTCTTTATTGTAAACATGCCATTGGTTCAGTTTTGTAAAAAAAAATTATGTTAGATGCATTTAAAATTATCTTCATTGTCTTTCGATTGTCTAAATGCTTCTTTATTTGTCAACCAATTAATACATGCTACTATATAAAGAAGACAATCAAAAGACAATGAAGATTTGTCTGACAAAAATGAATACACTAAACTGAACCAATGACATGTTTACAAAAATTATCATAACTCGCAAGCAAAACTAAAACAATGGCATGTTTATAACTCATTAAGAGTGAGGAATAGCTTGTGCAAGGGTGAAAGTAGTTTTGATCATTTTGGTCATGACTGTTCCTCTACACAGTTGGGAAATGTAACTATCTAATGATTATATGTAATGTTGAATGGATTAAATGCTTTATTCTTGGTAGAAGTGAATGGAAGGAATAGTGTTGGTGTTAGGTTTCATTTATTATTGAATTCAATGGTTTCCAAGATGTGTTGAGGAGTTTGCTCCTTGTTTAATGTTAACTATTCTTGCACAATCCACTCATACAATAGTGAAATGCTATGTGGAAGGGATGGTTGATAGTGTTCCTTGAGGGAAGGGGGATTTTGAAAGA
The DNA here is from genome assembly GCA_027943335.1 of Chamaecyparis obtusa. Lineage (NCBI taxonomy): Eukaryota > Viridiplantae > Streptophyta > Pinopsida > Cupressales > Cupressaceae > Chamaecyparis > Chamaecyparis obtusa. The sequence goes on from BSBK01000029.1 coordinate 55,714, forward strand.
CTTGTTATCATTGTATTTTATATTTCCAATATGTTTGGATACAGGGCAAACCGGGAGAATGAAGAATCACTCACCGATTGCATCATAACCTGGTTTTCAAGGGTCACTGGTTGAGGGGATAGTCAAGGTCCCAATGATTGGGCCATTGGAGGACCCTATTTCTTTGTATTAATTTCTATTCAAATTAGATGCATGGATTTCTTGTGAATTATTAGCTTCTATGTATCTTGCAACTGCATCTGTAAATCTACATATACTTCTATATGGTTGTAAGCCACTTAGAGATCAAAATAGAGAAACTAAATCAAAATCATTCTTTGTCCTATTTCCTTTTAACAAAGTCTCAACTATCAGTGATACAATATACATTTGATGCCTAAGCTATCAAATATACAAATGACCCCTACCTAGAAGCTCACCAGGAGAAGGAAGGATCACTCATTGATTGCATGATAACCCAGTTTTGAAGGGTCACTAGTTGAGGGGACAGTCAAGGTTCGGATGATTGGGCCATTGGAGGACCCTAGTTCTTTGTATTAATTTCTATTCAAATTTGATGCATGGATTTATTATGAATTATTGGCTGCTATGTATCCTGCAACTGCATCCGTAAATCTGCATATACTTCTCTAGGGTTGTAAGCCACTTAGGGATCAAAATAGAGAAACTAAATAAAAATGCAGTTTTAAAGGGTCACTAGAAGAGGGGAATGAAGGATCACTCACTGATTGCATGATAACCCCACCAAGCATTCTTTCCTTTAATTTTCCACAATATCTCAAAGAATGATCATTATTCTTTACTTTCTTCTATATGCTATTCTTTCGATGGTTTTGCTATCTCAGAAATATATCAAAAACATTGCAGATGTGCATATAAAAGTTAAATCTCATGCTGTTAAAATATTGTCCTTCAATTGTTCCACATTGAAGCATTTCCTCTTTGGAGTATTCTCTTCATTTGTACAATATTTTTGAAAAATGATTCTCATATTTCTTCAAGATCTATTTTAATCTTTATATTGCAATTTTGATTAGATTTGACCTATAGTTGATTTCATTAGTATTTTATAGCATATAATCCTAATGTGAAATGTGGAGAGAAAGAAAGAGACACACTAGGTATGAATTACATGATATACCCATCATCACTTAGCACTTAAATAATAAATTATGGATAGGGAACAACCCCCTAACCTCTAGATGTTTGTTTCATGTTAGCCTCTTATTATATGAAAAGGTAGGCCTGTCTTAATTAGGCTAACAACCACAGTGTAGGGGCCATAAATTATGGAACCCAAAATAGTGCACACTTGTATTAAATTAGGTTCAGTATACTACAAGGGAATGAAAACCATGCAATAGTGCCTCATGGGGATGGAAGAAACCCTTCACCAAGAAGATGGTTGTGTCTGCAATATTTACTAGAGGCAAAGAACATAATTTGGTTCCAGCAATTACTCCTAGAAGATAATGGCACCCACAAAACACTTGGAAAAGATAGCACTCACTATATCTTTTATTACTCTTTTAAAGTTGGGACAATAAATCTCAAAGATTGATCAATGAATTCTTGAACACAAAGAACCATTGACAGATATGATTCATGTGTACAATAGCCAACAACCAATTGTTCCAATCATGGTGTCCAATAATTATGTTAGAAAAATCATCTACAAATCCCTTACACAACCATAATAGATTCAAACCATGAACTATAAGAACCTAACAATGGGACTAACAAAGATACAGCCTAAAAAAATCTTGATCATATTCCACCTTATTGTAAGGCCCAAGAAGTAACTCTATCTTAAAGCTACACATTCATCTAGATGAAGCTCAAAGGTCAGGTAGCTGAAGCATAGCAATACTTGAATGAATATAGGAATAATTTGATGTACAATCATTTGCTAGCTTGGTTTGTGGGTTTTCCACATAATATTTTCCCTTTAACCACATTTATAGTTTGAGAAAATCAGAAAAAATTGTTTCAGATTTATATTATCCTTTTGAACTAGCACACTGCCATCAAAATGCATAATCATTGGTCATCTCAAGAAAATTTCTATTGATTAGTAGGATATCCTTATAAAAATTTGATGCATGGATTTCTTGTGAATTATCGACTGCTATGTATCCTGCAACTATGGAAGGAATAGTGTTGGTGTTAGGTTTCATTTATTATTGAATTCAATGGTTTCCAAGATGTGTTGAGGATTTTGCTCCTTGTTTAATGTTAACTGTTCCTGCACAATCCACTCATAAAATAGTGAAATTCTATGTGGAAGGGATGGTTGATAGTGTTCCTTGAGGGAAGGGGGATTGTGAAAGACTTGTTATCATTGTACTGTGTATTTCTAATATGTTTGGATGTAGGGCAGACCAAGAGAATGAAGGATCACTCACTGATTGCATGATAACCCAATTTTGAAGGGTCACTGGTTAAGGGGACAGTCAAGGTCTGGATGATTGCACCATTAGAGGACCCTATTTCTTTGTAGTAATTGCTATTCAAATTGGATGCATGGATTTCTTGTCAATTATCGGCTACTATGTATCCTGCAACTACATCCGTAAATCTCCATATACTTCTCTAGGGTTGTAAGCCACTTAGGGATCAAAATACAGAGACTAAATCAAAATCATTCTTTGTCCTATTTCCTTTTAACAAAGTCTCAACTATCAATGATACAATATACATTTGATGCCCTAAGCTATCAAATATACAAATGGCACCTACTTAGAAGCTCAACGGGAGAATGAAGGATCACTCACTAATTGCATCATAACCTAGTTTTGAAGGGTCACTGGTTGAGGGGACAATCAAGGTCCGGATGATTGGTCCATTGGAGGACCCTAGTTCTTTGTATTAATTTCTATTCAAATTGGATGCATGGATTTATTGTGAATTATCAGCTGCTATGTATCCTGCAACTGCATCCATAAATCTAAATATACTTCTCTAGGGTTGTAAGCCACTTAGGGATCAAAATAGAGAAACTAAATAAAAATTATTCTTTGTCCTATTTCCTTTTAACAAAGTATCAACTATCAATGATACAATACATTTGATGCCCTAAGCTATCAATACAAATGGCACCTAGCTAGAAGCTCACGAGCTGTCCATTTGATAACCACAGTCAACATTTCAAAAAAATGGATATCCTTGAGCACAAGCACCAATAACATCAAATAATGGAGTTAAAGTGTGGGCTAGGGCACGACACCAGTAGAATGCGGTCATTTCAGTGACAACAATTTACAATGGCGTCATTAAACATATATGCCAGTAATATCAACAAACGTGAATCCAAACATTTGAATACAGTGAATTGATATCCTTGAGCACAAGCACCAATAACATCAAATAATAGAGATAAAGCACTAGCTATGGCACAACACCAGTAGAATGTGGTCATTTCATAGAGCATTCATGATCAAATAAAATGAAATGCATTTGAATATGATGCCAGAGGCTCGAAAGATGAAGAAATCACATACCTTCTCCTGCGCTTAGCTTTCGCTCCTTTTCTCCCACTCCCTCTATCCAATCAAAATAAAAATGATGAGGCCGTTACACTTTTTTTTTATCTATACTCTGAAACTTTCAGAATTTTGATGGTCAATTAAACACCCATTAGAATACCGACATCACCAAGGCCTATTACAAAGAAAACACCAAATTCATAATAAAAAGTTACCCATTGGAAACTTCTGTCAAAATTTGGCCCCAAATGTAGTAGTGCCACAACCTATGCACCAACCTACCCATACACTTGAACTCTATGTTGACTCCATCTGGCCAATCTATCCACACCCACCTGATGAAGTGCTCTATAAGGACCACCCCAAACCCTAACCCATCTGCCTCTCATACGGACTCCACCTCTGGCTGGAGCGGGGCCAAAAATAATAGGAATAACAATCCTACCTCCTCATCTCACCCTACCTGCTTGTCATCCCCGATGACCCTATCTTCCACCACCACCATCATCGCCATCCCCACCATCATGATCAAACTACTCCTCAATCCCATTCATTGGCTCTTCCAGATCTGTAAATCTATGGAAAGGGTTTTGTAAGAACCACTAAGCATAGTCATTGGTCATCTTGGCATTGACAATATTCTCCCTCATATCCCAAGAAAGGTGAGGTAGGTGCAACAACTCATCTCATGTTGTATGGTAATCAATCTAAGGACCCCAAAGGGATCTCTCCACTTGTATTTGAGCGTAAAGAGCCAAACCCTATGGCATCCCCTTTACTCAGCCAAACTCACGTAGAACTCTATCAAAATAGAACCACTCAATAATCAAGGGCATCTGCTCTATCATCCAACATGGTATGCATATGAAGGGAAGCTCTGTTGCATCCTTTGACCACTGCTTACAACCTAGATATGGTCTCGAGACCACCTGATCAATATCATTAGTGATGTGCCTCCAGTAATCCACCTTGCCCAAGTGGGCTTGCACAACCATCTTCTCGTATATGAATGTGAAAGGTCATCCATGATCATGATGATGAACTATGATAGGCCTAGTGATGGGAAGATATTCCCATGTCCACAGCTATAGAAGTATTACCCTAGCAAAAGAGTAGCCATGCATCGATACACAACATCATGTAGCTCATGGTATAACTCAGCCAACATGAAAGAACCCTAATCAAATCTATGAGGATGGGCAATCGTATCCTCGAGAATCCTACCACATCCAATTGCAAATCCATGTGCTTGGCGGTTAGGAACCAAGAAACCACCAACTAGAACCCCTACAACTACTGGAAGCACTAAGAATGAGGGAAACTAAACCCACTAGATACTCTCATCTCCAATGGTAGGGTCAGTGAAAAGAAGTCTACAAAATATACCATTGTAGACCTGGTCATAATACACTATCTCCCCATGGGTGGGGATCCTTAATAGCCTATATACATCCTCGGGAGTAATCATCATATCCTCGTCGACAAATGAAAGGTGTTATGGTCAAACTACCAGTGCTCTGCCATATCTGTAAGAAGCCCCCGATTCACATGGAATCGAGGAAGAGGAAGAAAAAAGGATAAACCACATCAACCTATCACACAATGCTTTGACCCACTAAGGTCATCTATCATATCGAACAGTAAGGGAAATAAGCCTCAGAAAGCTAGCTTCTAAAGCTGAGCTTGCAGAAGCAAGTTTAAACACATCAAAAATTAAAATCGTTAACTATTGGATCATCTTAAGTCAATCAATCAATCAAATCTAATCAAACCACAATAAATTTTCCTGATTCTATTAAGAGAAGATGGAAAATTCATCATCACTATCAACCATCTAAATCAATATTGACCATCCACATTCAATATCAAATGACTAGAACTGACATCACATGACTTGCTAAAGATAGGACTCAAAAACCTAAGCCAAGCAATTAATTGGTGACATTAGACGAATTGGAAAACTAACTGAAAGGTTCACAAATTTTTCCAAACAGGGTGTGCGTGCTATTTCATTGCTTAAAAGCGCTGAAAATTAAATGTGCAGCGAAAAACATCAAAAGTGCAACAAAAAATTTTAAAAGTGCAAAACAAAGTGTACGCGCTGTAGGTTGACCCTGTACGCGCTACTAAAATTATCAAATGCCCAATCCAAATTGAAAGCATAGCAGGAAGTTGTAAAGATGAACGCTTGCCCTAATTTTCATGTTTGTATGCACTAATAAAAGGATTGTATGTGCTACGAAAAATTGTGGATGCGCTACAAAATATGTGTACTTGTTGCATAAATGTTTGTATGCGTAGCACAATTTAAAAATGAAAAAAAATAGGGTTTCTGGCAGAAATATCCAAATATTTTGAAATTAAATGCTGGAATCAGAAAAAGTGAGTTGTTAGGGGTACATAACGGAGGTCCATAGCTTGGTGGGTGTTGGTACCTTCGACCTCGCTCGAACCTATGCTCTCAAATCAGGATCACCATCACGAAATAGCTCAAAAGGTCAGAGAAGAAAAGTCAAAGAGGAGGGTAAAAATGAATAGTAAAAATGACCTTTTACCCCTATATATAGTCCATTTTGACCTAAAAGGGGCATTTTTTACCAAAAAATGACCTGGGACCCAAATTTTACACCCATTCAACCAGATCAGGGGCATTTGTCATCACAGCATCACAAATTCAATATAAAAGATGAAATCTAAATTCACACCTAATTGAAAATTTTAAACACAAATGATTAAAAATGTAACTTCTTTCACACAAAAAAAAATTTGTTTCATTTCTGAGGGGGGCATACACTCAAACTATCAGGATCGACATCATAATCATCAAATTAGGGGCATAACATCAAATCAAAGGCTTAATCTTTCATCAAAAAAAAATTGCTAATAATCAAGTGGGGCATTTAAAACATTGAATCAAGCATCATATCAGCAATCCAGCATCAAATCAACCATCAAGGACTTCAAATCAATCAGAATTTCATCAATCCTATCATCAAGAGTTGCATCTTCTATCAACATCAAATTGAGCATCAATCTAATCAGTGACTCTGCATCAAAATAATAGGGACATTCTTTGAACCAATGCGCTTTGCACATCGATTCAAAGAGGGACATTTGTAATCACCAGAAAATGGACAAGATCAAATCATGTGGGTGACTAAGGAAAATTAAAAGCAATAAATTGAAATCAAGGCAAAATCAAAACAAAATTGCAATCAAGCCAAAATCCAATTTTTAATTAAAAATCAAAAGCCATTAAATTAATTTAAATTAAATAAATCAAGTTAAATCAATAAATTATGCAATTAATCTAATTAATTGTATAGTTCAATTTAAATCAAATCAACCCATTTAAGAGGTACACATGGCTAAAGAAAATCAATTTAATTCAATTAATAAATCCCTATTTTCCCTCAACACCAAATGGGAGGAAAATGCCTCAACCAATAGGATTTAAGGATCAAGCTCACATCAAATCTCAATCACACATAAGGTGAGAGCATCTTGACCACCCATTTTGTCTCTTTGTCCCAAGCTTTGAGGACAATCCATTTAAATTGTCTCCAAAGGTGGAACCATGGACTTAACCTCAACTCAACTATGATCAACTCAACTCCACCCCCTATACTTGCCAAAATCTATAAAAGCAAGGCATAAATCAATAGAAAAGCATCCATAAATCTAAGAATTGCATCAAACCTCTTGCATTTTGAGCTAGAAAGGCAAATTTAGAGTTAATTAAGCATAATTTCAATTTGGAATTGATTTACTTAGTTTCTTATCATATCGTTCTCATTTTAGAGCTGTCACTAATAGAGGCTTGCTGAGAGTTTTGCATTAGCATATCTAAATAAAGAGCCATAGAGTGCTCATTATCTTTTTTTTGCATAATTAGTTCACTAATTATGGTATTTAGATTATATTATTAATTTATTTGATGAACTAACTCTATGAAGGTACTTATCCTAGTACACAGTAACAATCAAGTTTGTGCTTTGGAATGACTGATTTATCTTGTTTTCTCATTTGTTCTTGAAGTAAATTTATCATTATATCTTGATATTATAACCAAATGATGCAAATTTGTTGCTTTCTTGGAATTTGATTGTGTATTTTATGTTTAGGAAAATCAATATTGAAAAAATGGGAAAGGATAAGAGAGGATTGATTGAACAACGAGAGGTAGTAAAGGAAAGACAAAAGGAGAATATGAGGAGATTATGTGAAGCTATGCCATCTAATGCACCTAATGAAAATGATGAACATGAAACAAATCAAATTGACATTATGAATGTACCTAATGCACCAAATCAAAATTATCAACATACACTGATTGAAAAGCATGTGACAAAAGCACCTAATTCACCAAATGAAATTGATCGGCATACACCATTTCATATGCATGTGAAGAATGCACCTAATCAATTCAATGAGCATACACCATTTGAAAATTGATGTGATGAATGTACTTAATGAATTTGAATAACTTACACCATTTCAATTTGATGTGATTAATGCACATAATGCACCTAATGAAAATGAAGAGCATTCCCGAATCTTAACACCTCCTAGAACAATTTGTAGAAAACCAAAGTTTTTAATTGACATTGATGAAATTATTGTGAAGCCAATGCATAATAAAATTTATGAAAGAACTTGTAGAAGAATAGTTAGAATAATTTGGAATAACTATTTTGAAAACTTAAACCAAAGTGGAAGATGCCAATTAGTTGTTTAAATTATTAAAAATCTGAAATTTATAGAGAGACAATGAAAATTTTGGGGTTAAGAACATCCGAAAATAGTAGTGAAAGAATAATTGTGAGAAATATATTTGATGCATACCAAGCCATTGGTTCTAAAAGAGGCACTAAAGATGCTAATGTTACTTTTCGTGTCCTCACATCAACAATAATGAGAAAGGAAATGAAAAAATATCATTTAAAAAGAAAAATAAGAAATTCATTAAGGATAAGTAGAACAACATTAAGAAATGCCTTAGAGAGTCAAGAGAAAATTGTTCAAGGACGAGGACAAGAATAGTTCATAATTCTCTTTGGGCGTTCTTAGGTAGATTCCCACGTAAGGACAAGATTGTTGTTGATGCACTAAGAACATTAATCGAAAAATTTTGGCATGACAACACAAGGGTTTCAACCAACCAAAGAGATTTTTTTAGAAGGGGAATTGGAATTAGAAATTGTGGGCCATTAAAAACACTATTTAGATATGACTCAAACATAATTTTATGAAAGGTTTCTTCAAATCTTTCTTCAGATTAAAATTAGTCAAATATTTTTTGAGATGACAAAACCATTTTATGTTAAGATTAATCATGCACTTACTATGTGTTTTTGTAGGGTCCATGATGAATTTTCCATGCATTATGATATTTATTTTTATATATGTTGTACTTTGCACACTAACGATGTTTTGCAAGAATGTGGTCTACAAGCACCTCCTAAGTCACTGAGAGAGTTTATTTCAAGTGTACTATGTAGATGAGATGACGGGTGCATTTACGATAAGATGATATGTTTGAAAGGTTTATGTCCTACATGCGGTGGTTTGCAATAGTTTCATAGATGCCTACATCTATATAGAACACAGGAAATTTGTAAGCAACTCATTTCTATTGGAAAATACAAGTTAGTCACATATGGTGTTAAAGATGAAAAATAATTAAAGAGGTGTGAGTTAGTGAAAAGAGATAAATGCATAGCTGATTTTATGAAGATGTTTGAAGAGATGCTAGTTTATGAGTACATAGGTCACACACATAGAGCTAGCACTAGTACAAAAATAGCAATACATGACTAAATAAACTACTAAAAATTGCATATATATGACTAAACTTAGTCATGTGACTATTAGTAGTTTATTTGCAATCATTTATAACATGACTGGACATTTATGACTAAACTATTTTAATCATTGATTTATTAATTAATTTGTTCATTGATTTAGTCATTGATTTAGTCATCAATTTAGTCATTTATTTAGTTATTGATTCAATCATTAATTTAGTCATTGATTTAGGTATGGTAGGGATTTATTTAGTCATATATTTGGTCTTTTATTTAGTCAGCAATCTAGTCATATATTTAATCCTTTATTTAGTCATTACTATAGTATATATTTAGTCATTAATTTAATCATATTAAGGCACAATGGAATCAAACCACCATCCTCCTATGTGTAAAGTAGGTGCTCTCACATTGAGCTAGTACCCTTTAAAGAATAATCAAACTATGCATACTAGTACTTTCTATTAAACATGATTTCAAGTTTTTCCAATCTATAGTTCAAGGGCAACAAAGCCTAAGGGAAGATGACTAGTGTACTCTAAACTCAATGGTGAAGTTATTCAATCTGCAATACAAGAATGAAGCGAATGATGTCATTGAAAAATCCATTACATGTGGCGCACTCCCCTTATTATAAGGCTTTTGGATTTTATTGTGTTTATCTTTTTGAGTCAATGGTTTGGATCATCGTCCATGACTGACCATCACACTAAAGAAGAGAAAATTGATGTAATGCTAAATTTTGAAATATGATCTAAAACATTGATTCAAAATGATAAAAATGGTTAAATCCATAAGCCTTAAAGTATATTAAATAAGATGTCTTTAAGTTTACTATTTTATATGCAAATTTTATATTTCTTCTAAATATCCAACTTTAAAGTTCAAATTTTTCAAATTTATATGTCACAAATTATAATATTTGATCTACCATACCTGGACTATGTGTTCCAAAAATTAGTTGAGCAATAGCATCACCACCTCCTTTCATAGGGTACCCCACCCATAGGACCCCTTCTATTTGGTTAGAGTCTTGTGCAAAAGAGAAGTCAACAACACTTCTTGTCATGACAATAAGAATAACAGGGCCCTTAGAAGTAGATTCAAATTGATCCACAAGTTGTTTTTGTTGTCCAAGTAAGAGGAGGCTTACTATATCATGTCCTTTAACCTCAAATTTTATATTATATCCCACCACTAACATAGTAGAATTTTCTTCCTTTGAAGCCTCCACTATTGAAGCTATCAAACCAGTATCCACACAAGCAACATCATAGCAACCAGGTTTGTAGTTTATCTTGGAATCTTTATCCAAGCTACCAAGTTTGAAGCCTCCACTATTAAAGCTATCAAACCAGTATCCACTATTTAGACCATTTTATGCACCCTAAAATGTTCGCCTAGACTTTGGGCCCCCATTCAGCAATTTATCAAATCCCTGAATCAGTATTTTCAAAAATCAACATTTTTCAAATATCAATTTCCTTGATCAAATCCTAGTTTTATCATTCATTCGATTATTTTCTATGGGCTAACCATTTTATCCTAAAGTATTTATTTATTTAAAAATAATTTCCTCCCCTTTATTAAATAAAAAGCCCCCACTTTTCCTCTTATCCTAAGTTGCACAAATAAAGTATTATTCTTATTTTATATAAAGAAGAAAAGCATTTTTTGTCTCATATGGACACAAAAGTCAACTCTTATTTTCTCATTGGAGGATATTTGTGCACATGGATTTCTCCTCTTTCAAGCTCCACCCTTGATTAAGTCTTTTTCCTCTTAATCTCCATGGTCCATTCCTTTTCAATTCCTTTAAAAGGAGAGCTCTTTTCTCATTCTAGGATCCCCAACTTTGAATACTAATCTTATGTTGTAGGATTTCTTGGAGACTTTGGAGCTTTTGGAGATCATTATTGCATTCTAGTTTCCTTCTTGCATCTTAGATTCATGTTTATGCTTTCTAGCTTAGTTTTCTTTATGCTCTAGATTAGCTCACATAACTTAATTAGCAAGGATTCGTAATACTTTCCTTTCATAGCTTAGCTTGCATCTTCATTCTTAGCATAGTTGCATTGCATTTCCATTCTTGATTCTTGAGGATATTGGCACTCTTTCCCTTGTATCTTTGAATCTCCCATTGTGTGGTTTACTAGCAAGGTTGCATGCTTCAATAGCTCTATCTGATAGCACTATCAACATCCTTGTGACTCCATGCCTAGGGAGCTCTAGGTAGCTTTCTCAAGGTTTCCCATTCATGGATTCCCTTGGAAGTAATGACTTAGAGAAGTGCACTATTTAGTGTGTACAATATCCCACCACTAACACGGTAGAATTTTCTTCCTTTGAAGCCTCCACTATTGAAGCTATCAAACCAGTATCCACACAAGCAACATCATAGAAACCAGGTTTGTAGTTTATCTTGGCATATTTATCCAAACCATAAAGGAATACCTAGAAGTTCAATTTAATGGGTTTTAATTAGGTTTCCTTTATATATATAAATAATCAATTTAGGAATTCAAGAATGAATTAAAAATCCATGAATTCTCTCATCCTGATAATAAAAAATCCATACACAATCAAATCTAAGAACATACAAATAACTATATTTGATAAATTCAAACTCAAAATGGTAGATTAATTACCTACATAGTTTCCTATCATATTTGTGGCATTTTCATTGGGTCCAATCACAGCTAGAGTTTTTATGTTGGAGGTGGACAAGTGCAATGATCCAATATTCTTTAAGAAGTACAATGCTTTGCCTAGCTACTTCAGTTGCATGCTCTTTATGATTAAGTGTAAACACATCCCTAGCCCTAAGGATTCCATATTCTTTACTTCCATCAAAGAAACCTAGCCTCATTAAAGTAGTATAGGTGTATACAAGAGCTTTGTTTGTATCTAACTCTTTTAACTTTCCTTTGAGAACCACATGTACTGAATAGTTTGTATAATACTTTCCATAATATAAATCCAACCCTAGTGTGTCACAAATAAAACATGATTAATAACCCTCATCAAGCTACCCAACTAAACAAACTCCACAATATTTAATTTGACCTAATCTTAGTACACATGCTACTGCATCCTCAGGGGTTTTAACATACTTTTGGCTTTCAAATAATACTTGTATAGAATCACAATCTGCAACAATATATCCAAAAATTGATGATAACAATAATATCAGCATTAACAAATAAAATATAGTAGAAAATAATAATCCCAACAAGGATCTGGATCTAAATCAATTATAATAGAAAAGTAGATTATTATATCCATAATCAACTCAATGGTGACTTTAATAATCTATTGAGATTACATTCACACCTGGTGGTATTTTTCAAGAGATACCTAGATCTGCACATGAAGGAATTCCATTAATCTTATCGAAGAAACACATTGCACTACATGTAGCACCATCCCTTACACAAGCCTCAAATGGTGGTTGGAATGTATCTAGCAGATCCTGTTGAGTCACCTATATATCCCAACCCACATTCATAATGACAAAGTTAATATGAGATTCAAAATTATCCAAAGTTCAATTTAAGATTCAACACACATTCGCAATCCCGCATTTAATATGAGATTCAATATTATCAGTGCAATTTATTGTAAGTTTCAAAATTAAAATGATCAATATTGTTCAGGTTTACAATTATTACCCTAACTCAGGCATTAAGGCTACACAACAATTCTATCCTGACAATGGAAACCTCCTCGAGCTGTGGGTAGACTATGAATAAGGAGGAATCTCTGGATTCTAGGCCGGTTCCTATTAAGTATGAAATATCACCACCTGATTGAAAATTTGATAAGGAAAAGGGAAGAAAGAACTTTTAAACTAAAATGAATGTGGGGTGATACATCAAAATATGTTCATATTGGAATGATAAAACAACAGCTCAAAATCATAGACCAAAATTTTGATTGTTCATATCTCTGTCCAACAAATAGGCTAATAGACTTCACTATTAAGCATATACCACAAATAGTTAATCAGTTAACAACATACTTTTCCCATACAAGGTTTAAGCAAAAACTGATCACCTCAAGGAGGAATAAACAAACATTCACTTCTTTTGGATTACAGTTGAACAATAACACTTATACGGAAAGATGAAATCAAGATCTTAAAATTTCACCACAATTCAAATGACCCAAAGAGCACCTACTTTATTTCTCACAAATCTGATAATCTGATTACAAAAAATGGCTTCAAAGCAGAATAGAAACAATATGTTCACTATTAGCCTCTCTTCCAAAACTCACAATGCCTAAAAATGATTATAAAAATCATCTTTATAGTATGCTCTAGCCTCAAATTCAAAAATACAAGACTTTCAAAAAAAACCCAATTTTAGCCAAAAATTGTGCCAAAGATTAGCCTATATCAACTCCCCCCTAAATGCCTAAAATTTTGGCTTATAATAAGAATTTTAAAAAATCCTTTTACAAAATATAATTGCCAAAATTCTAAAATTTAACATTAGACAAAAACCTAATGTTAAATAAATAACCTATCCCCAAAATCACTAAGTGTAAACAAGTGCTAAGTGGGGAATTAATCAACTCAACCCACTTGCACAAGTTTCGAAAGAAATGGAATGAGGTGGCATTTTTTGTAATCTCAAAAACTGCAGGAATTAACATCTGCAATGAAGACATTCAATGTATTTTTCTTGGTGGACTCCAAAACTTATGCTCATTTTACTCCTCGAAATTGGTGTTTTGATATCTTCGCAGAGAAGAAATGGGGAAAAATTGCAAACCCTAGCCGAAGGAAAGCTCACAAAACTTCTAATGAAACTCGGCTTCCTATGAATGAAGCTCTCTATCAAACTTGAGCTCACTACTACTCCTCATTGATGAGTGTTCTCAAATGAAGAACTTGGCATTTGTAAGACTTGGGCTCACTTAGTAATGATCAAAATCTTCATCTAGCTTGGCAATAAACTGTAAGTTTGTCTTGAGTTCACTGATTATCTTTTGTAGATTTATCTTTGCAAGAGTCCGATGAATATCAACCTCCTCCTTTTCTTTTATCTGTGAACTTAGCATTTTCATTTTGTACCCTTTCATCTTTCGGTTGTATCCATTGGTTTGACCACAACTTGTTTTTTCCTTTTCCCTCCATCGGTCACGGCTTGTGACTTCCATAAGTCATGCTTTATGACTTTCGTTTCACTTTGCTTGATTTGAATAAATAAAGCAATGACTAATGGAAAAGTCTTCTGAGTTTCTCTTTTTTCCTAGCAGTGAATGAATGTCATAAAATCGTACCCAGCATTATTTTCACATAACATAAGTCACAACTTGACTTCTTCTTTCAAGCTATTTTTTTCTTATTTCAAAATTGTGAGTGCACAAATCATTTTGAAATAATGGGTTATGAATGTATGTCATAGTCATGACTAGTGTACTTTATCTTTTGTTTACAGCATATATAAACTCGGCTTTGCTGAGTGTTACCCTCCATTTGTGGGTCAAGCTGTGAGCTTCAAGTTGATTCTATTGTAATAGTCTCAACCCCCGTGACTGGTGTTTTCCTACAGTGCACGTGAGTTTTTAGAAGAATGAGCACATTTCTTTCCATTTTTCTGGAAATCCATAACTTAAACAATGTCTTCGATCTGGGCATGTTGCATCCTTTTAGAACTCAGCTTCACTGTTAAAACCTGTCAACTAGTATTTGCTTGTTTTATTATCCCACTGTATCCTCACCTTGCTCATCTTTGAATGTTAAGTGGTTGATGAACCATGTATATAGCTCGGCACTAAGAGCTCTAGTCGTAAGTTAACCAATACTTACATCTTTTATTCATAATGATAATCACGATCTATGACTTCATTTTTTGAGCTTGGCACTTTGACTGTAGTTGTATTGAAATCTTCAAATGACTATTATTGTCGTAGCATTGTAAATACATCCCTTCCTATCTACCGGTCACGACTAGTGAGTGGTAAACTCTCTCTTGGCTTTGTAACACACAAAGTCATGATTGTTAGATAGGAAGTATAACAATATGAACTCAGTTTTGAAACCTGAGTCTCACTTATTTTTCATTAAGCTCTTTGCTTGACATAAATATATGAAGCTCTTCCATTTGTTAAATACCATTCCTACTGACATGGATTCTTTTGTCAGCAGAAACATAACCATAACTCAGCCTTCTCTGTAATGAATAATTATGAACAAACTATATAAAAATAGTAAGTTCTTAGAACTTGGTTTCTTCTTACAGTTCGAAAATGTGGACTTGTAACCTTGAGCCTCCAATGAGATTTGTTTATTTCACCATTCTGTTGATGTTGGTAAATCTATTTTTTGACAATGCATTATGACTAAACATGAAATTCCTTCAGTTATACTAATAATAGTCCAAGTTGGAACTAAAAAATGCGATATGGGATTGTGATACATATTAGAATGTTTGAACTTGGTCCTTTTTCTCTATTTGATGTTGAATCTGATCCTTAGCTATGATAAATGCAACAAGATAAAATGTTTGCTTATTGTTAATGAAGTTCGAGCACAAGCTTGTAACACTCACTAAAAACAAACAATATTTATATCACAACTTTATGTCTCAAACTTGAAGCATTCTTTCTATAATCAGCAATGATAATGATACTACTTGAAACTGTACCATTGAAACAGCAAGGACATAATGTACCAGTATTTATGCAGCTACATTCTATGACTTGATCTTTGAATATTTGAATATTGGCACTTCCTGTAGCACTTCATTCTTGAAACTCCAGCTTAATCTGCATCTTTTCCTATAACTAAATATGAAAACCAGTCAACTCTTCAAATGCAAAATAATTTTTTAAGCTCTCAAACAACATCATTTTAAATTGGTTAGACTAGTGAACATAATAAACAACTTTGTCAATCAATTTTCAGACTATTATGTTCACTAATCTATCAAAAACACTGCATCATCTGAAAAAGGTTTCTTTGTTTGAACATACTAAGTCCCTTTAATTTAGATACCTGGTTAACAAAAAGGACAAAATACACTAGAATGATCATAAATAGTAAAAGGTTTCATGTTTATAGAAAAAGGTCCCTTTAATACTACCTTGCAGTGAGTGTTAGTGTACATTTCCTTGTTGCATTTAGTTTTCCAGATTGATGTGCAGATTTTTAAAACTTGATTTTCACAGTATGTTATTTGTTTCTTATGCATTGCTTAGATCCAATAGGATCTAACCATATTTTCTCTCTCTTATGCAGATATGAACCCTAAAGACCTAAATGCAGATAAAGACCTGGATTTTGAAGACCCTAGGACCTGAAACTCAGCAGACAACCAGCTAACTCAAGGACAACACAAAGGCAATGAATGGGACCCCTATTCCATACTTCAATATTTTCTTTTAATTCTGCAAATGTACTCTACTTATTGATATGAAATATGAACATGGAAAGACATTTGTATACTAAATTTAGTTTGAATGCACAATGTAATGATCATTTATGAATTTTGAAATCTTTTGAACAATGATCAATACTTAGAGTACAATAATGACATCTAGAATGAATGCAATAACAAAATGTAAACTAACAAAACCTATAAGGTAGTGTTAATTTGACAAACAAATGTGCAACCTTTTCCTATTTATGCTTATTATGTTGTATGTTGTAATTTTGAGTAACAATTTTGGTAACTTCTGCTAGATGTCTACCTGCTAGACATGACCTGTAGACTTATCATAGGGCAACAGATATGGGAACACTAAAACCATGCAACCATTATTGAAATGAAAATCCACCTAAACTAGACCCAATGCAACCTAGAGACCTAGTGCTTGGACAACACTTATTAAACTAAAAACTAAACCTAACCTAACCCTCAAAGCACAGCTTGAGGTATATTCCATTAACTGGAATTTGCAATTCTTCCCCTTCATTTGTGGACAACTGAAAAGCATTGTTCTCCTTACAAGTTGTTATAACAAAAGGGCCTGACCAAAAAATTTATCAAACTTGTCATGTTGCCCTGGCCTGCTCTTTAGTACATCGCACTTGAGTACTAGATCACCTTCTTTGAACTCTCTATACTTAGCTTTTTTATCAAATGACCTCTTAGTCTATGCTTGCTTAAGTTCCATAGTTTCCAATGCCTTCTTCCTTTCTTCTTCAAGCAATAGTAAATCAGCATAACTTAGTTTAAGAGGATCTTCCTCTTCAAACAACAACATTTGATCAGCCAGCTGTAAGGCTGGGAATTTCGTAGAAACTAGCAATCTGACCTCTTTACCATAAACTAGGACATAAGGGTAATTCCCAATTACCTGTTTAGGTGTAATCCTATCCAGCCATAAGGCTACCAATAATTTAGAATGGCAATCTCTCTTATTCTCCTGTAAAGTCTTTTTGATAATTCTGATCAAATTTTTATTAGTAGACTCTGCTAAACCATTACCCTAAGGATAATAATTAGAAGAAGTATTTAAATAGATACCATTTTTCATAGCCCATTTTGTAATATCTATACCAATAAAAGCCATATCATTATCAGAGATAATTGATTGAGGAACTCCAAACCTAGTTACAATATCTTCGTAAAACTTTAACACAGTAGGTCCAGTGGCCTCTTTTAATGCAATAGCTTTAGTCCATCTTGTAAAATAATCAATAGTAGTTAAAATCCATTTATGACCTGCACTAGAATTAGGATTTATAGGACCAATAAAATCCATTCCCCACTTGTTGAATGGCTGATCAACCACAATTGGCTTTAATGGAAATGCTGCCAACTTTTGTTTACCTGCAAACATAGCACATTTCTGACATCTTCTAGCCCAAGAATAAGAATCCTTAAATAAATCAGGCCAATAATAGCCAGCCCTTAATATTTTCCAAGTTGTAGTCTTAGGACTGAAATGTCCTCCACAAGATCCATCGTGAAATTCAGATAAAATTCTGTCTTGATCTAGTGAATCAATACATTTGAGAAACATTCCAGAATAATCCTTCCTATAAAGTATACCATCAATGAGAACATAAGGAATAGATTGTAACCTATAGTATCTCCTCTTTGACTTATCAATATTATTTGGTCATTGTCCAGTTTGCAAGAATCTGGTCATATCTGATAACCAGGTTGAAGGATCATTAAATAATACAACATCACTTTGAAAAATTTTAGATTCTTCAGTAATTCCAACTTGTTCTTCCTCTTCTGCCATCTGAGCACAAAGGCCTTTGCCTCTAACCAGCTTAGTCACATGAATCTATACATCATACTCCATAACTATCGTTATCCATCTAGGCCTCTTTTCATTAACATCTTTATTCAACAGAAACTCTTTAATGTTAGGATGTGCAACCACTAAATGTACTTTATTCCTGGCTATCAAATGCTTAAACTTTTTCAAAGCTTTAATAATAGCTAGCACATGCTTTTCAACAAAACTATACCTTTTCTCATAGTCTTCCATACCTTTGCTAAAAAAATCAACTGGCTGCTCCTGTTTTTCTTCATTCTTTTGAACTAGCATTGCTGAAATAGTATCAGAACCACCATAAGCATATAGAATAAAGTCTTTAGTAAAATCAGGATTAACAAGAGTAGGGGCTAAAGACAAAGCTTGTTTTATCAACTCAAAATTATGTTTTCCCTCTTCAAACCAGCTGAAAGGGACATCTTTCTTAAGCATAGTAGTCAATGATTTTAACAGATTTGCAATATTAGGGATAAACCTTCTTACAAAATTTATTCTCCCAATGAAACTCAGCAATCCTTTCTTGTGTTTAGGCAAAGAAAGTTCCAGAATTGCATGAATTCTCTCAAGATCTATTATTGTACCTTCCTTAGACACCTGGTATCCTAGGAGTTTTCCCTCATGTACTGTAAATATAGATTTCTTTGGGTTTAAAGAAATCCCAAATTCTCTACATCTCTACAAAGTCTATCTCAAATGATCAATGTGTTGGTTTGCAACCTTGTTGTATGTTGTCACATCATCTAGGTATACTAGAACAAACTTATACATTAAGTTCTTGAAAGCCATGTCCATTGCTTTCTGAAAAGTGGCCCCAGTATTTGATAACCCAAATGGCAATCTTCTATAAGCCATTGTACCCCATTTAGTTGTAAAAGTTGTTTTAAACTAGTCAGATTTTTTGACTAAAATTTGGTTATAACCAGAATACCCATCTAAGAGTGAGAATCTCTCAAAACCATAAACATATTGTAAAATTTGTTCCATGGAAGGAAGAGGGTGTCTATCTTTTGGAGATGCCCTATTAAGGTCTCTAAAGTCTACATAAAGTCTTATCTCTCCATTCTTCTTCCTTACTAGAACTAAGTTAGAAACCCAGGATGTATGCTTAATAGGAAATATAATACCACCATCTAGGATTTTTCTCAGCTCTTTTAACATTAATAGCTCTAACATGGGGTTTATAGGCCTTTGCCTTTTTCTAATTGGCCTAGCATTTGGCTCCAATTCTATAGTATGTTAGGTTAATTGGGGATCAAATCCCTTCATATCAGAATAATCCCATGCAAAAACATCACTATACTCTCTGAAAAGATCAATAAACAATTCTTTTTCTTTAGGAGAATTAATTTTACCAACCTTTAACCACTTATCTCTGAATATCTCCACTTCTTAATATTGATCTTCTTTGATCAGTAGGCTAGTTTTACCCTTCCTAAACTGATCATCAGAGTTGAAAGTTGATTCCAAGCTGACCAAACCTTTTGGAAGCTTGTTAGTTTTCAATTGAATAATCTGATCTTCCATTTGCTGATTGATTTTGTTATTTCTAGATGTTGAAAAACTATCTGTTTCTGTCAAAAAACTCAAGATATGTTCATCGGTATTAAAAACATGCCAATAAGTGTCATTATCTAGAATAGATGGCCTAACAATAATCTTCACATGTGACTGGTCTGAAATCTATCCTTTGTTTTCTATTATTGAAACATCAGCACCAATACCAGCCAGCTTGTTAGCATGCAGATTTTCCCTTCTAGGAATTGAAATTAGGTTGAAAGCATCAAATTCATCTAGAATGTCAGAAACTCTAGATTTATACATCTTAAGATCATTTTTAACAGTATTAATACCTCTCACCTGCTTCACTATCAGTTCACTATCACCAAATTCCCTCAAACACTTAATACCTCTCAATCTTGCCCACTCTAATCCTTGAATTAAACTTTCATTTTCAGCCACATTGTTAGAACAAGGAAAAGATAACTTGAATGTAGCATAAAATCTATTACCATCTTGTGAAATCAACATAACCCCTGCACCAACTCCATCCTTATTCCTTGACCCATCAAAATAAAAATCCCAAAGCTGGTGAGATGCATCAAATTCAGATTCTGGATCTTTAATCAAATTAGGCACTACTGAATCAGACTCTAAAATCATGTAATTTCCAAAACCAACATCAAACATATCTTCATTTTGTTTATTCCCAGTATCCCATTCATCTAAAAAAATGTTTAGAGATGCTTCAGTTTGTGTTTTAAAAGTTGAATAATCAGGTATTTCATCCTGATCCATGATCACACAACTTGCATTAATATGACTGGTATTGTAAGGCTCTATATGATCTTTGGCCAATAATTTTGACTTTATGGTTACTTTAGTACCGTATCTAGTTCTAAAGTATAGATGTGACCAATCTGATGAAAAATAGCCATCTATCTTGGTTGCAAAGTCTCTGGATAGATACATAGCAAAATATGTTGGTAAGTCAATGACATATATATCCTGAGGTATTGAGAAATTTGGGCAGGAGTGTAAAGTCAAACTTGCATTTAATAACTCCTAAGGTTTTAACTAAAGTTTCATCAAGCTGGACTACACCCTTCTCAAGAGGTTCATATTTCAAATTTAGCAAATCTACTATCTTATTAGGCATGACAGTACTGGTTGCACCACTGTCAACCATACAGTTGTGAACTAATTTATTTCCAATAATCAATGAGACATAAAAAGAAGGAGGCTTATCATTTGTAGTTTTCTTACCTTCCTTTTCAAATGTCTTTTGAACATTTTTTGGTTTCTTATCAAAACTTACTATTGATTGCTTCATATTTGCAGCCTTCTTGACTTCTGGTATTGTTGGTTGATGCACTTTAGCAAGTTTTTTCTCTTCTTTTGATAACTTCTCTTGAACCTTAGGAGGCTCAGAATTAGTCATAACCACCCTAGGTGGTTGCTGAACTACTTGTTGTGAGCCAACTACTAATTTAGACAACTCTTCTTTTAAAATCTCAATGTCCTGGAATAGATAGAGTCTCCCATGTAGATAAAGTAACATTTGTTTTTTTCATTGTATCAACAATATTGAATGGAACAGAAAATTGTACCTTATGTGAGGACCTAGGAGAACTCTGATCAGGATTCCTTTGACTTTGATCCTTACTAGAGGAAACTAATGGATTCTTTAGAATAGAAACTAGTGAGGAAGAAACATTACCAGCGGATTGATCTGCTTCAAGACCTCTCTTTTTTTCTCTAGTATTTGTTGCTATTGATGAATCTTCATTTAGACCACAAAACTCTTCTTCTTGCCAGTTTAGGAACCTATTTTTCATAGAAATTTGATCTGGTTGATTTTGTACCTCTTCAATAGATGCATTCTATTGTGAATTCATTGCATTTTGTACCATAAGAGCATGGTTAAGAATTCCATTAAAACATGTGGACTAGTCATGTGGCTCATTACATAGAAAACACCAGTCAGTAGCAATATTATTCTAAGTAGGAACAATATCCCTAACAGTATTAAGAGGTTTTGGATTGTACTATCTATTTGGCCTCACATTCTAATTATGTCTGTTTGCATTAGCATTGCCTTGAAATTATTGCCTATTGGACTAAAAATTAGGCTGATTAGGATATTGGGAAGAAGAACCAGCAAACTGATTCTGAACAGCAGGGTTTGTCTGGGCTTGATTCCTCTTAAGGGTAACTAGATCATTTCCAAAATATTACAATAAACTTTCTATTTTCTGTTGGCTATCCTTAATGCTCTATAATTCATTCAGAGGAGCTGCAGGAACTATCTCTATAGATTTAAATGATGGGCCAATAGCTAATGGTGGGACAACTAATGGCATATTGGACTATATTTTAGGAAAGAAAGGCATAGGAGGTCTAGGAGCTATCTTCCCTTCCTGTATAAGACTATTTTTTGCCCTAATAGTAGTATCAAAAGCTTGGGGTAAAGACACTCCTCCCATAGATTGAATCATTACAGAGATATCACTATTTAAGCTCTTCAAATAATACAAGAAAGCATACTCAGCTGAAGGTCTTACCGTTACAAGAATTTTATTCCAAGTCTTCTAAAAATGGAGATTGAAATCACTCATCTCCTCTTGTGGGGCCCTCTTGATAGTAGTTAGTTGTTCCACCAAGGACAGGTTATCATATTTGTCCTCAAAAAATTTAGAAATCCTTTCTCCTAAGACATCCCAAGTAGCAATAAAATCCACTGGGAGAGTTTTGAACCAATCAAGGGCTTTACCCTTGAGTGATGCAGCCAATTGCTTCAAAGCTACATCCTCAGCTGTAATATGATGAATATTGCAAAGAGTTGCAACATCTCAGATATGCTTAATAGTTGTCACATGTGTTTCTCCAATAAAAGTTGGCAAGCTTTTCAAAGCAGCCAATGGAATATCATTATGATTTGCAATCCTCAAAGGACTACCTTGATCAAATGGAACAAAAGGAAGATTTCTTGCCATTGCTTGATGTGGAGGAGCTTGTTGTTGAACAGCAGGTGTAATAGAAGGTTGGGTAGGCTGAACTACCTTCCTTTGGTAAGTCTTTAGATTCTGAGGAGTTGTTGCAGTACCACTTGTAAAAGCTCCAAGAACAGAATTATCTATAAATAAATTTTCAACACTTGGAAATTATGATCCAGAATGATTATGAACACCTAGATCTTCAGGAAGACTAATTTCTTCAATAATAGCCTCAAGTTCATCTGAATTTGTAGCTTGGTCTTCAAAAATGGGGTTATCAAACGATGAAAAATTTGAATTCAATTGAGTACCTCTTGGATCTTGTGATGTTCTACCACCTCTGGATGATCTTCCTCCCCTTCTTCTGGGCTGCAATTCTTGATACACAAATCCCTCCTTGTTTGATCTTGTTTGAGTTCTACTCATTAAAACAAACACTCAAATCTGAAACTAAATTGAAAATAACCATAGAACTCATATTTCAGAACTCAGAAGCAGTTTGTGGTCCCACCGGGCGTGCCAAAAACTATTCAGGTTTAGAATTGTTACCCTAACTCAGGCATTAAGGCTACACAATAATTCTATCCTGGCAATGGAAACCTCCTCTAGCTGTGGGTAGACTATGAATGAGGAGGAATCTTCAGATTCTAGGCCGGTTCCTATTAAGTATGAAATATCACCACATGATTGAAAATTTGATAAGGAAAAGGGAAGAAAGAAATTTTAAACTAAAATGAATGTGGGGTTATACACTAAAATATGTTCATATTGGAATGATAAAACAACAGCTCAAAATCATAGACCAAAAGTTTGATTGTTCATATCTCTATCCAACATATAGGCTAATAGACTTCACTATTAAGGATATACCACAAATAGTTAATCAATTAACAACATACTTTTCCCATACAAGGTTTAAGCAAAAACTGATCACCTTAAGGAAGAATAAACAAGCATTCACTTCTTTTGGATTACAGTTGAACAATAACACTTATATGGAAAGATGAAATCAGGATCTTAAAATTTCACCACAAATCAAATGAACCAAAGAGAACCTGCTTTATTTCTCACAACACTGATAATATGATTACAAAAAATGGCTTCAAAGCAGAATAGGAACAATATGTTCACTATTAGCCTCTCTTCCAAAACTCGCAACACCTAAAAATGATTATAAAAATCATCTTTATAGTATGCTCTAGCCTCAAATCCGAAAATACAAGCCTTTCAAAAAAAACCCAATTTTAGCCAAAAATTGTGCCAAAGATTAGCCTATATCAACTCCCCCTTAAATGCCTAAAATTTTGGCTTATAATAAGGATTTTAAAAAATCCTTTTACAAAAAATAATTGCCAAAATTCTAAAATTTAACATTAGATAAAAACCTAATGTTAAATAAATAACCTATCCCCAAAATCACTAAGTGTAAACAAGTGCTAAGTGGGGAATTAACCAACTCAACCCACTTGCACAAGTTTCGAAGGAAAAGGAATGAGGTGGCATTTTTTTAATCTCAAAAATTGTAGGAATTGACATCTGCAATGAAGGCATTCAAATTATTTTTCTTGGTGGACTCCAAAACTTATGCTCATTTTACTCCTCGAACTTGGTATTTTGATATCTTCACAGAGAAGAAATGGGGATAAATTGCAAACCCTAGCTGAAGGAAAGCTCACAAAACTTTTGATGAAACTTGGATTCCTATGAATGAAGCTCTCTGTCAAACTTGAGCTCACTACTACTCCTCACTGATGTATGTTCTCAAATGAAGAACTCGTCATTTGTAAGACTCAGGCTCACTAAATAATGATTGAAATCTTCATCTGGCTTGGCAATAAACTATAAGTTTTTCTTGAGTTCACTGATTATCTTTTGTAGATTTATCTTTGCAAGAGTCCAATGAATATCGACCTCCTCATTTTCTTTTATCTATGAACTTAGCATTGTCATTTTGTACACTTTCATCTTTCGGCTCTATCCATTGGTTTGACCGCAACTTGTTTTTTCCTTTTCCCTCCATCGGTCATGGCTTGTGACTTCCATAAGTCATGCTTTATGACTATAGTTTCACTTTGTTTGATTTGAATAAATAAAGCAATGGCTAATGGAAAATTCTTCTGATTTTCTCTTTATTCTTGGCAGTGAATGAATGTCATAAAATCATACCCAGCATTATTTTCGCATAACATAAGTCACGGCTTGACTTCTTTCAAGCTATTTTTTTCTTATTTCAAAACTGTGAGTGCACAAATCATTTTGAAATAATGGGTTATGAATGTATGTCACAGTTGTGACTGGTGTACTTTATCTTTTGTTTACAGCATATATAAACTCAACTTTTCTAAGTGTTACCCTCCATTTGTGGGTCAAGCCATGAGCTTCAAGTTGATTCTGTTGTAACAGTCTCAACCCCTGTGACTAGTGTTTTCCTACAGTGCACGTGATTTTTTAGAAGAATGAGCACATTTCTTTCCATTTTTTTGGAAATCTGCAACTTAGACAATGTCTTCGATCTGGGCATGTTGCATCCTTTTAGAACTTGGGTTCACTGTTAAAACCTATCAACTGGTATTTGCTTGTTTTATTATCCCACTGTATCCTCACCTTGCTTATCTTTGAATTTTAAGTGGTTGATGAAGCACCTATATAGCTCAGGACTGAGAGGTCTAGTCGTAAGTTAACCAATACTTACATCTTTTGTTCATAATGAGAATCACGATTTGTGACTTCATTTTTTGAGCTTGGCACTTTGACTGTAGTTGTATTGAAATCTTCAAATGACTATTGTTGTCACAACATTGTAAATACATCCCTTCCTATCTATCGGTCATGACTAGTGAGTGGTAAACTCTCTCTTGGCTTTGTAACACACAAAGTCATGATTGTTAGATAGGAAGTATAACAAGATGAACTTAGTTTTGAAACCCGAGTCTCACGTATTTTTCATTAAGCTCTTTTCTTGACATAAATATATGAAGCTCTTCCATTTGCTAAATACCATTCCTACTGACATTGATTCTTTTGTCAACAGAAACATAACCATAACTCGGCCTTCTCTGCAATGAATAATTATGAACAAACTGTATAAAAATAGTAAGTTCTTAGAACTTGGTTTCTTCTTACAATTCAAAAATGTGGACTTGTAACCTTGAGCCTCTAATGAGATTTGTTTATTTCACCATTCTGTTGATGTTGGTAAATCTATTTTTTGACAGTGCATTATGACTGAGCGTGAAATTCCTTCAGTTATAAAGATAATAGTCCAAGATGGAACTGAAAAATGCGATCTGGGATCATGATACATATTAGAATGTTTGAACTTGGTCCTTTTTCTCTATTTGATATTGAATCTGATCCTTAGGCATGAGAAATGCAACAAGATAAAATGTTTTCTTATTGTTAATGAAGTTCGAGCACGGGCTCGTGGCACTCACTAAAAACAAATAGTATTTATATCACAACTTTATGACTCAAACTTGAAGCATTCTTTCTATAATTAGAAACAATTATGATACTACTTGAAACTGTACCATTGAAACAACAAGGACATAATGTACCAGTATTTATGTAGCTACATTTTGTGACTTGATCTTTGAATATTTGAATATTGGCACTTCTTGTAGCACTTCATTCTTGAAAATCTAGCTTAATCTGCATCTTTTCCTATGACTGAATATGAAAACCAGTCAACTCTTCAAATGCAAAATAATTTGTTAAGCTCTCAAACAACACCATTTTAAAATGGTTAGACTAGTGAACATAATAAACAACTTTGTCAATCAATTTTCAGACTATTATGTTCACTAATCTATCAAAAACACTGCATCATCTGAAAAAGGTTTCTCTGTTTGAACATACTAAGTCCCTTTAATTCAGATACCTAGTTAATAAAAAGGACAACATACACTAGAATGATCATAAATAGTAAAAGGTTTCATGTTTATAGAAAAAAGTCCCTTTAATACTACCTTGCAATGAGTGTTAGTGTACATTTCCTTATTGCATTTAGTTTTCCAGATTGATGTGCAAATTTTGAAAACTTGATTGTCATAGTATGTTATTTGTTTCTTATGCATTACTTAGATCCAACAGGATCTAACCATATTTTCTCTCTCTTATGCAGATATGAACCCTAAAGACCTAAATGTAGATAAAGACTTGGATTTTGAAGACCCTAGGACCTGAAACTCAGTAGACAACCAACTAACTTGAGGACAACACAAAAGAAATGAATGGGACCCCTATTCCATACTTCAATCTTTTCTTTTAATTCTGCAAATGTACTCTACTTATTGATATGAAATATGAACATGGAAAGACATTTGTATACTAAATTCAGTTTGAATGCACAATGTAATGATCATTTATGAATTTTGAAATCTTTTGAACAATGATCAATACTTAGAGTACAATAATGACATCTAGAATGAATGCAATAACAAAATGTAAACTAACAAAACCTACAAGGTAGTGTTAATTTGACAAACAAATATGCAACCTTTTCCTATTTATGCTTATTATGTTGTATGCTGTGATTTTGAGTTACAAATATATGGATTTAAATAAATGTATCTTTGGACTTTTTGTGCTGCAGTAGAAATATTTTATTTGTGATATGGTCATTAATGTTTAAAATTATTATTTGGCTAATGAGCTTTTAGACCTTGGACTTTAACTAGATCATTAAGTTTGTGGATTTGAACAAGTGTGAGGAATGATGACAAGTGAAGTGTGAAAAATGATAGCCCCCTAGAAATGGCCTCATGAAATAAGTGATCTCTCTCTGCTCAAACTGGACTAAGAACTCAAATTTTCCAAATTTAAAAAAGTAGAATTCACATAAAATAGGAAGTACCAAACAGGATCCTAGTTAACTCCTTCCCATGATTAAATTATGGGAAAAAATGATCAGAAATTGACTTCACAGCCCAATTTACTTTTTCATTTTCCAAAAAGTACAATTATATGTGATTTTTATGTAGATTTGTGTTGGTAGTAGGTACTAATTCCTCTTTGCGACAATGATTTAAGTTTATGTTGATGCCAATGTTTCTGGTTAAGACATATCCCTACTTAAAATGTCTTGCAACCAATTTGGACAAAATGAAATGGGAACAAGAACTATCTATAGATGCTTTAATAATAAAACGTTCAAAATAAAAGAATAACTATTCCATATCCTTTAAACATCCACCCTAGTAAGATTTTAAAAGAAATTGATCTGTAATGTAACTTTTTCTAGATAAAACTGTGATCATTTCTTGTTTGAATTTTCAAATAACTCAAAGTGACATAATTCTTCCCGATGATGAATCACTGTGAGTGATTCAAAATATTGAGCAAAAAACAATCACACGATTTTATACAGAAAAAGATTATATAATATGGAAAAGTGTTCGATTATGAAATTGATCCTCAGATTCTCCTTACCTTTTAAAAACATCTGTTTGTCAAGATAAATTTTACTATAGATTGATTGAACTATATCTCATTATAAATTCCAACTTTTAAATATCAAATATACTTCTTATAGGAATTGACTACTATATATTTTGCAGTGATGCCTTGTTTTAGATTGATCATGCTATAAAAAAAAATTCTAAAGCCATGACAATTAATATTTTTTAAAAAATTAATTTTAGGATACATAAAAGCTCCAAGAGCTTACACTATGAAAAATTTATGAAATTAAATATGCTCACTTTAGTAGCTTCAAGAGATTATACAATAGAAACTTTGTGAATCTTCAACTTCATGCTACCCCCACTAAGTCATCCAACCCATTGTCAAAATATTGTTGCCACTTTATAATGATGCGCTCCTCGAGCTTGGGAGTTCACCATTGGTTGATCCTAGTTTGTTTTTATAGCTTGTTGGCAGCCTCGCCCACCTAACTCACACATGGGCCCTACAGTTCACATTCCATTAGCTCCTAGTTTATGTAAGCACCTCATGAACTACACTAGAAGACAACCAAGTAGATTTTCCCCTACATATAGGGTACTTACAATTATAGGATTCATTACGCAACAAGTATGATATTGAATTGGTTTGGTATACTAATGTAAATTAGGTGAGTGATTCTCAAGATCACAAATCTACTTCAAGATATCACTTATCACTTGGTTCAAGTCCTATATGTTGGTCACCCAAAGAGTAGCATGCTATTGCTCTATCTTTTATCGTGGCCTAGTCTATTAATTTCACCACTAAGACCAAGCATTAGGGACTTCTAAATACCACTAATAAGGCTATTTGGTTTCAGAATCTTGTCACCAAGTTTAGTATTCTATTTCAAAAAACCATCTATCATATTTAATGACAACCAAAATGCTATTCAAATTTCACAAAACCTAGCCCACCACTAATAGATCAAGTTATGCACCATATTTGAGAGCTTTTATTCATTAACAAGTTATTTATCTCCATGGAATATGCCAAACTACTAAGTAGGATTCATCTTCACCAAAATATTTACACAAAATAGGTTTTTTGAGTTACAAGTTATTTGATCTCTTTCTAATAGGTAATTCAAAGATTTAATTAAAAAATATATGTTTTATTCAAAGGTTGACCTCCTTGAAAAAGTTTCACCTTTTGGGTATGATATAAAAGGAGATGATATTGTGATTGGAAGGGGATGTAAGGCAATCAAAATCATACACAACACAATGGATTTAGGAGCATATATAAAAGAGAAAATTAGAAAAGATGTAAAATATGACTTGAGAAAATTTACAAGATAGGAATAAATGTAATCTAATAAGATTTATAATGAAGAGTGTAGATGAGGAGTAAAGAATATATTAGATATACATAAGTTGATCTACATATAGAAGTAAGATATGAATGAAGATATTCATCACGTTGATTGATATTTTGTGGTGATGATATTATTTGACTTTGTGGATGGATACATTTTCTACTTGGCCAATATTCAATACATGGTCTACAAATAGTGGTGTGGAGGGCATACCTTACATACATAGGAGCACTACATATCTCAACAGTTATGAGGGCCAAAATCTTTCTAATAGGGTATACTTTCTAATGAAGACAACTTGAAATTGAAAAAACAAATTTGAGAGAGCCATTATTTTACCTGTAACTTGAGGCTAGTAATATAAATTCAATGCAAGAGTGATTTTCACGCTAACCCCCATGCAATGAACATCAATGACCACCACCTCAATGTGGAAGTGCAAGGAATCATTCACCATTTCAAAGATGGGCCACAGTATTCACTTGTGTGATTTTTTCACAAACCAGTTAAGAGTTTAGCTGTGACCAAAAATTAAGTCTAGAGTAGAAAAATGATTGGATTTATATGATCTCCTTGGCATGGAATCCCAAAAATAAGTCAGAAACAAATAAGAGGGAATATTTTTCATAGAGAGGAATAGCCCCCTTAATCTTGACAGATATGATGACCTAAAAATTTAACAAGTTGGTCTTTCTGGTAAAGATAATAACAAAAAATTGAAGGGAATGACCATTTTACATTTAATTTGAGGACCATTGTAGAGACTCAATGTGATTTCCCACTAGGTGGTCCCACAATAGTGTGTCCCACTTTTTGGCCAACTTTGACACAGAGATCAACATTCTGAGAAAAAAATTCACTTTCGAACACCTATTACTGCAAAACTATTAGGATTTTGAAGATGATGTAAACTAGAGTCTTTTAGAATTTTCTTTCTATTTTCTAAATTTGTTTTTTTTATAAAAAAAATTTATTTAAATTCATTTTTCCTTCTCCTTCGAAAAGTGGTTTGTGTGAAAAAATTATTTTTTTAAGGAGTTATTGTCACTTGGATCTGCATAACTTCTTTTTTTAAAATATGATAATGATGTAATTCTTTTGAGATTATATTTGTAACTTCAATATCTAAAGGATGAAATTGGTTTCATTCATTTTGGGTCAATATTTCATAGCTTATTAAGTTCTAAAGTGACAGTAACTGTAATTTAGACATAAGGTCACTTGGATCGCTCTAACTTGATCTATGTATATCAAAATTCATTTTTTCTTTTTTTTTTATAGAAAGGTAACACAAATACTCTTTTCCTACATATTTTTCATAATTTTGTTTTTGTAATTTACTATTTTTCCCGAAGTCTTGAAGAGACGGGTTGTTGAATGACCAAACAACCTTTGTTTAGTTAAAGTAATATTTAAAAGTGATAATGAACTCAATATGTATTCATTAGAAAGCTTGTTCCAAATAGAATCATACTACATAGATAGGTTTTTCAAATAGATTCATTTGATCTACCAAAACATAAAGTCGAAGTGATTTTTTGTCAGCATTTTAATAGGTGCAAAGGAGACTCCATTGTAGGTATGAATGAGGAGTATAGATGTTATATCAATGTTTTTTTAATCTAAGAGGCTTTGAGCTAACCATTTGTAATTAATTCCTTCAAACGGAACCTCTCAAGGCTTAAATCATCATATTTTATTAAAAATGTGTTATTTCAGCAAAAATCAACATGTCTAAAAAAGTGTAACCCACTATTGTGGGGTCACCCCACTACCTCCCATATGTTACACACCAAAAACTGAATTTTCCAACTTTTCACTATGGAACAAAATACCCTTAAAATGACCAATAAATTTATCCATCTCCACACAAAATTGAAACATTCTAGAAACATTGTCACCATGAAAATGTGTAGAATCATCCACCATTTTAGAACCTAGACTAAAGCATTCATGACTACATTGATTTTGAACAAAACTAGTTTGGACAATTGATGAAAATAAGGAAAAAACTCTAGAACAAATAATTCATTGAATTCTTATGATGTCCATAGGATAGGCCACCTAGAAACAAGATAGAAACAAACAAGAGGGAATACATCACAAATGGAGGAACATACCCCTTAATCTTGACGGTCATGAGGACTTTAAAATTTAAAATATACTTTAAATTAGTTTGTAAGAACTTTAAAAATATTGTCTGGTAATTCAAATTCTACAGTAAAGACTAAAATTTCATTGTTATTTTAAGATTTGATTGTTAATGTTTGAGATCACATTTCATGATCTATCATTAAGATATTTGACATTACAAAGTTGCAAACATCTCTTTGCACATTCAAATATTCAGATGATAGATCACAAAGTGTGATCTGAAAAATTTGAAAATAATTAAATGATACACTAAAAGAAATTATATCCAATACAATTAAGCTTGTAATGAACTTCAATTTTTATTTTTTTTTTTGGGGGGGGGGTTTAAGATCAAATGTAGGGTATAAGTGCTCACAGTGTAATTAAGCCTAATGTGTTTCATTCTCAATCTCATTTAAGCTTTTATAAACTTTGTATCTTGTGATGGATCTAAGAAGTTATTGAATATGAAATTGAACCTATATTATTATAGGTGGTCATTAATTACAGGGCATTTACCATGAAAAACTAATAATGATATCAAGAACTATTGGAATACCCATTTGAGTAGAAATACTTCTAATAGATTCATTGTTATTACACAACATGTGTCTATTGTAAAAACAACATCTACATGTAACAAGGTAAAAGGAACTTACGAGGATGGTCAGAATGTCCAAACTATAGCTTACACACTAAATTTTACTACAATGGGAAACGTGTAGGCTTTTAGGATAGGGAAACTGCTGAATTCCTCAGTAAAAAAATGCCCAATTTGGATTACTTCTCATTGATGAGTATTGTATGAGGAGAGATGGGCATCACAGCTTTATCTACACACCCAATATCCTCTACTCCTAATATGTTAGAATGTGTTCTTGATGCAGGAGCATCTCGGGTCCTTGGCAATCCTGTGTCACCAAAAAGAATTTGGAGTTTTGTCTATGTTTCTCGATTTCTTCTTTGACCGAGTTGGTTGGTAGTTGGTCAGTTTCCTTTGGTTACCAAGTGTGGTCAGTTCTCTCTTGGGTGGTCGGTTATTTCACTGGCACTCGGCATTGCCTGTCTGCTGCTCGGTTATCTTGGTTACCAATGAGTCTAGTTTTATTTCTTGTTGTGGCAGACTTGTGCATTTATATTGGATCATGGATTTAATGTTGGAATCCATCATTTGGAAGCATGTGGTCCTAGATTTGATCATTACTTTTGTTTATTGTGGATCTGAAGGCCGACTTAGCTTGGTAGCTTCTTGTATAAATGTAGATGTTTGGTTGTAGTTTAGGGAGTCAATTGTTGGATAGAAGATAGTCAACATTAGTGTGGGGATTGGTGATAGATCCTCACATGTTTGAGGACTTCTAAGATTCATTGTAATATCAGGGCCTAACTGGGAAGGCCTTATAGCCTGGCATGTATAGTTATAATATTTGATAATATATGAAAGATCTGGCATTCTCTCTCTCACTGTTGTTGTTTATTGCTTACACATGTGTGTTGCAGGCTTGGATCATTAGGGTGCACCATTTTTTGGCCCCTCTTGCTCCTTGTCTTGTGTCAGGTGGTATTATAGCGAGGTGAGATCTTGATCTAGGCCTACGGATCTAGGTTTGCAAGTTCCTCTTGAAGCCCTAGTTGAATTATTGTGGGGTAGCAGATTGCGATCTGGCCTGCAATTACAGAGGTCTATCAAGATGGTTTGTGGGAGGTGAGATGTAGATCCAAGATTAGCAGATATGCTAAGGCAGATTGCTGCTAGATTAGAAGCAGTAGAAACAGCCCAAAGAAGAGGCAGACATCTTGAAGATGTTAGTGATGATGAAATTGAAGAAGAATAGATGAATGCAAAACTTTCTCCTATTATGGATCAAGGCAAAGAAAGATTTTTGAAGGCTTTGAAAAGTCTGAAGTCAACACCACATTTCAATCCTCCTAAGTATGGTAGAAAGCTAGATTCTAATGAATTGGTGGATTGGATCACCGAGATGGAAAAGTATTTTGAATATGAAAACATTCCTGAGGATAAGAAGGTGAAGATTGCAAGCACAAAGTTGAAAAGTCATGCATCCTTATGGTGGGAACATCTGCAGCTAGATAGAAAAAGGAAAGGCAAAGAAAAAATCAAGGTATGGAGTAAAATGGTGAACAAATTGAAAGAAAAGTTCTTACCTTATGATTATCAGATTAACCTAGTTCAGAAAATGCAAAGTTTGAGAAAAAAAGATAGCTCGATAAAAGAGTATACTGAGGAATTCTACAGATTATATATTAGATCTCAACATGATGAAGATGATGTGGAAAGAATTGGTAGATACCTGAATGGTTTGAGAATTTCCATCCAAGAGGAAATTAGTATGGTCAAATTAGAGAACATTGAAGAGGCTTATCAATTTGCTTTGAAGGCCGAGGAGAAATTGAACAAGAGACATGAAAAAAGATAGAGAGGTCAAGGTGGTAGATACCCTAGAGGAAGACGTAGATCTAATGGTGAAAATGGTAGATCTGAACTAGAAAAGACAAATCTGGACAAAGGAAAGACCGAGTGGAAAGGTGAAAGTTCTAGAGGCAGAGGCAGTAACTACCAAGGTGGTTATGGCAGAGGAATTTTTTGAGGAACTTGTTACAATTGTGGAGAAGAAGGACATAAATATTTTGAATGTACACAAGCTAGTAAGAAGGCTGGTAGTAGTAGAAATGCTTTGGTGCAAGAAGACTCACTGAATGAACCTGAGAAAGAAAATAACTTGATGGTAAGGAGAGCACTGTGGAATGAAAGCAAGAAGGAAGATCCGGTAAGGAAAAGTTTTTTCAAGACCAAATGTAGAGTTTCTGACAGAGTTTGGAAGGTAATCATTGACAGTGGTAGCTTGGAGAATCTGGCATCTAAAGAGATGGTCACAAAATTGTAGTTGGAAAGGTTGGTACATCCGAAGCCCTATCAGATTTCATGGATCAAAGATGAGCATACACTCCTAGTAAGTGAACAATGTTATGTGAATTTGAAGATTGGAAAGTACTATGATAAGGTGTTGTGTGATATCATGCCTATGGATTGTTTTCATATTTTGTTGGGTAGACCTTGGCAATATGATAGACATGCTATATATGATGGGAGATTACATAAGTATACTATTGTGGCTTATGGAAAGAAAAAAATCTTGTTACCATTAATGGAAGAACCTATTAGTAATGTTTGCACATCTGTGAAAGTTTTTTTGATGGAAGGAAGAAAGTTTGTTAACTCTTTGAAGATGAATGATGTATGTTTTGATGTGATTCCTAACAAGCCGAGTAAGAAAATAGAGGATAATGTCCCTGAGGAGATTGATAAGTTAGTCATCGAGTATAGTGATATCATTTCTGATAATGTACCTAATAGTTTTCCACTGAAAAGAAGCATTGATCATTGTATGGATCTAATCCCTAGAACTAGTTTACTAAATAAGGCACCTCATCGGTTGACACCTACCAAGAATCAAGAATTGAACTGACAGATTCAAGAGTTACTGGAGAAAGGTTTGATCAGAGAAAGTTTGAGTCCTTGTGTAGTACCTATTATATTGGCACCGAAAAAGAATGGATAATGGAGAATGTGTACTGATTCCAGAGAAATCAATAAGATAACAGTGAAGTATAGGTTTCCTATACCGAGAATGGATGACATAATGGACAGTTTGATTGGAGCAAAGTATTTCACAAAGATTGATTTGAAAAGTGGGTATCATCAGATTAGAATCAGAGAAGGTGATGAATGGAAGACTGCTTTCAAGACAAAGGAAGGTTTGTATGAGTGGTTGGTTATGCCTTTTGGTTTAACTAATGCACCGAGTACTTTTATGAGATTGATGAATGAAGTTTTCAAGAAATTCTTGGGTAAGTTTGTGATTGTATATCTTGATGATATTCTGATATTTAGTAAGACCAGAGAAGAACATTTGTTGCATGTTAGACAAGTTTTGCAGAGATTGAAAGAGGAGAAGTTGCTGATAAATCTAAAAAAGTGTTCATTCATGAAAGAAGAGATTGTGTATTTGGGATTTGTTATTTCAGTTGAAGGTTTGAAGATGGATCCTAAAAAGGTTGAAGCTATTTTGAATTAGCCTACACCTGTGAATGCTAGTGAGGTAAGATCATTTCATGGTTTGGTAAGTTTTTACCAAAAGTTCATAAGGAATTTTAGTTCAATCTGTAATTCTATGACTGAGACTATGAGAGGAGACAAAAGAGAATTCAAGTGGACACATGGAGCTGACAGAAGTTTTGAGACCCTGAAGCAGAAGGTTGTTGAATTACCTATTTTGGCATTACCTGATTTTAGTAAAGTATTCCAAGTAGAATGTGATGCAAGTGGAAGTGCAATTGGAGCTATGTTGAGTCAAGAAGGTAAACCTATTGGTTTCTTTTGTGAAAATTTGAATGATGCTAGAAGGAAATATTATGTGTATGATCAAGAATTCTATGCTATTGTTCAAGCATTGAAGAAATGGAGACATTATTTGATACCGAGTGAATTTGTGTTGTATACTGATCATAAGGCTTTATAATATTTGAGTAGTCAAAATAAGTTGAATCAAAGACATATGAAATGGGTTGAGTATTTGTAGAGTTATACATTTTTGATAAAGCATAAGAGTGGAGTCACTAACCGAGTTGTTGATGCATTGAGTAGAAGAAGATCTTTGATGACCGAGATGAAAATTTAAGTTCTTGGTTTTGATGAGATGAGAGATTCTTATGAATTTGACCCTGATTTTTTTGAGCCTTAGAGAAAGTGCAGAGCACCTATTTCAGATCAACAAGACACTAAATGGGATGAATATTTCATTAGGGAAGGTATGTTGTTCAAAGGTATTCAGTTGTGTATACCGAGAGGAGTAATGAGAACTAATCTGATAAAAGAGAAACATAGTAGTGGTTTGGCTAGACATTTTGGTATTGAAAAAACATGGAATTTTCTTAAGGAGGCATACTATTGGCCATAGTTATATAAAGATGTTCAAAAATTTGTGAAAAGTTGTGGAATTTGTCAAGTTTCAAAAGGAGTAAGTCAGAATACTAGATTGTATACACCGATTGTTGTTCCTGAGAAACCTTGGATTGATATCAGTATGGACTTTGTTCTTGGATTACCAAAGATAGTAAGAGGTAAGGATTCTATATTTGTTATGGTGGATAGATTTTCTAAGATGGCACATTTTATTCCTTGTAGAAAGACATCAGATGTAGTACATGTAGCAGATCTTTTCTTTAAGGAAATTGTCAGATTGCATGGATTAACGAGGAGTATTATCTCTGACCGAGACAATAAATTTGTTGGTTATTTTTGGAAAACACTTTGGAAGAAATTTGGCACTGAGTTGAAATATAGTTCTACATTTCACCCACAAACTGATGGATAGACTGAGGTTGTGAACAAAATTTTGGGAAATCTTTTGAGATGTTTAGATGGAGACACACCAAGTAATTGGGATTCTATGTTAGCACAAGCAGAGTTTGCATATAATAATTCAATGAATAGGAGTACTCGAAAGATACCATTTGAGATTGTGAATGGCACACAATTGAGAGGAATATCTGATTTGAGAGACATTGCTTATGAGAATAAGAAAAGTGTTGAAGGAGTAAAGTTTATTGAGTATATGAAGACATTACATGAGGATGTGAAGTTGAAGCTGGAAGACAGTAATCAGAAATACAAAGACAGAGCTGATAGATCAAGAAGACATAAAACTTTTGATGTTGATGATGAAGTGATGGTTCATTTGAAGAAAGATCAATTTCCTGTTGGAACATATGGAAAGCTGAAGATGAATAATTTTGGACCTTGCACGATTCTGAAGAAATTTGATAGTGGAAATGCATATGAAATTGAGTTACCTGATGACATGGACATATCACTAATTTTCAATATTGTTGATTTGTATGAGTATCATGAACCTAATGAAGAAGTGACAGTACTGACATAATATCCTAAGAAGCAGTATGATGAAGTTGAATGGATTTTGAAGGAAAGAGTTGGCAAGAGTACAATAGGAAAATAGTACATGGAATATCTAGTTAAGTGGAAGAATAGACCGATGGAAGATAGTTATTGGATTTCAAAGTCTGAGTTGGATGTAGCTCAGACTAGACCTACCAAATGATTCAGAGAATCATTTCTAAATAACCCTAGGTGTCTAATACAGGAGCATCTCAGGTCCTTGGCAATCCTGTGTCACCAAAAAGAATTTGGATTTTTGTCTGTGTTGCTCAATTTCTACTTTGACCGAGTTGGTCGATAGTTGGTCAGTTTCCTTTGGTTACTGAGTGTGGTCGGTTCTCTCTTGGGTGATCGTTTATTTCACTGGCACTCGGCATTGCCTGTCTGTTGCTCAATTATCTTGCTTACTGACGGGTCTAGTTTTATTTCCTATTGTGGTCAGCTTGTGCATTTATATTGGATCATGAATTTAATGTTGGAATCCATCATTGGGAAGCATGTGGTCCCAAATTTGATTGTTACTTCCATTGATTATGGATCTGAAGGATGAATCAGCTCGGTAGCTTCTTATATAAATGTAGATGTTTGGTTGTAGTTTAGGGAGTCAGTTGTTGGATAGAAGATAGTAGACATTAGTTTAGGGATTGGTGATAGATCCTTGCATGTTTGAGGACTTCTGAGATTCATTGTAATATCAGGCCCTAACTAGGAAGGCCTTACAACTCGGCATGTATGGTTCTAATATTTGATAATATATGAAAGATTTGGCATTCTCTCTCTCATTGTTGTTGTTTGTTACTTCCACATGTGTGTTGCAGGCTTGGATCATTAGTGTGTGCCATTGTTTGGCCCCTCTTTCTCTTTTTCTTACATCAGTTCTCTACTATTCTGATCCCTATCAAGATTTCTCTTGATGTATTCAAATAGTCACAATCCTCTATCATTTCCTACACAATCTGAAACCTATTTGACAACCCAGAATTTAGAACTCACTCTTTCTGTTTAATGGTGGGATTCAAGGTTTGATATTGGGTCAACATTTAGCTATAATACCAATACGGATTTGGATGAATATGAGCATGGAAACAAGTACCTATGCATCAACTGATCTACTTTGGCCCTTTTTATTCTAAATCTAACTTGTGTTAAGCTTAAGCTAGCCAAATAAGTTGATATGATCTATTATTGTATGATAGGTGCTATAAACATAGAAGATAAATTAAATTTCTAAAAAAAATTGTTTTAGATAAAAAAAATCATTATCTATGATCACTATATTAAAGTCATATGAAAATCTATCGAATGAAGTAGTGAAAGTCTCACCTTAATTGTTTTCATATGATTGTTTCTGAAGTTACAAATTGTTCATGCTTCCATGGATACTTCCCCTATTCTATAATAAATGCCACAAATTTCACAATGGATCTTTATTTTAGGTTCTCCCTTTTCTTAATATACTTTTCCAAAAAGTTTCTCCTCCACAAATTCTTTCATTAAATTATTCACTCTTTGATTCCAAGATGTCAATTCACTAGGATCAACAACTATTATTTATTTCACCAACTCAGATACATCTCCAAATCTTTGTTGTTTATGCATACCTTCCTCCACAATCTCTCTATTATTTTGATGGTTTGGTCTACTTTCCACCATATTTGACTCTAGCGTTCCAACATCCACTGTGTCATGTTTCCTCTTAATTCCTATAAGTTGTGTTTTAGCTTTCCTTTTTTGTTATTTATTTGTATTTAAAGGATGTCCAAGGCCACTGATAAAATTGATTGGATATTCAATGAGTTCATCATTCACAATTTCATGATGGATTTTAGCAAGTGTAAAACCTTTTTGACAAATGATTGTGCCAACAATGGATTTTTCTTCACCTATGACAATTACATATTCTATATTCACCATTGGATCCATCTGCATTTGAATCCACATGTACCTATTAGTTGGATAAGTAATGGATAAAATTATAATAAAACAATTCAAATAACATGTACCTATCACATTCATTTCTCTTTTTTGCAAAGTTCAAAATTTTTTTGTTGAAAAATAGCAAAGACCTCACTATTTCGTAGGGTGAAAATTTTGTTTGTTGTGAAATAGTGAAGACATCACTATTTTGCAAGATGTATGTTTCACTATTGGTAAATAGTGAAGGTTCAATAAAAAGAAAGTTAAATTTACACACTTATGTCCAATAAAAAGAAAAAGATATACACATTCAGGTCATAGAAAGAATAGATAAGGCTGACGAAGAAGTAGTCAGTGATAATCCTAAAGTATGGTCTGAACTAGTGAAGATAATAGAGGAAAACAAAGAAGTACTCCCATACAAAGAACATGAGGGATTTGGTTAAAGAATGACAGAAAGGACTATTTGGGGAAGGGAGATAGTATTATTCTCTAAATTTTTTTGAAATCTCCCATATGCTACAATCGATTCCCCTCCATATATCTAGGCCATGCTCTAGAAATGCATAGCATAGTTATCTGAACTAGACACATTAAAATTTGTTTTCAGCCTAAGGTAGAAGTTATAATACATATATTCCTATTACAAGTGGACAATTAATAGATTATGCTAAGATTTGTTCCCTATATTTTTGGGAAGGATGAGATTTGAATTTCCTTGATTATAGAGGAGACAAGAGAGGGGTTTTGACTATAGAAGGAGCATAAATGCATATTTTTATATTGAAA
Organism: Chamaecyparis obtusa; assembly: GCA_027943335.1. Lineage (NCBI taxonomy): Eukaryota > Viridiplantae > Streptophyta > Pinopsida > Cupressales > Cupressaceae > Chamaecyparis > Chamaecyparis obtusa. Next base: position 96,324 of record BSBK01000029.1, read on the forward strand.
AGCAATTATTTATTTTTCTTTTATTAAGGGAGAAGTATAGAAGGACAAGTTTACTTCGATATATATTATAGTTGTGGGGAGAACAATAATGATAATCAACTAAGAATGTTGTTCAAACTCCAAGATGAATCCCTATTGTCTACAATCAACCAAGTCATTGGGTTAATTTCATCCAGTCACTACCATAATGGAGTCTTATTTGAAAGATTCCTTATCACAATGGTTGAATCCTTTGGGGCATGTTACCAGGATTCAAGGATGGTGGATGCATTATTGCATGATGAGTATAAACATGTTATTTTAGTGGCTATGATGAAAATGGAAATAGACCATCAAAAAGGTTTTATTGCTGGAGTTTTGATGCTGAAGTTATAGCCAAGAAGAAGAAATTTTCTCAATCTTTGACTTTGTTTTGTGAAGGAATGGCCAATCTGGACATTACTTTGTTTGCCAAATTTGTGGCAAACAATGGTGATATTTTCTCTACCTCTCAGCTTGAGACGATCAATGTACTGGTTGATGGATACCTTACCATAGATAAATTGATGTACTTACCTCAACCATCAGTTGATGTACTATTTTTGAAAATTTGGATGTTGGACAACCAAAATAAACCTCAAACATAGAGGAAGAGGAATATGATCCAGACAGTGAGTCTCCTTATCGAAGCTATTGATGAGGCTTCTTCATCAAACTAGTAAGGGGGTTTGGTTAGCTTGTAAGGGAGATACCCCCTTTGGTAGTTATCTATATAAATAAATAAATAATTACCCTAATACTCATTAATAATGGATAATATTCCTTCTAAAACCCCTTTGAATGCATTGAAATTAATAAAAATAGTCCATGATCCATGTGTAGAAGATAATGTATAGTATAAGAGTCATCTTAAATTACATAAGGAAGAAAGTTAAATATAAAAATGAGTAAATGACACATGTAAAGATACAAGTTATAGATATAATTGTGTGCACCTATGATTGAAATCTGTATGTGGCTCCTGAAACTATAAATGGCTTGAAGTTGCAGGTCCTTCCTCTTCATTGTTAGTTTCCTTCCACTTCAAAATTTGGAAAATCAAAATAGTTTTCTCATTTCTTAGCCATTTCCCAGGAAACTTGTTCTTAAATTTTAGATAGTTAATGATTTTTCCCACTACTTCATATGCTTTTGGATATTGTTGGATAAAAATTACCTATGAATATTCTATTCCTCTATCAAATTTAAAAAGCTTCAATATCCCTATTATATGTCCAATATATTACATCATATTTTTGGGATATGATATTCCCCAATATGAATTCACGTGATATGATATTGCCTAGGATAGTGAGGACCTTGTGTGGGTACCTCACCAGGATAGTAATCGGGACTCATTTTTTATCTTTTCATCCTAATTTATTCTTAAGGGATGGGGTGTTAGTGTATTTAATTAATTTAATTAATTTACACTTAGGCTTACTAAGCCTGCTTAGTTGTCCATGTGTTTTTGACACTTATTCACACAAGTTATTGTCATTTAGGAGTCATCTAGAGAGGTGTTGATTCCATTTTGATACCTCATCCTAGGTTCATGGGAGGAAACTCACCAACACTCATTGAATGTTAGTGTTAACTTTTGATTCAACTCAATCACTCACGTCTATATGTACTCTTATTCTCCTTTGATTCTTCAATCCATGGTAGGTCAAATTTAGGCTCATTTTGTATTATTGTTCTTCTTGTTTATCTCTTAGATCTTGCAAGTTTAAATATAGATTACATAGAAAAATATGTTGATTACATACTATGAATACATATTTTTTAGAAGATCTTTCTTTGAATAAAAAACTCTAAATTAAGTGGACCTTCATCAATCTACCTCATCAACCCTTGTAAAGGTGGGGCCTTGAGTCGAATCCTTGAGCTCTTAGTCCCAAACTCTTAAATATTAGACCTCAAATTAATCTCAACAACAATCCATGTTGAGCTCCTCACACACATGACTCCATCATTTTGTCTCTAACCCTTGTAAGGGCGATGATTCTTGATCACAATCTCATGCTCTTTAGACATCCATACATACTTAAACTCTTTACCAAACCCCAAACTTATCTCCAAAACATAACCTTCACAATATATGCACTCTTTAGAATTGTCAACATCAACAAAGAAAATAAAGTGGAAGGCATAAACCAAAAATTCCAAAATTTCTCCTGATATAGAACACCATCTCAAAGTGAGAAGCTAACTTGAGATGATGGAAATTTCTCCATCTTCCCAAGCTCCCAGCCTTCAAAATGACACCATCTAGAATTCAAATCACAAAAAGATGAAGGATTTGGTTTACCAAAAAAAATGGTAATGCCATAGATAGATCTCAACTAATGGAGTTTCACCATGCCCTAGCATCTCAATAATGCACTTTGGTGTCACATCTCAATAGTAGTTGTATGGAAATACTTCTAAACTTCTATTATAATCAACACCAATCATGAGAAAATTCACACAACATCCCATATAATCTTTGTGAGATGCATTTTTTTTGGGACCACCCTTGATGTCAACATCAAAAATTTCTTATTTGGGTTATGATCAATAGATAAATGAATAAGTTTTAAAGGCATGCTTAACTGTAGACAAAAATATTAAATTTATCTTTGCATCTAAGCATTGTTATATAGTTTTTTAACAACTCAATAATAGAATATTTTTCCTTGAACTCCATGTCATGCATTACACTTCTCATAAAGAAAAGATCACTACAACATTTATAAAGATCTGGTTGTGAACTACTAGTAGTTGTTCATTGATAATGTGGTTAGAAATTGTCTCCAACATTTATACTCAAAAAATCTAATACCATCCCATCTGGTGATTCTGAATAAAAAGACTCGCCAGTACCTTAGAGATTGTAATTTTTTTATTTTTTTTAATATTAGCATCCTTTTCTAGGCATTGCAGAAGAGTTCTTTTATGATGTCTTATGAAAGCATTAAAAACATGTCCATACAAAGAATAAAACATAAACATAATAGAAATAATGTCTAAGAAAATAACTATGGAAATGATCTATGCATGTCTTCCACATCCTCCCAAGTAGCATTATTGATAGAGAACTGGTTCCACTGGACCTTATACTAAACTACATCATTTTCACACACCCTGATGGTATGCTAATCAACAAGGCAAGTAGGTTACACTAGCACCACCCCCAGATCCTGAACCTACAATTCACACTAATCTAGGATATGAGATGCATTTGGATGGTAGAGATTTAACAAAGAAACATGAAAAACATTATGGATTCGGGTGAGAGCGAGCGGTAAAGAAAGTCTATAGAAAATAGGGTTGATAACTTGCAAAACATCAAAATAACCCACATATCTCGGTGTAAGATTTGAAGACTTGCCAAAATAAATTGAGCTTTTATGTGGTCTCACACACAAAAACACCTTGTCACCTTCCTAAAAATGTCTAAAAGTGTAGTTTCTATCTGCATAACTCTTTTGTCTATCAACATCTTCTTTTAATCGAGCTTGAAGCAGAGTCATATGTTCTTCCATCTCTCTCAACATATCAAGACCAATAATGATCTTTTCTTCTACTCTATCTCAATTGAGAGGAGAGTGACACTTTTGTCCATAAAGTGCCTCAAATGGTTCCATACCCAAAGAAGCATGATAAGATGTGTTGTAGGCAAAATCTACCAATGGAATATACTCTTCCCACTTGTATTTCTGATACATACAATACATATGGAGTAAATCCTCAATGACTTGATTTACTCTCTCAATTTTTCCATATGTTTGAGGGTGATAAATGGTACTAAAATTTAACTGATTACCCAAAGAAGCATTCAAGGTTATCCAAAACATTGATGTCATCTAAGTGTCTCTATAGGATATGATGGTCTTGAGTACTCCGTACAATCTAAAAATTTCTTGAACAAACTTCTTGGCCAAAGCCAATGATCCATCTCTCAAAGTCCCTAGAATAAAGTGAGTTACCTTGGTTAGTTTATCAACTAAAACTAAGATTACATCATGTCTACGTAGTGTCATGGATAAACCCTAGATAAAATCCATATTCATGACTTTCCATTTATACTCTGGTATATCATGTGGGTACAAAAGTCCAGTTGGGTGGACATGCTCAGCCTTAACTCACTAACATTCTCTGGGCTAAAAAATATGTCACATCTTGCTTTATCCCTGGCCAAAAATATAATGACCTAAAATCAACAATCATCTTGTTTACCCCTAGATGTCCTAAAAATAGAGTGCAATACATCTCCTCTAAAACCAACTTCCTCAATGCTTCTTGGTTGAGAATTAAATCTTGTCTTGGTATCTTATGATAACATCATCATCAAAAGTGCATCCATCAAAGTAGTGATCTAATGGATCTATAAGCAATGCTAACTTGACCATCTCATAATGGTCATCTCCTAGAAGATTTTGTATAACATTCTCTCTCAATTGAGTCCTAGAAGTAGAAATAGTAGATATGTGTCTTCTTCTACTTGAAGCATCAACTACTTTTCTCTCTTTCCCTTTAATGTACTCAATGTCAAAGTCATACTCGCTCAGAAACTCCAACCAACATCTATGTCTAGCATTGAGATTAGGTCACATGAAGATATACCTAAGTCCCATGTGATCCATCTTCAACTCAAACGACTTACCCAAAAGGTAATGTCTCCACATCACTATGCATGCATAATTGCAGCCAATTATAAGTCATGAGGTGCATAGTTAACCTCATACTACTTCAATTTATATCTTTTGTAAGCCACTACCTTACCATCCTACATAAGCACACCACCAAGACCTTCACCTGAAGCATTGATGATAATTGTAAAGTGTCCATTAGGATCTGGTATGATCAAGATATGAGCAGATGTGAGCTTTTGTTTCAACGTTTGGAATGCTCTCTCACATACATCAGTCCTCACATATCTTTTCCCTTTCCTTTGAAGGGATGTAATAGGTGCTGCAATATTGGAGAATCCCTCCACAAATTTCCTATAATAACCTGCAAGTCCCATGAAACTTCTTACTTAACTCACATTTTGAGGAGTTGACCACTCAAGAATGGATTTAATCTTTACAAGATCTACTATAATTCCATCTACATAAATGATATGACCCAAACAGTGAATTTCTTTCTTATAGAAAGAACACTTCAATACTTTTCCATACAACTTATTATCTCTTGGGAGCTGTAAAAATATTCACAAGTGTTCCTTGTGTTCCTCCATGTTCTTGGAATAGATCAAAATATCATCAATGAATATCTCTACAAACTTACCTAGACAATTCTTAAACACACTATGCATCACGTTCATAAATGTTGCAGGAGCATTTGTCAATCCAAAAGGTAAGACAACAAACTCATAATGTACATACCTCATCCTGAAAGTTGTTTTGGATATGTCATCCTCTTTGATCGAAAGTTGATGATATCCATATCGCAAATCAATTTTTGAGAACACAATTGCTCCCTTCATTTGATCGAATAGTTCATCTATTTTTGGGAGAGGATATTTGTTCTTAATGGTTACCTTATTGATCATTTTTTATTCTATGCACAATCATAAGGTACCATCCTTGTTCTTCACAAAAATCACTGGAGCTCCCCATGGTGATAACCTAGGGAGAAAGAACCCTTTATCCAAGAGTTCTTGCAACTGCATCTTTAACTCATACATTTTAGTGGTGGTCATATGATATGGAGCCTTGGATTGAGGCTCAATTATAGGCATCACATCAATTGAGAAATCAAATTCTCTATTTGGTGGTAACTCAAGTAATTCCTCTAGAAAAAACATCCTTGAACTCCTGCAATATAGGAAAATCTTCTAAACTAGGAGTGTCAAGATCTTTTACATAAGCCACATACATCATACACCCCTTTCTCTTTTCCTTTTTCAATTGCATGGAAAAAATATGTTTAAGCTCAAAAGATATTTTCACATCCAAGAGTACTACAGATTACCTATATTATCTAGGCATTTTACTTATTTGTCATTGAAGTTCACTATTGCCTTATGTTCAGTTAGACAATTTATTCCCAAAATGACATCATAAGAACCTAAAGGTGCAACATACAAGTTTACTTACATTTGAAAATTAGAAATTTCAATCTTGCTAAAAGCTAAACATTGTTCAACCTTTCACTCTGCCCTATTCCATATTCTACCATCCAAGGTTCTAACATATAACCTGCTCTAACTGGTAAACTATTGGAAACAGCAATTGAAACAATTGTTGTATTGTCATTGATGTCAAACCTTAACTGGTAAGACTGTTGCTACTTAGGAAAGTACTATATCTATGGTGAGAAGGGAAAGAAAGGTTGGTAACAATAGCACCTAAGGAAAGGTTGAGTTATCTTGATACTACAAAGTGTACTTGACTATGTTGTACAATGATGAGACAATGTATTGTTTATCTTAGTAAGATTGAAGACTAAACTGGTAGGCTTAACCAAGCAAAAATGAAGAAATCATGTTTAAGCCGAGTTATGACAGAGTCTACCGAGTTAGTGGATGTCGAGCAAAAATCTAGTGTCGACCGAGTATCAGTAAATTGCTGAGGAAATAGTTTTAGTAGTGACCGAGCATTTTACATGGAGACCGAGTGGATGATCACAGTATTGACCGAGCATCAGCAATTTTATATTTGAAGAGAATTCAAATTTGGAGCCAACATTGTTGAATTCTTGGATTATGTAAAATGAGTTGACTTTAGTCATTGATTGTATGGAAGCATTTAATGCTTTGTAAAATGTTTTATTGTAAATCTTTATGAGATTTGAGATGATTCTAGAAGAGGAGATGAAGAACATGAAGCGGGTAGATTCAATGTATTTGACCTAACCCTAAGATCTATGAAGGAGATTATGTGGCAAAAGAAAAAGTTAACCTAAAAGATGAAAGTATTAAGGGAACCGAAGCATTAGGTATGTGAATGGAATGGTGAAGTAGATGATGGAAGAATAGTAAAGTTTTATTGACTGTATAAGCGAAAAGGTTGAAGGAAAAGTGTGGTGATTGCTTGAAGGAAAGTTCTGAGCAGATCAGAAGTGGAGATGGCAAAGTTTCAAAGTCAGTAAACCAGCATTTGTGTATGGAATTGGATCTGATATTTGCAAAGTGAGTTGTATGCTTTTAGATCTATACTACTACTACTTTCTAACCATTGTAACAGTCAAAATCCTTTTAACAGAGGTTGACCTAACAGTCATATGTTAAATCCTTTGAATAAGGTTGCATTCTAATGGAGTGTATGTAAGTCCTTTGACCAGGCTCACTTTTAACAGGGTGATTGAAATCCTTTAACCGGGTCACACTTGACAGTGTGTATTGTAACCTTTGATAGGGTTGGCTTTTAACCGAGCTCACTTCAGAAGAGTGAAAATAATAGTAGCATGTTACAAAGTGGTTTTTCCCATATTGGGTTTCCACTATAAATCCTAGTGTCAATACTTGTGTGAATGTTTTGGTTTGAACATTTCTGTGTTTTACAAGTTAGTTACAGCTGGGTAGTGGACTGCAGTGTTATATGTTTCTATTATTGAATCAGTGATGACCGAGTTTGTTTTGGTTACCTGATCCGATTTAAAGAAAAGCTTTTGAAGTTATTTTATACATCAGGACCTAAGAACAACTGATTCACCCCCCCCCCTCTCTATTGTTCCAAATCATATTAACAATTGGTAGCAGAGCCAAGTTGCTTATTGGTGTCTACAGAAAGCAAGTTTAAAGGGACTTGAAGCAAATGATCAAGATGTATAAGAAGGAGGTGTCGAAGCTGAATAAGAAAAAATTCCCTGCATGGCAAAGCTTGATGAAGCTGCATCTGGTCGATATTGGTGATTCTATAAAGTACTACATTAAGCGTGACTATGTCACACCTGTTGCACCTTTGACTACCGAGGAAATGAGAGCTAAGCAAGAACACAATCAAGCAATGCTAGAAATTGCATATGCCCTAAGCTATCCAAAATTTGAAGATATTAAGGACTGCACAACTGCTAAAGATATGTGGGACACTCTTGCAAAGATCTATGGTGGTGATCTATATGTATTGAAAGCTAAAGCTGAGAGTCTTAGAGGTAAGTTTGATGAAATGAGAATGAATGAAGATGAAAACATTGCACAATATTGTGGTAGAATAAAAGAGGTTGTGAATGCTATTAGAGGAGCAAATGGAACTATTGATGATGAGACCATAATTGAAAAAGTGTTAAGAACTCTACGTCCTATATATGCTATTAAGATCTCAACTATTTAGGAATCTAGATGTAACTCTGCAAATGTGCTTACTTTGGAAGGTTTGATTGGCAAGCTAACTGCTTTTGAACTATCTAATTATGATAATTTCACTGTTGGTAGTATTGGAAATGTTGAATCTGCTTTTAAGTCACAATTAGTCTTGAACAAGCCTAAGAAGGAAAAATAAAGATGCATCAGTGAAAGTGAAAGTGAAAGTGAAAGTGAGGATGACAGTGACACTTCTGATGAAGATCTTGAATATCTAGAAGCTCTTATGGCTAGAAGACTAAGAAGAGGAAAAGGAAAATATAAAGGTAAACTCCCTATTATATGTTTTGCATGTAACAAGGTCGGTCATATAGCTGCCAGATGTCCTGACATGAAGGATAAAGATGCAGAAAGAAATAGAAGACACAAAGATAGAAGAGATGACAAAGGCTACCGAAGGTACAAAGACTACAAAGAAAAAGGTAAGAAATCCTGTTACATTGCTGAAGAAGAGACTGACACTGATAGTGATGATTTTGAAATTGAGGTAGTCTATGTTGCAATGAAAGATGAATCTGATGAGGATGAGAAAAATGCATTGATTTCCTATGTGAACAAGAATGACAAATAGATTATAGACAATGGTTTTTCACATCACATGACTGGTGACAAGAGTAAGTTTGAGACCCTACATCATTATAAAGGTAAAAGTGTAACATTTGGTAATGATGCACCATGTCCTGTTAGAGGAAAAGGATTGATTAAACTAACTGATAAGATCTCTTGTGAAAATGCTTATTGGGTTGAAGGATTGAATTATAATTTGTTAAGTGTTGCTCAGCTCAACAGAACTGGTTACCGAGTGGAATTTCATCACAAGAAAGCTAAGATATTTGATGCTACTGGTGAACTTATTGGAAGTGGTGAGCAGACTAGAGGTAATTTTTTCTATCTTGACCTATCTGAAGGAATATGTATGTTTGCACAACTTGATGACATTTGGTTATGGCATAAGAGGCTATGTCATGTTAACTTTGACAATCTGGTAGAGATAAGTAAGAAGAAGAAAGTAAGAGGCCTACCTAGATTGAAGAAACCTAAGAATGTGATGTGCAAAGAATGTCAGGTAGGAAAAATGACTAAGTCAAGTTTCAAGAGCAAATCCTTTACTTCTGAACACATTTTAGATTTGGTTCATACTGACCTTTGTGGAACTATGGGTATACAAAGTTACTGTGGTGCTAGATATTTTATCTTGTTTGTTGATGATCATACCAGGATGATGCATGTAATGTTTCTGAAAGAAAAATCTGATGCTTTTCAATTTTTTAAGTGGTATTTGGCTAAGGTTGAGAAGGAGACAGGTAGGAACTTGAAATGTCTTAGATCTAACCATGGTGGAGAATTTACATCAAATGAATTTAATATGTTTTACAATGATAGAGGAATCAAAAGATAGATGTCTACACCTAGGACACCTCCACATAATGGTATAGCAGAAAGAAGGAACAAATCTATTTTGGACTGTGCAAGGACATTATTGATTGAAAAGAATGTGGCATAGCAATGCTGGAAAGAAGCTATAAGTACGGCTATTTACACTCTTAACCGGGTACAGATCAAGAAAGGTATAAATCTAACACCCTATGAATTATGGTATGGGCATGCACCGAGTGTTAAATACTTTAGAATCTTTGGAAGCAAGTGTTATATATTGAAAGACAATAGGAATGGAAAGTTTGATGCTAAAAGTGATGAAGGCATATTCCTAGGCTACTCCACAAAAATTAAAGCTTATAAGTGTTTGAACTCTAACACTAAAAAAATTGTGGAAAGTGTGAATGTAAAAATTGATGAGTATGCAGAAAGAAATGAAGCCGATAGCAAAAGAGAACCAGAAGATTATAGATATTTTGTGTACAATGAGGAAATAGAAGAGGCAGGTAATGGACCTGCACCTGATGTCGAGTCTCAGGCAAGTAATGTCAAGCGACAGACAGATGATGCCGAGTGTCAGGAAAATAGTGCCGAGAGAGAACAAGAACATGCCGAGCTACAAGACAATGCTGTCGAGGATCAGGAAGAGCTTGTCGAGCATTCAGAAGCTGAATCTGACAATCTTGTTGGGGAACCTGATGAAATAGAAGAGAAAAATGTTGAACATGTTTTGGAAAAATATGTAAGAAGACATCACAAGCCTAAACAAATAATTAGTGATAGAGACACTGGAATTCAAACTAGAAGCAAGACAAAACATCCAACATGCTTACTATGTGAATTTGAACCTAAGATAACTAAAGAGGCATTAGAAAATGAAGACTGGATACAAGCAATGAATGAAGAGATTGACCAGATTGAGAAAAATGAAACCTGGACTTTGGTGCCGAGACCTGCAGATAAGAATGTTATAGGAACAAAGTGGGTATTTCAAAATAAGTTGAGTGAAAAAGGTGAAATCACTAGGAACAAAGCTAGACTAGTATGCAAAGGCTACGCACAAGAAGAAGGAATTGATTATGGGGAGACATTTGCCTCTGTAGCTAGATTGGAAGGAGTAAGAACTCTACTTGCATATGTTGCTTATAAATATTTCAAGGTATATCAAATGGATGTCAAGTTTGCATTTTTAAATGGTATACTGGAAGAAGAAGTTTACATAGAACAGGCAGAAGGTTTATTGATCCAAACAGAAGACACATGGTATGCAAACTGAACAAAGCTTTATATGGATTGAAACAAGCTCCGAGAGCATGGTATGAGCGGTTGCATAATTATCTGATATAGATTGGATTTTCTAGGACAAATGACACAAGCAATCTGTATATGAAAGATGAAGAAGGTAGAGGTATTTTGTTGGCCAAATTTTTTGTTGATGACATTATTTTTGGTGGACAAGATGCATTGTGTAAAAAAATTTCACATGAAATGCAAACTGAATTTGAAATGAGTATGTTTGGTGAGATCAAATTCTTTGTTGGTTTACAAGTATATCAGATGAAGAAAGGTATTTTCATTGCACAATCTAAGTATGTTAATGAAATACTAAAAACTTTTGGAATGGATGATGCTAGACCAATGGGAACTCCTATGGTTACTGGACAAAAGTTATCTAAGAATGATGATGCTGCAAAAGTTAACCAGACTTTGTACAGATCCATGATTGGAAAATTGTAGTATGTTGTACATAGTAGACCTAATATTGCATTAGCTATTGGGATTGTGGCAAGATTCTCTTCCAATCCTAAGGAAACACACATGATGGCAGTGAAAAGAATCATGAGATACTTGAAAGGAACTGCTGACTATGGGTTATACTACAAGAAGAATGACAAATTTGAACTTAGAGTATATACTGATGCTGATTGGGCAGGAAATGTAGATGACAGAAAGAGCACTAGTGGTGGAGCTTTCTTTCTTGGACAGAGATTAGTCTCTTGGACAAGCAAGAAACAAAATTGAATTTCCCAATCTACTGTTGAAGCCGAGTATGTTGCTGCTATAGTAAATTGTTCAAATTTGATATGGATAAAATAGTTGTTGATAGGCATGAAAGAATAAATCACTGAACTTGTTATTTTCTGTGACAACACAAGTGCTATCAATATTTCTAAGATTCCAGTGATGCACACTAAGACCAAGCACATAGCAATCAAGTATCACTATTTGAGGGAATTCGTACAAGACAAGGAAGTCTGAATGGAATATGTGAATACAAAAGAACAATTGGCAGACATATTCACTAAAGCTTTACCTAAAGAAGCTCATGAGTACCTGAGAAGTCAATTAGGGGTCCTTCCCCTAACTGAGGCTGCCTAGCCAAGCTAGGAGCACTGCATCAAATATGCTACAAATAGAACATTTGACACATTGATACAGAAGATTGTCACACTTTAGGACTATCCTAGAGCTGTGAAGAAGAAGCAAAGACAACAAATCAGTCATAAGCAAGATGACAGACGGAGAAACACTGTGTTGAATAGATATATCTACATCTGTTGGATGTATGTTTGAGTTGCTGTTTTGGCATTTTTTTCAAAGAGGGAGATTGAATTGAAATGATACTAAAACACATGACACCAAAAGTAAGGGAGATTGACTTGAAATGAAAGATCAAGATAGAGGGAGATCCAGATACTTCTAATGGTCACAGAAGTAAGATTTACCAATTCTGAATCAGAATGAAGCTAAGGATATTATAAATTTTCTTTGATGGACAAATAATTTATTTTTTATTGGTTGGTAATCCATGTGTTATTTAGGTGATATCATATGGTGTTGCCATCAATGCCAAAGAGGGAGATTGTTGGAAACCGCAATTGAAACAATTATTGTATTGTCATTGATGTCAAACCTTAACTGGTAAGACTGTTGCTACTTAGGAAAGTACTATATCTATGGTGAGAAGGGAAAGAAAGGCTGGTAAAAATAGCACCTAAGGAAAGGTTGAGTTATCTTGATACTACAAAGTGTACTTGACTATGTTGTACAATGATGAGACAATGTATTATTTATCTTAGTAAGATTGAAGACTAAACTGGTAGGCTTAACCGAGAAAAAATGAAGAAATCATGTTTAAACTGAGTTATGACAGAGTCGACCAAGTTAGTGGATGCCGAGAAAAAATCTAGTGTCGACCGAGTATTAGTAAATTGCCGAGGAAATAGTTTTAGTAATGACCGAGCATTTTACATGGAGACCGAGTGGATGATCACAGTATTGACCGAGCATCAGCAATTTTATATTTGAAGAGAATTCAGATTTGGAGCCGACATTGTTGAATTCTTGGATTATGTAAAATGTGTTGACTTTAGTTATTGATTGTATGGAAGCATTTAATGCTTTGTAAAACATTTTATTGTAAATCTTTATGAGATTTGAGATGATTCTAGAAGAGGAGATGAAGAACATGAAGCGGGTAGATTCAATGTATTTGACCTAACCCTAAGATCTACAAAGGAGATTATGCGTCAAAAGAAAAAGTTAACCTAATAGAGGAAAGTATTAAGGGAACTGAAGCATTAGGTATGTGAATGGAATGGTGAAGTAGATGCTGGAAGAACAGTAAATTTTTATTGACTGTATAAGTGAAAAGGCTGAAGGAAAAGTGTGGTGATTGCTTGAAGGAAAGTTCTGAGCAGATCAGAAGTGGAGATGGCAAAGTTTCAAAGTCAGTAAACTAGCATTTTTGTATGGAATTGGATGTAATATTTGCAAAGTGAGTTGTATGCTTTCAGATCTATACTACTGCTCCTTTCTAACCATTGTAACAGTCAAAATCCTTTTAATAGAGGTTGACCTAACAGTCATATGTTAAATCCTTTGAATAAGGTTGCATTCTAATGGAGTGTATGTAAGTCCTTTAACCAGGCTCACTTTTAATAGGGTGATTGAAATCCTTTAACTAGGTCACACTTGACAGTGTGTATTGTAACCTTTGACAGGGTTGGATTTTAACCGAGCTCACTTCAGAAGAGTGAAAATAATAGTAGCATGTTACAAAGTGGTTTTTCCCATATTGGGTTTCCACTATAAATCCTAGTGTCAATACTTGTGTGAATGTTTTGGTTTGAACATTTCTGTGTTTTACAAGTTAGTTACATCTGGGTAGTGGACTGCAGTGTTATATGTTTCTATTATTGAATCAGTGATGACCGAGTTTGTTCTGGTTGCTTGATTTGATTTAAAGAAAAGTTTTTGAAGTTATTTTATACATCAGAACCTGACAACAACTGATTCAACCCACCCCCCCCTCTCTGTTGTTCCAAATCATATTAACATAAACTAGAAACAAATCTAGGATCTATAAAATATTTTATTGCTCTGGTATCAATAAAAATAGAAATATCATGACTAAAAATCTTAATGGCCATCTGAATAGGTGTAGCCTATAAATTATCTTGTTTATAATCCACAACTAATGAATCTGGTGTTGATACCATGCTCCTTTCCCATCTCTATGGGATGATCATTGAAGAAAAACACTAGCATAGTGGTCACCTCCACAAGTGAAGCAACCATCTCATGGTCCCTGTTTACCATCTGGTTTGTTCCTTTTGTTATCATTCCTTTTATTGCCTTTGTTTTTATTCTGAACACCATTATTATTATTCCTTCCTACATTACCTCAACCTTTACTCCTCATATTATGTACCTTCTACCAGCCAGTGTCTTTTGGTTTGTTATCTTGAAACTTTCTCTTAAATCCCTGAGGAGTACTAGTCCTTTGATTCACTCTCACTAAAGATACCTTCTACATTTTTTTCTATTGCCTCAAGGCCTTCTTTAAGGAAAAATATGTTGTCTCAGGCTCATGCATGTCAAATTCAGATCCTATCTCTGGATGTAATCCAAGAATAAATTTTTGGATTCTAAACTAATCATCCTGCTGATACTGAGGTACATACTTAACCATGTGGTAGAATCTATCATGGTACTGGGTAACAGTCAATACTCCACGTATCATGTTCTAGAATCCAACTACCTTCCTATCATAATACAACTAAGGTAGCTATCTCTTACAAAAAACTACCAAAAATTCATCTCACCAGGTTGCATCCTCTTTTATGCCATCTCATTGTCCCACCAAGTACCAACTTCACCGATCAATTGGAAAGCACCCCACATAACTCTAGATTCAGAAGAAAGATTACGAACATGAAAATAGTTCTCCATAGATACTATCCATGCCTCTACATCATCACCGATGGTCTTAAAATCAAAGGTAGGAGGTACGACCTTCTTGAGGTCCTTACTTAGTTCCTTTTTTATTCTTCCCATGTTATTAGGTAGTTCTGCAGCCCCATAATTTGCATTCTAATTTGTTTTCCCTTCATTCCTCATATCCTATTCTTCCTTTCTTGGTGCTTCTAGTCCCTAGTCCTCTTGTAGTTTCTTCTGAGCTTCCACCCTCAAATCTTCCTCTAGTTTTCATTGATCCACAATCCTCTGATCCTCTTCCATCTTCCTTCTTGCCTCTTCATTTTGCCTACCTCTCAAGTCCTGCTCAAGATAATCCATATGATCACCTTGTTGATTTAAGAGGTTTCTCTATTCAATCAAGAGGGTTAGATCTCATCTAGCCTTGGATTTGGTTCATCATTAATCAGTTTATTTCTATTTCCAACCTTGTTACTATTTCGGGTTTGCATGGTGACAACTCAATTCTTGCACCAAACATAAGTATGCAACTTAGCAATAGTAGACCAAGGTCCAAGTTTTTAAACACATCTCTAATACCACATGTAAAGATTGATTCTATCTCGCAAGGGACACATAAGAACAATAATGGAAAACTTGAAAAAGCCACAAACTTAATCAACGTCTTCCAAACATTAAGACTATTCCACAATGTATTTCATTTTCAAATAAGAAATTACAATATTCCAATTCCATTGTCGAACAACATCTAAGTATAAAATTTTGAAATTGACCAAAATGTCGAGAGTACATGAATAACCCAAATAAAACATGAGGAAATAAATACATATAAGATGTTGACCATCCTATCGCACATCATACATCATAGGTATAAAAATATAAAAGCTACATGACCAATATGTAGAAATAATATAAGATATCAATATAAATGTCATCGGACTATCCATCGTCCATCTACATGCTCTGATCTCCTATGCCATCGAACATTTGTCCATTTGAAAATCTTGAGATGGAAATATGATCCAGGCGCTTTTTCTGCCCAACCATGGAGTGGTTAGCTCCCCCGAGGCTCATCCTAAAATGAAGAGCACACTGACCTTGCATGAGTAACCTAGAAACTTGGCACTGATGGATCGGAAGGAATCTAGTGCAAGTTGTGAACTAACTACTTTTCTCATACATAAAGGTAGAACTAACATAGATATGGTAGAGAGAAATGATAATAAAATAACCAACACATTATCGAACATGTGTTTCCATAGCTTAGGTCTAAGCATAAAATTTCTAGACTTCTATTGGTAGGTAAAAGAAAAATAAATTTACCCTTCTATTTTTACCCACATTCAACACCCTTTCCAAGAATATATTTCTTAAGGAAAAAGAAAAGAAGAAAAAAGACTTATATTCATGTTACAAAATGAACTTTATTCACTAAATTACCTATTTCAAATACTCCTCCATATTTTTATGTGATTTGTATACTTTTGATTTTGAGTAAAGTAACTAAATAGTTTAAAGAACTTCAATTCTATTATAACAATTATTCATCTCGGTCGCTTACATAAAAATTCATATTATATCTACTAAAACATGTTGTAATGAGGTATGCTTTCTATATTTCATATCGACACAAAATATTTTTTTTTACATCTCTCCAAATCATGAGGCTGATAATATAGAATAAAACTAAAAGTTCTTTTTTAAGAAGAGAAATTAAATATAAGATAGTGAGCGATATCTTTCAAAGTAAGGAATTTAAAATTGATGTATTGTTCAACAAAAACAAGAATTCTTCAGAGAGAGGGACCAAAAAAGAATGGTTATAGTGGTTTTTCTTTACAGAATAACTAATTCATTTACATCTTAAAATTATATGAGACACCCACCGCATTTCATATTTTCTTCCTATAGTTCACTACTTTTCGAGATTTTAAAGAAATCTAAAAGTCAAATAATCCATATATGTTTCCTTCCCTATTCAACCCTATAGCTATTGTCAATCAATTCACATTTTAATTTTCAAAATAGAGTAAAGAAGAACCTGGAAAAATAATCGAAAGGTTGACTCTTCTTGTTGCCAAAGTAGTCTCTTTCACCCAGCTTGTGTGATTCCTTTTCTCCTTTCTCTGTTCTATGTGTCTCCTTCTTATCACTCTCTTCTTGGTGCCTTCTAATTCCTTTGTTTTCTCCATGTATTCTTCTCAGTCTATTTCTTTATTAGAAACAACATTATTTTTTCTTCTTCCTCTATGTGTATCTTCCTTGTTCTCTTTTCATGCATATTTCAAAGCGTCCATTTTTTTTCTTCATCCTCACACTTGCATAAATATATAATGTTTTCTCCAGAATGATAGTCCTCTAATAACTACATCAATCAATCCGCTAATAAAGGTTAAGTCACATTATTAAACAATCAGTCTCAGGCTGTCAACTCCCAATCTGATCCCTCCCAAATCGGTAGAGCATAAAAGAATGAAATCACCTTCAGCAATCCAATCACTGTCACCAATCTCATCATGGGCAGATCTTTAAACATGCAAAGTGGAGTTTTAAACTACCATTTTGTCCAGATTTCTGCACTTCTTCCACTCTCTTGGGTGTTCCTTTTGTGGTTCACTCCAAATTATTACATTCATGCCTCTTTTAAGGAGTGCAAAGATAAGTACAAGTAAATTTTAACAAGGTATGTAAATGTAATACCCCAAAAATGGGCTATAGGTTCATTACCTTCCTACATCATCAAATCGAACGAAATCAACACAAAAGTCCTAACCTAAGGCACATCTGCATATCAGTGTATCAAAAATTGATTATCTTAATTCTTCATGGGGGAATATTCCTTGAATATTCCTAATTATCCTAATTATCTTTAATTGAATGTTATTTGGCGATAAATCCTATTTATACTAGAATTTGATTAATTGAATATTCTGAATATTTAATTAATTAAGTTTAATTCTGCCACTTGATTAGTTAATTAGATTTAATTCTAATTATTCCTAATTATATTATTTAATTTTGACAATAAATCAAAATCCTATGAACAATTGATTAAATTCTTATTTAATTGATTAAATCTAATTGTCAATATTTAATGATATAGTTTGGAATAAAAGTTTGATTAAATAATTGATTAACCCATAAATCAATTATTTTTAAATTTAAAATTAGTTAAGTTGAGAATAAATCACTTTATTTTTAAATTAATTCATATTAAAACATGCACAATCAGAAAAGCAGTCAACTTTAAATCAACTTTCAATTTCAATTTGTTAAATTTAAACTCAACATATGATTGTGAGTTGAAAAAGTGAACTAAACTCTATTTTGAGATAAAAAGTGCTTTTGCATGATTTTTATGAGTTAATTAATTCCTGATTTATTGTTAACTCAAAAATCAACCTGAGATTATCAAGAGTGATTTATGGCTTTTCTCAATGCATCCTCAAGCCCAAGATTTCTATAAAATCAAGGCTCGACTCTTCACAATATCATCTCTCGAATTTGCACAAATACTTTGGCGAAATTGCATCTGAAGAATCAAGCATTTGCGACAAGTGATTTTATGAGATCCTTCATTGTTTTTCATAGCTTTGCATCCATTTTCATATCATAGCACATCATTGATAGATTAATTTTCATATCAATTTCATACATTCTAGACTAATTTCATATAGTTTTTCACCTTATTGCATACAAAAATACAAAAAGATAGATTAATTTGCATCCATCCTACATTCATCTTTTAGCATCAAATCCTTCGTTTAGGTGTTGCATCATCACTGATCTCGGTCTAATCTGAGAATACCATACTCGCACCTACTAGAAGGCAGTAAATCACCTGGTAAGCTAGTTTCATTTATATTGCAAATTTCAATTTTGCTAACCTCTAATGTTTTACTGAAGTGTTGTGTCCGCAGCTAGGTACAATTTTTACACACATTTTTGGCACCCATCGTGGGGCCCTGAAACGGGTTTCACATTTCTTTCTGATCAATTTTCTATCAAAACTGTGATTTTTATTTTATGTTCATACATTTTTCATATGACATTTGATAGATTGTCATGCCAGGCCTCCCTGTCTATTGTACAATAGATGAAAATCTGAAGTGTCATGCTGACTATATGCGGGTTGTCGTACAAGTTTTTGAATAGTCGTGTGTGTACTGACCCATTGTCATTTAGGACCTGAAGTGTACACTGTCGTACGAGTTTTGATACCAGAATTTCAATTTTCATAATAGAAATGCAAAAAAAAAAATGGTCATTTCAAATTTGATTTCAGATTTTGATAGCTAACCCTAACGATTGATATCTGCTATTTTTTATCTCTTTTGCTTGCGGGATTTCTCAACAAAGCTAAAAATCAGGTAAAAATCTACTAAGCACATTGCATGGGAATTCAGGTATTCTACTATGATCTAATAAAAAAATTTATTTGGGACATAAAATAAACCTCTTGTGTGTCTAGCTTGAGTGCCTTTCCAGCTTTCATAATTCACACTTCAATTTTGGGCTATAAAACAAACATAGATTTTCTTTCTGCATATCTGTTACACATAGTAATTAGGCCCTATGAACACTATTTGTGGATGATCTTGAGAGAGTGGGCTTCATTCACTTGTTTTACATGCAAATCTCTTCTTGACGATAGATCCCCTTGTAGGTACGAAGGTTACTGTGGTTATCTCACGTTCTACTTGGTTTGGTCCTCAAATTTGATCGGTACATTCTCTCTTGGTCCCACTTAGAGAGCTCGATAGACATTGTTGTTGACATCACAAATCTTGGTGAGGTAATTTTAGTCTTAGAGTGTCAATGAATCTATTTGCTTTGTTTGGGTAAAAGTGAAAAGGCTAGAGGACTATGCTCTACTCCCTTTTTGGGTAGTATCAAAAACTCAGATCCTTTAATTTGGACCAAGTCCCCATGTGGTATATCTTGTGAGTTACCTTTAGAGAGGGTTAACCATAGTGGACATTCCCTTTAATGGGTCAACCATGTGGACGGAACCTCAAGTGGTAATAGTCATTTTCGTCGTGGTAGCAACAACCGCTATATAAATGTCTTTGTGGAAGAAATCTCCACAAGTGTGGTCTCTTGTTGGGCTGTCAGATCTCCCTAGCAGCTTCTGATTGATTAAGTTCTCAGACTGTGTCAAAACTTCGGTGCGCCTGGATTGGATTTCACCCTCTTGAGATCACAAAATTTGTAGAGTCAAACCATTATTAAAAACTCTAGCGAGGCCAAATTTTCCATTTTCTAGGACTATGTGCGTTATTGAAAAACTTTTTGAGAACATACACAAGTAGCATTCCTAGGGATTAGCACAATAAGTCACTATTGCTTGTTCATGTGCAAGGTTGCTTTGCCCTTTTTTCATTGTTTTAAGATGATTGCTTGCTTCCCTTGCTTGTTGTTCTGCGTGTTTTATATCTACTTGGTCATTTGGAAATGAACAAAACTTGAGATGAACTATTACACAAATCTTCAAACCTGGACAGAAAAAATTGCAAACAATCTGAAACTAAAA
This sequence comes from Chamaecyparis obtusa, assembly GCA_027943335.1. Taxonomy (NCBI): domain Eukaryota; kingdom Viridiplantae; phylum Streptophyta; class Pinopsida; order Cupressales; family Cupressaceae; genus Chamaecyparis; species Chamaecyparis obtusa. The sequence continues at coordinate 116,762 of BSBK01000029.1, forward strand.
AAACTAAAAAATTGCAAATCTGAAGCAAAAATCCTTTCTGGAGTCAAAAGTCATTTTGCAGTCTTAGAAAGTCGTACGAGTTTTTCCCAAGAGTTGTATCATAACCCCCCAATTGTCGTACATGAGCCTATACATTTTTGTATGAGTTTTGTCTCAAAACTCAAGCAAAATCAAACCCTGGTGTCAATTATCATATGAGTTTTGTCAACTATCGTGCCAGAGCCAACCCAGACTCATATGAGCCTAGAGAAACTCGTATCAAAAAATTTAAAAGTTGTCAAAAAACTCTATAATTTATCAAAAATCCAATTTTTGCAGCCAACTACCAGATTGATTAAGGTGCAAGGTGAGAAGCTAGTCAAATTCCCTTCTCTAGCATAGCAAGTCTTAATGGTAATCCTAAGAACCAATATTTACAAATAATATACATAAACAATATTTTTAAGACAATAGCTACATAGTTCAAAGAGAGACAATGAGATTGTAGTCACAAACAAAGGTTCCAAGATGTAAAAATAGATTCAAGGATGTAAAAGTAGGTTGAAGGTTACATAAACAATTTTAAGGCAATATATGTACAATTGAATCTCAATAAATAAAGTGTCAACATCAAGTTTATTGGAACATAGCAACTATAAATACAATACTAAAAGCTTAAGTTGTGGAGTGTACTAATTTGTATACCTCCACAATTTCACACTTACTTTGGACTCACATTGGTGGTGGTGCCTCATGTTCATGATTTATGTCTAATTTGGTTCAGTTTGAGAATTCTTATGGAAGCTTAGAGAAATTCCCTTCTCAATGACCTTTTTTTGGCATTAAATGTTTGGACTAGGGTGCATAGTTCTCGTGTCCTCTTAGAATAGATGTTATTGTCCAATTATTTTGACCATAAATTTTGAAATCATAACAATAAACATTTTGAGTAGTAGGAAAGTGTTCCCCAATATTGACCTTACCTAAAAATTAAGTCAATAAAGGGGTAATTTGCATATAAATACAACTCCATCTCTAGTTTGAACATATCTTTTGATATCTCAAATCAAGTATCAATTTTAATTGAGCATTCAATAGACATCTTCAAGGCAATTGAGCATAAGTTTGCAATCAAAGATTCAAATATTTGAATTTTAGAAAACATGATCAACTTTTATGTGTTTGAGGACTCCATGATGAAAACATGCATTAATATCCATCAACAACTCATCATGCTTTCTATGAAACTTCAATGCAAGGGTTTCATATAAAAGGTATCACTTTTTATTTAAAATAAATTCATCAAGGTTTTTAGCCTTTTCCCTACCGGGGGTAGGCTCTATTTTCATCCAACATTGGTGTATTGGAGGTGGGGACACCAACATGCGGTTTGATTCAGACAAGCTCCTATACAACACAACCATTCCTCTTATTTTTGTAAGTGTAAGTACAAATAATATGACCAAGAGATGTAACATTGAGTAGAGAAGACTAAGACAAACAATCTCAAAAGTTCTGAATAGGAAAAAACCCTTGGACTATTCAATTTTTTCAAGTGTCTGACACTTTTAGGCTTATTTTCAGAGAGATGGATCTCTACTAAGGAAGACACCTTCAAAATAGGATGCCTTTTTCTATATTCTGACATAGTCAACCTCATATAACTACCACAAGTGTTTCTCTATAATTCTAGATATATGTACTACTATGTTGGCTCCTGGTTATGTAGTTTGTTGTTTATGTTATTTTATCATATGTAGTGTCCTAAATTGTAAACATGTACAATTTTGGTCCTTAGCCAGGACCCATTTTAGTGTCTAAGGCTTATGTGCATCATTGGCCTTTTTGATACATATTTAATTAATAAATATTTAAATATGAGTCCTCTCTTAATTTATAAGAGGGCCCTTAATTTTTGGTGTGCTCCCTTTAATTATTTCATTCGCTTATCACCTATTTCATACATAGGCCCTATTTTCATTATTGTTGAGATGTTTTTGTTGGAATTGTTGTCATTGATGTCAAAAATTATGTACTGGATGGTTCTTCTCCAGGTGATGTACATATTTGGTCTATTCTATGTAGTATAGTATGGTAACATATTTTATGGATGGTTATCATCATTCTAGTAATGGTGGTATATCTTTTTGGTACATCTATGGTCTTCGGTGAATGTAGAAATGTGAAGATTCGATGGATATCATTGGTTGCTATATTTAGAGTTTATTCCAAGCATCTTTTCTATCCATACATTCATGAAGTATGTTGGAGCTTTTCCTTGCAGGACCAAACTTGAATCAAATAGGTGGGCTTGAATCACAGGTTAGGTACTCAAGTTTGACAAGAAAATAGTCCAATTGATGAGGATGAAAAGGAATCCTCCTTCTTCTTTGAGCTCCACATCACTCAGGTTGGTATTGCCTTATTTGCACACTCATGACATCCTTTTGGTGAATAAAAGGCCTACAGACAGATTAGTGTGGAATAGTCTTCAAACCCCTTCAGGTAACTCATACCCCAATGAAGCCAATCCTTATGCAACAACCCTACTTGCTTAGAATGAGTCTAAAGACTAGAGAGAAACTCCTACTACTACTACCAACATGAAAGGGAAAGGTATTGGTAAGGATGAATTTTGTGTTTGATGACTGAAAGGTGATTATATAGCAGAGACCGGACCAGTGCCTAATCCTTTGGGCAAAAGAGTCTAATACAAATTAATAGGGGGATTTCTAGGAAATATAGTGATATGCCTTACAAACCACATACAATTTGGATAGAGTGCCTTACAAACTATCCCCTCAATCCTAGATTATTATCATCAAGATCTCAACAGATGTGTTCATTCCCTGAAATTGCACATAAGGATTTAATCCTTTCCTTGAAAGAAACTCATGCAACAATTAGAATAGCTACCTTACAACTAGTATTCTCTATATGCCTTACAAATAGAAACATACAAGAATAAACACAAAGCAAAGAGACAATAATAGAACTAGGATAGAAACTGTATTGTATTTCATGAGAGTGTATCAATACATACAAGGAAAACTCTTCACTCAAAGACTCAAAATGAGAATCTACTATAGACTTATGTTTTTTGCATTCAGCATCAAGAGAATGGAACCAGAGAATAGAATCCCTTGGGTTACCAAAAACTAGAACCAAGAACCAAAAGATTGGAAAACCACAAAGCTTGGGAACCCAAAAATATCTTGGAACCCTTACAAAATCAAAACTCTAACAATTTATACCACTAGTTACCTTGGAATCCCAAATAGTAGGGTGCAACAAGCAATGGGTAACTAGGGTTAGGGCTTCAACTACCCAACCAATCAAAAATCAATCAAAATTTACTGTAGGGGTAGGAAACATAGGCAACCTGGAGAAAACAAATCTCAGGTAGATCTGCAATCATGAAAATCTGCGAGCTCAGTACAGAACACCAAGGAGTTGCCATAAAAACTAGTCTAATCAGCCACCTGCAAACACACCTTGAGCACAAAACAACAATCCACTAGGCACAAAAACATCGCAACAAATGACCATAGAGCCCGTGAACCACACTGCAACCACCATCGCCACCAAACCAATTGAAAACCACCGCTAAAGCCATAAATTTTGGTACCTCCTATCGCAAAAACCTTCTGCAAGTTTAAAGTTGAATGTCAACAGTCATATCTTGGCGCTTGCAGGGAATCGATGGCCCATATTCAAACTGAGACTAGCTTTAAGTCCCGACCATAGATCCTCTTATCTTTCTCAGGCTTTGACAAGATTAACCGCAACAAAAATCTTAGTTACATTTGTGCTTGGTCGCATGATCGCAAGGCACCAAACTTGCCCTTGCGATCACGCAACTGCAACCACTTAACCATGCAACACCAATCACAAACCCTTTGAAAATTCATCGGCCCCACCACCAGTCAGCGACCAATCAAAACCGAACAACTCAGCAACACCCGCACAGTGGACCCACCTTAACTCTGCAACCACGACGTCCAAACAATTGTCGCATGATCGCATAGCCAGGAAAAGGGCTATGCAAACATGTGACAAGCCTCCATGTCAGCACCATGTCACCACTCCCCACCAACGTGGCACCCTTGTCGCATGATCACATGGTCGAAAGATGGCCCTTGCAATCATGCGACAAGGCCACAAGACTGCCACCTTGTCACCGGCCAGTCTGCCAGCAGGACCACAAAACTTCCACCACTAACGGGCCCAGGAATAGGTATCAACTGGTCGCATGATCGCATGTTAGAAAATTTTGACATGCGATCATGCGATAGCCAACCACAGGCCACCACATAACCACCTCCGAGACCACAGCCCTTCCGCCAACGGGCCCCAGCACAAAAAGGTAACTGGTCACATGGTCGCATGTTAGAAATTTTTGACATGTGATCATTCGACAACCAATCATTTTAAAATCCTTGAAGACCTAGGCCCACCATCCGATCACAATTGTGCAGTTAGGACCAACGAACAAGGAGTGTCGGCAAAAGGGAAGAAATGCGAGGCCGAAAACATCCTGGGTTTTCGGTGAAGGATCGAAAACATCCAAGGATTTCGGTGCCAGAAGATAAGTGTGCAAACGCAAGAAGGCACAAGGTTGAAAACAACCAGGGTATTCATGCTGACCAAATAGAAAACATCGTAGGTTTTCGACACTTTGGCAGATTCTGAGACTATTTCCTACAAACCATAAAATTTTAATAACTGCCTGGGTTTTGTGACTTAGGAGATGCGATCTAAACTAGAGCTAGGTGACACATGGAAGAACACATGGCTAAGAGCACACACCATGAAACATTATGGATTATCATCACAAGTCAAAACTATGATTGCAGGCATGGCAGGACAGCATTACAAAACATTTGCAGGGAACAGGCCATTTTCAAAGGATTTTTGCATTGACAGGAAAATGGACTAACAAAGTATATCAAAAGATATACTCAGACTGGTGCTACCCTTTAGTTGGTGCTGAATTTTTGTAGATCAAGACATGTTCTTGGTTGTGGCATTCCCACTAGCTCCATAGTATATTTATCTTTTGGTATTTGTGTTATGTATTGTGCCTATCTTATGTATAATCTATCTTTGGGTCCAATGGTAGTGTGGTATGGAGTTCTCATATGTGCGATCTATCCTTTAGGTCTGATCTATAGCATGTTGATATTTATTGTATATCTCAAGATATCTTTTTGTATTAAAGATGACATGTTTTCTAGGCTGACTTATTTGTATTATTCAAGAAGATATGTATTTATATAGAACATCTATTTGGATCTGATGGTATGTTAGAGAGTGTGTGCTAAAGGTGATAGTATATGAGTATGGATATATGAATAGAGATATTATGGTGAAGTGTGCAAGTAGAATAAAAAGTGTGAAGGGTGACAATGAAGACAAAGGAAAGCTTGTAATAAGAAGGAATATTTAGTTTTGCAGAAGATGGGTGAAGGTTGGAAAAACATCTTTAACTGGATCTACTACAATCAGTTGTTGTTGTGTTATTAATCTAAATTTCTTCATGCATATACAAATTCAACATTATAAACTTTCACATTTGGTTTGTAATACCTTTTTTAATTGGTCATTTTTGTATCAGGACATTTAGCCAAACTGACAGTGAGCCTTACTTTTAGTGATAAAACTGAAAGTGAGCCTTTGTAAAAATCACCTTAACTAGTGTTATATCTATGAGAATTAGTTTCTCCATGGTTTTTCCCATCTTGGGTTTTCACCTTAATTATGGTATTATGGTGTTTGTTGTTTATGCAATTTTATGTTCTTATCTATTTTTATTATCTAAATGGCTTAAGATTTATCCAGATTAATTAAGTTTGTGAAAGAGTTTTGGAATAATTGATTCAGCCCCCCCTCTCATTTATTTGACATGTTCAACAATTGGTATTAGAGCTTAGTACCTTGTAGATATATCTTAACCACTCAAGGTAGATCTTGGTAGTTTCAACGGGTGGAAGGAGATTACTACTATGATTTATATTTGTAGATAATGTTGGATGACATGGAAATAACTAAATCTGAAATTAAGGAATTGAAATAAAACATTAAGGAAGCTAATACTTGTATCTCAAAGCTGAGGGACCATATTTGAAAATTCAAAGCAAGACACAAAGAGGTGAGCCAAGAACTAAAGGAATCAAAGGAAAATGTGGTAAACATGAAACTTCAATTGGATGAGTGCAAAAATACTGAAGAATTCCTCAAGGACAACATCAAATAAAAAATGGAAGAATGGAAGAAGATCAAAGGAGGTCTAAAAGATATTGTCAAATAGAAAATGGAAGAATAGAAGAAAAAAATTCTCAAAGATATTATCTAGCCAAAGACTAATGAAAATGAGATGCTAGATCAAGAATTAAGGAAATTAAGGTCTAATGCAAAATTTTGTGAGAGTAACATTATTTTGGATCAACTTTAGTCGCCACAGAAAACTCAAAAGGATAAGGAAGGATTAGGTTTCACTTGTGAATGTTCATATCAAAAGGCCAAAGGAAAATACAAGGAATTTTAAGTTGAACCAAAGTACGAGGTAACAAGGAAGGTCTGAAATTCAGGAACACCTTCAAGAAGACCTCTAGTTAGAAAACCAAATGTTCAAAGGTTTTTATTATTTAATGGTCATTGTTTTATATGCAAGAATTTTGGATATAAGGCCATAGAATGTAAGAGCATAGAGAAATAAAATATTCAATGTTTTAGCTGTCACAAGTTTGGTCATAAGGAAAATTAGTGTAGAAGTCAAGTATCTAATTCAATTAAGATGAATTAGATGAACAATGTATTTTATAGTAATTTCTATATATATCACAATTATGGGCACACGACTAATTAGTGCAGATCTAGGCTTCAATCAATGAGATCAAGATAAAGGAATGTTACATTCTTCAAATATGATTAGACTGTTCATTATGCTAACACATGTAGATTTCTTGTTGCTTCAAAAAAGTCTAGAAATGATAAGAATGATACATTTTTAGGTGAATCTCATAAGACATTCATGGTGTGGATAAAAAAAGAAGCTAGTGAAGAGAGTTTTGTCACACCAGATCCCGATGCTTTCTCTTTTAGAAATTGTGCCTATTGCTTTAGCTCATGGGAGTATTGAAATGCTAAATTTTTTGATTCCCCCACTTTGAAGTGATACCAGTTGTATCTAATGTGTCTCTTAAATGTTCTAATTGGTGAAATGTATTATTTTTGGTTTGGTTGATCAATATGTGATGTACAATTTGTTTGCATCATTGATATAAATTTTGGCAACAAAAGTAATTTTGAGGAGTTAATATTAAAAAATTAAAAATTTAAATTATTTGTCACTATTTGTGATGAAAGAAGAGGAGAAGTAGAATTTGTAGAGCTATTGAAGGTTTTGGAAGGGGTTAGGTCAAGTGCAAAGATGGAATCAAGTTTGATTGTTAGTGAATCTAGAGATGTTGTTCCGAAGATGTTGGAAAGAGTTGAATTAGAAGAATTTGATCATGAGACAATAAGGAAAATGTAATTAGGGTTAAATGATGATGAGTTATAGCAGGTTTGTAATTTGGGTATGGACATATGGGGAGAATTTCCATGGTTTTTAGAGGAGTTAATTTTATTCTTGTCGAGTTAGTTCAAGTATGGTGAAGTATAAGGAAGTGCATGAGCTTGCTAGTATCGACAAAGAACCCTATGCTCTATTTATTAATGCCCTTGTTGATCTAGTTGTGAGGTATATGTTGCTTATGGAATTGCATATAAATTCTATTTCTGCAATTGTGAAGGTTATATGTCTATCATAGTTGTGTACTTGGCACATAAGATGGAGAGTGTAAAATTTGATTTGTATAGTTTACTACTAGAAAATTTACTTGAAAATATCATAATGTCATTATTTGAAGGTTATGCCTTCCATCTTGGATCTCCAGATATCTATTTGGTGTTCTATTTTATGAGGTCATTACTAGGAAGAGAAAATATGGAATGGAGGTCTGACATGCCTATCGAAAAATATATTTACAGGTACTTGAATTATTTGAAAAATAAAATGGATGCTTGCAAAGATTATTTATTATCTTTAAAGATAAATATTTGCTCTAGTATGGTTGTGTTTGGTGTCATGTCTATTAGTTATGTTGAGGAGGGTTCCTCCTCCACTAAGAGAGAATTGAAAATTGTGATTGGTGGTTCCCCTCTAGAATCCAAAAGAAGAAAAAATAGTGCAAAAAGAAAAGAGGTCATTACTATATCAAAGGAAGAAGAAGAAAAGAAAGAAGTAGAAGAGAAGGGAGAATAGGAGATGGAAAATGATGTTGTTTCTCCATATGAATTAGGCTCTATTGATTTATTTATGATTTAGAATATGTTGGAAGAAGGATATTTGGATAGGATTGGTGAAATGTGGAGGGCCTTCTCTCTGGATAGTAGGTATGAGATTGAAAATGATTTAATGGATCATTTTATTGATAAAGGTATGATTGTTTTTATTGTTTTAGATGTGTTACCAGATGATCAAGTAAGATTTTTCACCAAAGGAAATATTGTTAAAAGAAACTTATGAAGGATGCGAGTTTAAAGATGTAATTGAGAAGAACTAAGATAATGCAAAACACAAGTTATTATTGGTGAGACAGGAGAATTCTTAAAAGAGATGTCTGGCATTTATCAATATTATCTCTAGTGGCATGTTGCTATTGATAATTTTAGAAGTAAGATTGAAAGTATTGAGTTCGAGTTGAATGGGATTGGTAAGAGTTTTGATTTCTTCAAGTATAAGGGTGGTAAATAGAGAATCAAAGTTGGTGAGTTGTAGGCTGAGTTATTATTTGTCCAGATATAGAGAGAAGAATTGGTGAAGTCTTTCTAGTTCGTGAAGGACATGGTTGAATTCTAGTTAGAACATATTTCTAGAAATATTTCTAATGTAGAGGATTATGAACATTAGTACCAATCTTCAAACTGGTCACCATCTTTTGATATATTGGTTCAACTTGATAGTTTGTGTGCTTAGATGAGTTCTATTGTGGATGCTTGGAAGATGAGTCTTTCAATTATAAAAGAAAAGTACAAGAAATGTTTTCTTGTGAAGACTACTATTTTAATCTACTTTGCTAAAATATATTATTTGGCACTTTTCCATTATGGAAAAAAGGGGGAGAGAAAATGTAGAAGAAAAACTAAAGTAGAAATGGAATTACTTAACTTTGGGGAAGTTTTGGGGTTTTTTGGTTTTTGGATGTTTCAGAGTTTTTTTGTCTTTGTTGTTTTGCCATCAATGTCAAAGGGGGAGATTGTTCAGATGTTGTTGTTGGCATTGTTGTCATTGATGTCAAAACCTATGTAGAGGATGGTTGTGCTTTGGGTGATGTAGAGATTTGGTTTATTCTATGTAGTATAGTATGGTAACATATTTTGTGAATGGTTATCCTTGTTTTGGTAATGGTGGTATATCTTTTTGGTGGATCTTTGGTTTTCAATGAATACAAAAATGTGAAGACTGGATGGATATCATTGGCTATTGTATTCAGAGTTCATTTTGGGTATCTCTTCTATCTAGACATTCATGCAATCTATTAGAAGATTGTGGTATGTTCGTTGTATTCAATTTTGTGCTATCCTTTGGTTGGTGTAGAATTATTGTAGATCATGACATGGTCTTGGTTGTGGCGTTCCTATCATCCCTCAAATATATTTATCTTTCGCTATTTGGGATATGTAACATTCTTATCATATGTATAACATGTCTTTAGCTCTCATGGTAGCGTGGTATGGAGTTCTCATATGTATGACCTATCCTTTATATTTGGTGCTAGTGTGTTGATCTTTATTGTATATCTCAAGATATCTTTTTGTATTCAAGTTAACATATCTTCTAGCTTGACTTATTTTTATTGTTCAAATGGATATGTAATTATATAGAACATCTATTTAGATTTTTTTAGAGTAATAAGTTGTTTTTCTTATTAATTAAATCATAGTGATTTAATTATTAAGTCAATTATTATCTCTTTCTTTACTTAAGCTAAGATTTAGGCATATAATGATTAATTCTTTTATTAATTATTATTATGCAACCTAGGTTTCCTTTTAGGGTTTTGATCTCCTTGTATAAGGATTGATATCTCTTGTAACATAACACATTCATTTTTATTGTATTGCAACTTTTGTTTTTGCACATCAAGAATGTCTCTTCTTTCATGGATCCTTGTGTTCAAGCCTCTGTAACTTTTGCTTCTCTCCTTCCGTGATAGGTGTTTTCATCCATGTGATTCTTGGGAGCTATGGGTTTTTTTTTATCAACTCCAATATGGTATTGGAGATTTAGATCTTCATGCCCCTCTTCTCTTCATGAGATATTCGACCTTGTTTGTCAGATCTGCAATTTTTAGAGGTTTTGTGTTGGATATGGGGGAACTTTGTTTATAGTCACTTTGGACTCAAATGAACCTCACCATTGAGCTTAGAGGACCCAAAAAATCTTATTTCCATATAAAACTTGTATAATTTGGACAACGTTGCTATGTTAGGGAAAAAATGGTACCAGGACCATATGACCATGACATGCAATCTAAGGCAAAATTTTTTTGCTAGCGGGATAGCTAGCAGCCTCCACCAGTGGCCACTGCTGCAATTACCACCAGTGGGACCGCCACAATCTTCGTCGGGCCATTGTTAGAAAGTAAAATCCACCAAGATAAATGAGAGTGGGGGGGGTGAATCAGTTATTGGATAAATACAATTCTTTTCTTCTTTAACAAATTCAACCATGTAATCAATGTAAACAATAACCATATAAAGACAAACATACACAATGACACAATAACACAAGATATGTTAACTAGGGAACCTCTTGATCAAAGAGTAAACCCTAGTGGGAATGATGCCCACAAAAGATGTACTAATATGAAAATTCCTTGTGAGAGGATGGACTCTATTAAGAGCCTTGTGAAATACATTTAGTACATAGGAGTCCCTATTAGGAGACTTTGAATCCCTATTAAAAGATTCTAACTCTCTTAGGAGTTATGGAAGACAGAAGGACCCACTGTCCAAACAACTTCAAGGGCAAGATCACTGAACACACTGTCCAACTGATCTCTGTATTACTCAACAGAATAATATCAAATAATTATTGATCTTAGAAACTTATCTTTTCTCCTCTGACTATTCCAAACCGCACCAGCTACTTCATCAAATCTCAATACCAGATCTTTGTACTTCACATATCCCCTTACATATATATTACTCAATTCCGCAATTCAATTTCATACTATTTCTCATATCATATTACAATTAAGGAAAACAATCCTTCTTTTATACCATAGTTAAATAATTACAAATGAGTTGGCCAACAAGGCTTAACCAATTATAAAATATAAACTTCCATACGTTACACAATATTTCAAAATTACATAAAAACTATTGGCTTCCAAAAAAAATAATTCTTCACTCGTGTGACCTCTGACCTTGCTGTCATGTCCACGTCACTATCATAATGTCTTTATCAACTATATAACTTTCAGTGCCCAGATTCTATCCCGATTAGGAGATATCATCCAGTTTCCACAAGCTGCTTCTCAGGAATACTGCCTGAATACTACTTCCACTGATTTACACATAACTATCATGAATGATTGAATTTTTATATGTGCTCTTGACCACAATCTCAAGACATAATATAGAGTAATTCCTTAACTCCACATAGCTTGATCTACAATACTCCATGTGCGCCAATTCAAAAATTGTCTGCTCCTTTGCTAATCTCCAGTAGATCATTGTGTTGACATCAATGACAATCATAGTCATGAATGCAACATACAACTACTACACAATGGTTGTGAATACTCCCCCATAGGATATATTCAACATTCATTCCTAAAAATCTCCCCCATTGGCATTGATGGCAACATAGATGAAAAAGCATCCAAGTTCCATAAATACAAACTTGTAATACTACTGCTCTAAAATGTTTTCAAGTCCTCTTCATCAATCAAATCTTGCTTCGTTTTCCTATTCAATTCTTCTCATCCCAATCAATGGATCTTTTTCATGTAATCTTCTCCCCCATTGACATCAATGATAGTAAAGCATCAATATGTCAATCTGATTCAAAGTACCTTTCAATGTCAAAAGACACTGTTTCATAAATACATTCACTAGAGTCCTACATGACTCAGCTCAAAAAACACATACTCCCCCATAGAGGAAGTACCAACATCCAGTCCAGAAAAAGATAAAGCTCATATAACATTGGACTGATGCAACAATCTGCATCACTTCTCAAAAGTAGGCTGGGGCATAACCCCAAGCATACCTCTCAAATAATCACATGTATCTTTAGGTAAGGGCTTTGTAAATATATCTACAATCTGCTCTTTTGTACTTATATACTCAAGTCTAACTTCTTTCTCTGCAACTTTATCTCTTACTACATGATACTTAATTTATATATGCTTTGTCTTAGAATGTAGTACAATATTCTTAGACATACTTATTGTATTGGTGTTATCACAGTGTATAACAACAGGCTCATCAAATTTTAATCTAATATCCTTCAACATTTGTTTCATCCATATTATCTGGTTACAATTATTTGTTGCTGCTACATATTCTACTTCTGATGTGCTTTGTGAAATATAATTATGTTTCTTACTTAGCCAAGAAACCAATCTTCCTCCAATGAAAAATGCTCCATCACTTGTACTCTTTTTTCATCAACGTTGCCTCCCCAATCTGCATCAGTATATGCACATAGGGTAAAGTCATCATATTTTTCATACCATAATCCATGTTCACTTGTACCTTTCAAGTACCTTAGTATTATTTTTACTACTGCATAATGTGTTTCCTTAAGATCGGCTTGAAATCTTGCAACGATTCCAACCGCATGTGATATGTATGGTCTTGTATGAGTTAAATACTACAATCCTCCAATCATATATGTGTACCTCTTTTGTTCAACTATAGGAGTTTCATTCGTGCTAGATAACTTGTGTCCAGTTGCCATAGGTGTGCCAACTGACTTGCAATTCTCCATTCCAAATCTCTTCAATAAGTCATTCAAATACTTTGTTTGACATAAGAAAATACCATCATTGCTCTGTGTTATCTGCAATCCTAAAAAATATTTCATTTCACCAATCATGCTCATTTCAAATTTTTTCTTCATTTCATCTGCAAATTTATCACTAGCTTCATCTTCTCCTCCAAAGATAATATCATCAATAAAAATAACTACAACCAACAAACCATTCTCAATTTCTTTTAGATACAAGTTACTATCTGTTGTGCCTTTAGTAAATCCTAATTTTATCAAATACTTATCCAGTCTTGCATACCAAGTTCTAGGTGCTTTTTTAAGTCCATATAAAGCTTTGTTTAGTTTACATACCATGTCTCCTTCATGAGTTAAGGGAAAACCTTAAGGTTTCTCAATGCAGAATTCTTCTTCTAATTCTCCATCCAAAAATATTGACTTCACATCCATCTGATATACTTTGATTTCTTATAAATTGCATAAGCTAAAAACATTCTTACTGCTTCAATTCTTGCAAAAAGTGCAAAAGTTTCTTCATAGTCAATTCCTTGTTGCTAACAGTATCCTTTATATACCAATCTTTCATTCTTCCTTACCACTACTCCTTGTTCATTCATCTTGTTTCTGAATACCCATTTAGTTACTATAACATTCTTATCTTTAGGTCTAGTGACCAACTCCTAATTTTTATTCTTTTCAATTTGATCTAGTTCTTCCTTCATTGCTTTAATCCAATTTCCATCTTTACAAGCTTCATTGGTAGATTTAGGTTCAATTTAGGAAATTAAACATAGTTCTTCTTGTACCTTATTCCGTGTCAGAACTCATTTTTCTATGCTCCCAATAATCTGCTCAACAAGATAATTTCTTGCTAGATTCCTGTTAGGTGTCACTGTCTCAATTCTTGCTTCAACTCTAGGTTCTTCTCCGATTTCCTCAGTATGAATTTCATTCTACAATTCACTGTCAGTTTCATAGAATAATTCAACATTTTCTAGATTAACTCTTGGACAAACTTCTTCTTCAGATTCATAATCAAGCATTCTTTCCTGAATTTTGAATTTCTCATCAACTTTAACATTTGTGCTTTCAACAATAGTTTTAGTTCTCTTATTGAAACATCTATAAGCTTTTATTTTCAATGAATAACCAAGAAATATACCTTCATCACTTCTAGGGTCAAATTTTCAAATGTCATCATCTCTTTTAATATAACACTTACTTCCAAAAATTCTAAAATACTTAACTGATGGTGCATGTCCAAACCATAATTCATAAGGTGTCTTGTTTGTATCTACTTTGATTTGTACTATGTTCATTGTATATACTGTTGTGTTCACTACTTCTCTCCAGAATGTCTTCACCGAGTCATTTTCAAATAACATAGCTCTTGTTGCTTCAATTACTGATTTGTTTCTTCTTTCTACAATACCATTTTGTTTAGTTGTTCTAGGGGCTGAAAACTATCTTTTAATGCCATTCACTTCACAAAAAGTGTTAATTTTTTTTGAAGTAAATTCTCCACCTCTATCTGATCTTAAACATTTAATCTTCATTCCAGATTCATTCTCAACTTTGTTTTTAATTACTTTAAACATATCAAATGCCTCAGATTTTTCTTTAAGAAATGCAATCCACATCATTCTTGTAAGATCATCAACAAGAATCATAAAATACCTTTCACCATAGGATCCTCTAGTCCTTGCGGGACCGCTCAAATTTGTATGAACAATTTCCAATTTCTCTGCTGATGTAAACTTCTTGCTTGGAAATAAACTTCTCTTCTACTTAGCCATAACACATTCCTTGAAAATCATGTTAATAGGTTTCAAAATCTTAGGCAAATCTGTTACTGCAAATGTAGTACTTACTTTCACAATGTTATCAAAGTTTATATGAAAAAATCTTCTATACCATAACCAATTGTCATCAATTTTAGTAATCAAACATGTCATCTCTGTAGGATTCAACTGAAATACATTACCTCTGGTTCTTGATCCAGTTCCAATCAAATTACCATCCTTATCCTTGATCACACAAGTTTTCTTAGTAAACCAAACTTGATATCCCTTATCAACTAACTGTCCAACACTCAAAAGATTACGTCTCAATCCATCCACAAAATAAACATCATTAGTGTTAGTCTTTCCATCAAGAGTTATAGATCCTATACCTTTTATTAAACAAGGTGCATTGTTTCCAACTCTAACAACTTCTCCATCATAATTGTTAAACTTTATAAATTTCTTCATGTCTCCAATCATATGATGTGAACAACCACTATCTATAATCCAATCAGATCTCTTTTCTACTTGAGAAACTTGTCATGCCCATAAAATTTCACTCCAAAAACACACCAACTTTTTTTTAAAGGTAATATAAGTTTAAGTTTAGCAGTGATCTAATGTTGTACAGTCAATCCCGAGAGGAAGTTGGTTGACCTACGGTTGTGGGGTAGTGAGACGAGGGGTCATAGACAACACTCACCCCTAGGTGTACGAGTGTCTCACCTAATACCCTCGGGTTGACTAATAAGTTCAAGTTTTATTCCAAATGAATATACATGTATTAAATGGATTTAAATCTTAAGACCTAATGACCAACTTTAAACTTTAGCTAAACATCATCTATAATGAGTCATTTATAATCAATTGCTAACCTTAGTAAATATGTTTTAAAAGGAAATTAATTAACTAGCTTAACCAAACTTAATCATTATGAGACTAAATTTCATAAACAAAACCTACTAACATTATAAGGCTTACTACCCTCCTTTAAATTTTTGATTAATTTTAATGTCGGTAAGAAAAAATCAATATCACTTACCCAATTAACCAAGTCTAAATATTCAATCCTTATCGACAAACTCCTTATTAAAAGAAATTAGAAATAACTATATATTAATTAATAAATGTATTAATTAATATTAGCTATTAAATAATAAAATTATAATTAATAAATCAAACAAAAGATAAGTACTAACTATACTAATTAATACCATTATAAAAAAAATACAAGAATTAATTAATGATATATATTAAAATAGTATTAATTACTAATTTAATACAATTAATAACTATTAAAAATAAAATAAAATAAAAACTAATTAATAAATTATATTAATTAATATTATATACTAATTAATATAATTATTAATTATTAAACAAATTAACATATTAAATAAAACTTAATAAAATAAGATTATTAATAATTAAAATTGTTATTAAGTAAAATTAATAATAAATAATAATTATTAAAAAAAACCAAAAATTATTAATAACTAACATTGATATTAAATAAAATTTATAATAAAAAAAAATTAAAATAAAATAACAAAAGATTTCCCACGCTTACCTATGCTAATAGTCCCTAAGGACTCACGTGGGGACCTCCCCACGCTGTCATGCACAAGGAGTACTTCCTGCACATATCAGCGCATGGGAAGGGGGGTGGGGCCCAAGGGACGTGGGGCCCGTGGGTCCCCCCCTACACATAACTTTTTCAAATTTGTTTTTTTTAAGTTTTTTTTTAAAAAAAACTCTCAAATGAACTTGCATAAACTTTTTGTTATATGCAATTTTTTTTTAAATTATCTTTTTTTATAACTAAGTTTCTTATTTGATGGTATGAGGCCACATTATTTTATTCTTTTTTAATATATGTATTTATTTCTTTTAGGAGGCTTTTTAGGGCCCTTTGGGAAACAACCCAGGTGGGTCCCCCGGGAGGTCTAGCCTCCTAGATAGGGTAGCATAGTCTCTAATATATTCTATACTAACACATTATTATATTTTGTTTTAGAAGTAGGAATAGGAAATATTATTTTAATGATTGTGGATTTTAGGAATATTAATGGGATTTCTCCCATACATTTTCCAGAGACCTGTAAGTCTCAATTTTACAACTTTTTGCTTGCACTAGTTTATTTTTACTTGTTTTGTTTCCTTTCTTCTTCATAAATTTTCTTTTTCAAGACTACTTCTATTTAACTTATCAAGAGGGATTAATAGATCAAAATGCAAAGGAAATTTGACTAACATTCTCTCATTGATTATTATTTTTTATTATGAGACTATTGCTTTCAACATAAAAAAAATACAACTACTACTATTGTTGTAATAACAAAACCAATGTAATGACTGAGAGAGATTGTTTATAAGAAAACTCATTTCTTTCTCACTACTATCCTTTAAAGAAAATGAAAGCTTTACAATTAGAGCTATAAAGATACTACAATACCATTCTTTCTTGAAATCTTACAACATGTCTACATTAAGTTTTTATCATTGAGTAAGTAAACAATGCCTTCACAAAAGCTATTCCAACAAATCTTAATATTTCAAATGATAAATACATTGTCTATCTCTTATTCAATATAACATGCATACATTGAAATCTTCCTTTGATCAACTTAATAGACTCTCATATAATCATAAATCTATCAAGGAAAAGATATACATTTCTTCAAAACTTAATGCAACATCACTTGGTACAACACAAGACTTGGAGTGATAACTCCATTGCAATATACATTGAACTCATGGGATTCACAAAGATTCCCTTACAATAAAATTAAACACAAGGCAAGAGTGATACAACTCAAATTTGAAAGTATCATCAAATTTTCTTCAAGAGTACAACTTCTACATGATATCTTCAATGGCTTCCAAACCTACAAATAAACATAAATATAGGCCATGGGATGCTCACCTCCCATCCTAGGCTTCTAAGAAGCCACCCCCGAGCTTGGGGAACCATCACAAAAACAAGGAGACACTCAAGCAAACCACAATAACAACAACATAAAACATAAAACACAATGAAATCTCCCTTCCAAGGCTAAAACAAATAGTCTCAAAATGACTCAACAATAGGCTAAAGGTGGAACCATACTCAAGAGCAGAAAGCACATCTCATGATAAGAGGTAAGCCATCACTTGGCTTCCTCATCATGTATCTTTCACCACAAACACAATCTCATCAAACTCCTTATGACCCCCAATATACAAAACATATAATAAAGATGGCTACATGGAGCCCATACATCCATGTTTCATCCCTCTCCTATCCAAGGAGAGACTCTACACCCTTGATTGTCCCAAAAATTCCCTTCACCCCCAAGGCTACTCTTCCCTCCCAAGGGTGAGTATGGCCTTGAGAACTCCCTCAACAAAACACTACAACACATACAAGAAAACTTCGAGAACAACAAAAGAAACTACACATTTACTGTAAGGAAACTTAGGTGCAGAAATAGCTTCCTACACTAATCTCTAAAGGAAAGTATTGTGCAAATTCTTTTAAATCCTTACAATTTTAGATTCGTTAACTACTTTAACAATGATATTGTATCCATATACCATGCATACAGAAAATAGAGAATGACACAATGATTTACCCTGGGGAAACCTTTCGGTAAAAACCCTGACACTCCAAAACCTGCACAATGTATTAATCAAAACTATTACAGTTTACAATACACTTGCAATGCAAGTTCTTTCAAAAGATTTCCAACTCTTGAAGACAAATTGTGGTAGCATAAAAAATGTCCCAACAATACAATTACTTCTCCTATCTTCACAACCTTAAAAAATGCTTATATCCTGCACTTCCCTTTTTAGGGCAACTTCCAAAGATAGTTGTATTAGGGTTTTACCATTCTCAAGCATAGTACTCAAATTTATTAGTTGCCACATGTCTTCACCCATCATTGAATCTTCTAGACATAGCTCTTACGTGTCATAGGAATCCGTCATAACCATTCCAGCCATGATCTCCTTACACACAATTCAAGATTCTGACACATCAAGTGGAGTGACACATCAACATGCCAACTAGACATGTACACTCACACTTAATTACATTATTTTCGAGAAATACATTTTACAAAAAAAATAATAAGAATAGGAATTATCCAAGGTTAGACACCTTATTCCTAACATTTACAAAGCAAAGAAATCATGCTCTACAACAAGCTCAAGATTCACATAACATCCACTACCACAAAATAGCAAGATCTCAAGCACAAACTCAACAAGAACACAATAACTAAATTTTTGCATACAAACAATAACATATAGGAGAACTCTTCCTCTCAACATAAAAAAAAAAACAAGCAAATGAATAATATCACCAACCTTGATCCAAGCTTATGGAAGAAAGTTGATGAAGAGCTTTTCCACTTTCCAAAGTCCTCTCCAAAATAGATAAGTCTCCAAATCTAGAGAGTGGCTGTCAATCTCTTCCAAAAGAAGAGTCCCCTCTAAAAAAGCCTCCACACACTCTCCTAGGGATGGGATCTCACTCTAATTGGATGACCTTCCCAAGCTTCTTACAAGTTTTCCAAATAAGGATTCCTAAAAAGGTTGCCCAAAAAGTGGACCAAAGACTTGTATCATTATTGGATGAAACTCTACCCAAGACCTTGCTTCAAAAGTGAATTTTCGGCCATTTTGAAAATCTAACTTTTGGAGGGGTCTTTGGTCAACATGGGGTTATCCTATGGTTAAAAATGCCCCTTACCCATAGGTATATCAAGTGGGCTTACTAAAAATGGCCCTAACACTTCCCTAGACACCTTTTAAGCCTCCCAAAAACCCATGTAAAGCTCAAATTCGAAATTCATTGATATGACAAAACCTCAAGCTCCCTAACCAAGTGATTTTCATGGGAATCCTAAAGGGTACCTTCCTAGGTTGGTGTTTAACCAATCCCCAAGTGGACATGTCATGGCCACAAGTACACACACATGTGTCAAGTGACACAAACAAAAAGAGACACGTCACAAGCCATGTGGCATATCCACTTGGGCATTCTCACATAAATCACATTTACAATTAACAAATAAATCAAATACATTCATGCATCATACTTTTATGAATTAAATACATTACAATGAGGTTTTTGGCTTCTCACTAGAAGCAACCTTGGCTCAAACTAATTTTCACATTGGTCTCTACGATGGTTCCCCGAATTTACCATGGCCTATTTCCCTGCACACTCAAGTCCAATATCAGTAGTCCAAGGAAATATACATGTAAATTCCATAACTTTCATAATCAAATAATTCTCAAGAAATTAATCGTAATTAAGCCAAACTTTCACATGGCATAATCATTCATCTAAAACATACATACAACTCATCATGAAATATTTGATTCATCACTAAATTAAGCTTGTAGCATAATCATTGCATATATAATTCCATTGCGATTAAAATTCATCATGACACTCATAAACTTCACCTAAGTAATTAACATTTCAATTCATAATAGAAATCTCATCGTATCATAATCGAATCAAAACTCCATTTCCTAGTTACTTACATAAGCGTATAAAATCCATCACTTCATCCCAACATTCATAAATCAAAATACCATAAATTAGAATTCATATAATTATATCATAAAATAGTCATCAATAATTCATCACCTAACATTTAACCTGAAATGAAATACACATCTCAACCTTATTCATTTCTTGATTTTCATTTTCCTAACAACTCATATCGACATAAATTCCCTAATTGCACATCTCAGTATTCCATCCAAATCAATCATCATAATGTTAGTCATAATGTATCATAAAGTCAACATTGTGAGTATAAAAAGATTCATAAAATGTAATGTATTCTCATCTACGATAATCAAATCTTTGTCTAAAAGAGTAAAATCAACTAAGCTAATCAAAACATTAAGCCAATTACTAGGGCTACCATAACGATAATGGAAAAGCCATGGTGGGTCTAGGGTGAGGCCTCCTATCCTCCCCCCCTAGGCATGAACCTCCTCCTGGAAGTTATGCCACTTAGGGTTAAATTTCCAGGGGTGACATCTAGCTTAGCCTATTGGGTAAATTTTGAATCACTGATCTCATGCGATGAGGAATTCTAATGTTGATTCATGTTAAGGATATGTTTTACCTTATTTTAATCAATTCTAACATTTAAAAGTATTAACATTGCACGATTGAACTACTTACCCAAACACCACAATCTAATATTATATTACATAGTTATCATATCTTCTTCTAGCAATAGGATCACATAAAGTAATTCCATTCAACACACCAATGTTGGATCTAAGGTCACAAGGAAATACACTAAAACAAGGGACATCTTCCTTACAACATATTCCAAATGTAAGCTAACATCACTCTAGATGTTGGTCCCTATGAATTTCAATATCTGGAGTATAGGTCCAATATTATGCTAAAGGTATCATTTGTCACTCTACAAATCCTTAGTTTGTACCAACTTTATATTATATTTTTTGATAATATCCTAATATCTATGAAGAAAGATCATAAAGTAATCTTACAAGGACTCTACATATCACAATCCATAAAATACTCTTACCAAGGCTACTAGCATGGTCTTAGATAGCGCTAATGACAAGGGTGAACATAGTGTGATGGGAAACTTCTTTACAGTTTCTCCCTATTTATATTAATAAAATATGATGGATTCCCCCAATAAACATTCTCCCTCATACAACCTACCACAAAAGGGACTTTCCAACAATTGCAACCATAAGAGCCTCATCAAATAATCGTAAAATCCATAATTTTAAAAAAAATGGAAAGAAGGTTCCATCAAAGTGAGATTCAAAAAGTGGCCACATTGGTAAATTTTTTTCACAAAATAAGTAAAGAAAAGTCCTTGAGGAAAATAAGGACATTTAAAATAAAGTTTGGCTAAGCAGCCCAACCCATAAATTAATTTACTTTTACATTATTGGCAATCACAAAAAAAAAATCAACTTGTGAAACAAAGTAAAATAAAAGAACAATAAATTTAGTAATCCATATTCTACCACAATCTTTACATGAACCATGTGACCTTTTGAGGTCACTAAGAGGGAGACGAGGAAATCACAACATACCTTTATTATGACAATATTGAAAATATACCAATTATGTCCTGACAAGGATAAAGCATTAATGGTTTTCCAAGAAAACATTGATTTGGAAAGAGAGGTGGACACACAAAAACTCAGGAGACAACTACCTATTTACTAATAATAGTCTCACTTACTCTATAAGTTCTTTTACTACGTCTAATCATATAATCAATTACAACATCCTCCTCTCCTAGAGAGAAGTTCCCACTGCAATGTGGTTCACCTATGTCTCACTCTCAACAACATGAAGTACATCATCGTACTTACACAACATTTAAATGGCCCACTCACTTAGGCCAATAAGGCATAAAACCACTCTATTACAACACCTATAAGGCTAATAATTTTATGAATATAGGAATGACTAGAGATACAACAATTCTATGAGAACCCTAACTAATATAATTAATTCATAGGATTATTTTTAGCATCGCAACCCTCAAGAACTTCTCAAGTGGTTATATTTGGTGAGTTGGCACTCGATGTCCACCACTATGTTCCTAGCTAAATGAACTAGTCATTCACTCAGGGTACTTCACATACAACTTCACTCATCACAAAAGACATTTTGATAGTTAATTTATATTACTATACATATGTTTCATTATGTTCCCATACTACTCTCAATATTACCCCTTAATATCCACTTTACACAACATTCACAAGAATATTACATTGACTCACAAGGAGGGTTGCCTATGGTGTAAAGACATTTAGCATGTTATACTTTAAGAGTCTGATGACTATCCATAAGGATTTAACAAATCATTTTCACAAACATGACTTATGTTTGTTTAGGTCAAGTTCTCCATCTTATTGGACTCAATTAGGCACGTCCATCCAAGGGTTTTATATTCTCATTCGTCATTCATATAGCATGTCTCAGAAGAAAATTCTACTTTATAGTAGGTGATTTACTTTTGAGCTAGCTCTACAATGCACAAGGGACTACCCAAAAGTACAATCCCCAATTTCTATATTATTATATTATAAACGCATCAGCAAGTTTCCAATTTACTTATGCACTAATAATTACAACAACATATGATAGTCAATTGTTTATGCTAGATTAAATGTATATAACCTCTATTGGCTCCATTTGAGTCTCAAAAATTGTCATTGATTGTCCAAAGTTTCATTACAATTCCTATTATTTATTTACAAAACACTAACAAGAAGGTCATTGATTCATAGCTGACATCTACCTCCTGGTAATTCATAATTGCCTTACAATATATTAGGACACAAAAGACTTTTAGGTTACCTTTCCACCTTGACCCTTGTATCATCTTGGAAGTGAATCCCAATAAGGGTCTCCACATTCGTTTACCAAGTAACCCTATAGACACATGTATTGTCTTCATTTTTACTATCGTATAATAGTCATTACGCAATTAGATTGATTGGTAATTTGATACTAAATTCTTAAGAACTCCCCTTAAGTTTTATTTATGAGATCTAAAGGAATTTCTAGGTAGTTGAATCTTCCATTACTAATCTATATTAGCCTTCACTTTCATATCTCCAATGTGGGGTCGCCATGTGTTGATAGATCTTTTGGCCAAGTTACTCTTTACATTTTTATTCCTAGTGTACCCTTCTATTATTAACATGTGCTTGATAAAGTATTTCTTATTAATGTTGAAAAGAACATACCAAAAAGTTTATGCAGCCTAGACTCTCAAAAAAGAAGTTTCTAAATGTATCCTCACAGGTAGTTTAAGTTGCTAGCACTATCATAACAGCATTTCCATCATAATTAATAAGGTTTTAAATTAAGAGCAAGATAAGGGTAGGTGGTTCCAATGTTGAGCATTTGAATAACCTTTGATTTATTCTCCATTCAAGCATTATGTGAATCCTACCACATCTAATGCTTTCCTTGATACATGTTGACTGTATAATCACGTCTTAATCTTACTTAATAATGTGGTTAAAATAATTGTACTTCTTGTATCCGTCAACACTTAACATAATCCATCCATAACCCTCTTAAGTTATTCCTGTAGGTATACTTGTTATATTAGTTTATATGAACTTCTAATGCAATAACATGTTTCCAATTTACTCTGACCCCTTAACTTGAGTTATTAAGATATTTTGATGTTCCTAGTCTATCTCCTATAGAGAAATAATTAAGTTGAATTATGGAAACAAATTAACCCAAAAAGTGATCCATCCTATATGGAATTGGAATTATAATAATTTGATGGATCCCAAGGGTCACAAGAGTTTCCTTTATAATGTAATGAAGGTCCATCATACTATTTATTAAAACTATTAAAATTTATCATAAATCTATGTATAAAATTGGGTTAACTTGGAGAAACCTAATGAGTTTAGGTTCCAATGTTGAAACCTAGGCTCTGATACCAAGTGTCATGCCCATAAAATTTCACTCCAAAAACACACCAACTTTTTTTTTTAAAGGTAATATAAGTTTAAGTTTAGCAGTTATCTAATGTTGTACGGTCAATCCCAAGAGGAAGTTGGTTGACCTACAGTTGAGGAGTAGTGAGACGAGGGGTCATAGACAATGCTCACCCCTAGGTGTACGAGTGTCTCACCTAATACCCCTGGGTTGACTAATAAGTTCAAGTTTTATTCCAAATGAATATACATGTATTAAATGGATTTAAATCTTAAGACCTAATGACCAACTTTAAACTTTAGCTAAACATCATCTATAATGAGTCATTTATAATCAATTGCTAACCTTAGTAAATATGTTTTAAAAGGAATTTAATTAATTAGCTCAACCAAACTTAATCATTATGAAATTAAATTTCATAAACAAAACCTACTAACATTATAAGGTTCACTACCCTCCTTTAAATTTTAGATTAATTTTAATGTCGATAAGAAAAAATCAATATCACTTACCCAATTAACCAAGTCCTAATATTCAATCCTTATCGAAAGACTCCTTATTAAAAGAAATTGGAAATAACTATATATTAATTAATAAATGTATTACTTAATATTAGCTATTAACTAATAAAATTATTATTAATAAATTGAACAAAAGATAAGTAGTAACTATACTAATTAATACCATTATAAAAAAAATACAAGAATTAATTAATGATATATATTAAAATAGTATTAATTACTAAATTAATACAATTAATAACTATTAAAAATAAAATAAAATAAAAACATTAATAAATTATACTAATTAATATAATTATTAATTATTAAACAAATTAACATTAAATAAAACTTAATAAAATAAGATTATTATTAATTAAAATTGTTATTAAGTAAAATTAATAATAAATAATAATTATAAAAAAAAAACCAAAAATTATTAATAACTAACATTGATATTAAATAAAATTTATAATAAAAAAAATTAAAATAAAATAACAAAAGATTTCCCACGCTTACCTATGCTAATAGTCCCTAAGGACTCACGTGGGGACCTCCCCACGCTATCATGTGCAGGAGTACTTCCTGTGCATGGCAGCGCATGGGAAGGAGGTGGGGCCCAAGGGACATGGGGCCACGGGTCCCCCCTACACATAACTTTTTCAAATTTGTTTTTTTTAAGTTTTTTTTTTAAAAAAACTCTCAAATGAACTTGCATAAACTTTTTGTTATATGTAATTTTTTTTTAAAATTATCCTTTTTTATAACTAAGTTTCTTATTTGATGGTATGAGGCCACATTATTTTATTCTTTTTTAATATATGTATTTATTTCTTTTAGGAGGCTTTTTAGGGCCCTTTGGGGAACAACCTAGGTGGGTCCCCCAGGAGGTCTAGCCTCCTAGATAGGCTAGCATAGTCTCTAATCTATTCTATACTAACACATTATTATATTTTGTTTTAGCCAAGTAGGAGTAGGAAATATTTTAATGACTATGGATTTTAGGAAAATGTATGGGATTTCCCCCATACATTTTCTAGAGACCTGTAGGTCTCAATTTTACAACTTTTTGCTTGCACTAATTTATTTTTACTTCTTGTGTTTCCTTTCTTCATAAATTTTCTTTTTCAAGACTACTTCTATTTAACTTATCAAGAGGGATTAATAGATCAAAGTGCAAAGGAAATTTGACTAACATTCTCTCATTGATTATTATTTTATTATTATGAGACTATTGCTTTCAACATAAAGAAAATACAACTACTACTATTGTTGTAATAACAAAACTAATGTAATGACTGAGAGAGATTGTTTATAAGAAAACTCATTTCTTTCTCACTACTATCCTTTAAAGCAAATGAAAGCTTTACAATTAGAGCTATAAAGATACTAAAATACCATTCTTTCTTGAAATCTTACAACATGTCTACATTAAGTTTTTATCATTGAGTAAGTAAACAATGCCTTCACAAAAGCTATTCCAACAAATCTTAATATTTCAAATGATAAATACATTGTCTATCTCTTATTCAATATAACATGCATACATTGAAATCTTCCTTTGATCAACTTAATAGACTCTCATATAATCATAAATCTATCAAGGAAAAGATATACATTTTTTCAAAACTTAATGCAACATCACTTGGTACAACACAAGACTTGGAGTGATAACTCCATTGCAATATACATTGAACTCATGGGATTCACAAAGATTCCCTTAAAATAAAATTAAACACAAGGCAAGAGTGATACAACTCAAATCTGAAAGTATCATCAAATTTTCTTCAAGAGTACAACTTCTATATGATATCTTCAATCGCTTCCATACCTGTAAATAAATATAAATGTAGGCCATGGGATGCTCACCTCCCATCCTAGGCTTCTAAGAAGCCACCCCCCAGCTTGGGGAACCATCACAAAGACAAGGAGACACTCAAACAAACCACAATAACAACAACATAAAACACAATGAAATCTCCCTTCCAAGGCTAAAACAAAGAGTCTCAAAATGACTCAACAATAGGGTGAAGGTGGAACCATACTCAGGAGGAGAAAGCACATCTCATGATAAGAGGTAAGCCATCACTTGGATTCCTCATCATGTATCTTTCACCACAAACACAATCTCATCAAACTCCTTATGACCCCCAATATACAAAACATATAATAGAGATGGCTACATGGAGCCCATACATCCATGTTTCATCCCTCTCCTATCCAAGGAGAGACTCTACACCCTTGATTGTCCCAACAATTCCCTTCACCCCCAAGGCTACTCTTTCCTCCCAAGGGTGAGTATGGCCTTGATAACTCCCTCAACAAAACACTACAACACATACAAGAAAACTTCAAGAACAACAAAAGAAACTACACATTTACAAAGCAAAGAAATCATGCTCTACAACAAGCTCAAGATTCACATAACATCCACTACCACAAAATAGCAAGATCTCAAGCACAAACTCAACAAGAACACAATAACTAAATTTTTGCATACAAACAATAACATACATGAGAACTCTTCCTCTCAACATGAAAACAAAAATAAGAAAATGAATAATATCACCAACCTTGATCCAAGCTTATGGAAGAAAGTTGATGAAGAGCTTTTCCACTTTCCAAAGTCCTCTCCAAAATAGATAAGTCTCCAAATCTAGAGAGTGGGTGTCAAACTCTTCCAAAAGAAGAGTCCCCTCTAAAAAGGCCCCCACACACTCTCCTAGGGATAGGATCTCACTCTAATTGGATGACCTTCCCAAGCTTCTTATAAGGTTTTCAAATAAGCATTCTTAAAAAGGTTGCCCAAAAAGTGGACCAAAGACTTGTATCATTACTGGATGAAACTCTACCCAAGACCTTGCTTCAAAAGTGGATTTTCGGCCATTTTGAAAATCTAACTTTTGGAGGGGTCTTTTGGTCAACATGAGGTTATCCTATGGTTAAAAATGCCCCTTACCCATAGGTATATCAAGTGGGCTTACTAAAAATGGCCCTAACACTTCCTTAGACACCTTTTAAGCCTCCCAAAAATCTATGTAAAACTCAAATTCAAAATTTATTGATATGACAAAACCTCAAGCTCCCTAACCAAGTGACTTTCATGGGGATCCTAAAGGGTACCTTCCTAGGCTGGTGTTCAACCAATCGCCAAGTGGACATGTCATGGCCACAAGTACACACACATGTGTCAAGTGACACAAACAAAAAGAGACATGTCACAAGTCATATGGCATATCCACTTGGGCATTCTCACATAAATCACATTTACAATTAACAAATAAATCAAATACATTCATGCATCATACTTTTACAAATTAAATACATTACAATGAGGTTTTTGGCTTCTCACTAGAAGCAACCTTGGCTCAAACTAATTTTCACAGTGGTCTCTACGATGGTTCCCTGAATTTACCATGGCCTATTTCCCTGCACACTCAAGTCCAATATCAGTAGTCCAAGGAAATATACATGTAAATTTCATAACTTTCATAATCAAATAATTCTCAAGAAATTAATCATAATTAAGCCAAACTTTCACATGGCATAATCATTCATCTAAAACATACATACAACTCATCATGAAATATTTGATTCATCACTAAATTAAGCTTGTAGCATAATCATTGCATATATAATTCTATTGCGATTTGTTAGAATATGTAATCTTTCCTTGGTGAAATATATTATAAACCAAGGTAGTTTAGTTTATTTTTTATGTAAGTAGGAGATTCCTATAGAATCCCTACATGAACACTTGTCCTCTTTTCCATGTGTGAGGACATAATATTTATTTGTAATTTCTTTTTATTCCTAGATTCCTCCTTAAGAGGAAATAGCACAAGTGGCACACACA
This sequence comes from Chamaecyparis obtusa, assembly GCA_027943335.1. Taxonomy (NCBI): domain Eukaryota; kingdom Viridiplantae; phylum Streptophyta; class Pinopsida; order Cupressales; family Cupressaceae; genus Chamaecyparis; species Chamaecyparis obtusa. Next base: position 145,416 of record BSBK01000029.1, read on the forward strand.
TTATGAATGTGGCTCACATGCACATGAGAGTTACATTCAACTCCTTTCTTCTCATCTCTACATAAGAGATGCTTCTTTTCTCATTCTTAGACATTCACTTGCAACATTTAGTTTCTCATTCTCATTCTCATTCTCTTGAAGCATTGTATGAGCACTTTGCTCTCATTCTATTTCTCTCTCTCTCTCTCTCTTAGGCTTTTTGGCCCATTCATAATAATATCACGGGGTTTTTTTTACGCTTTTCCCCCTTCAAAAACATTGTCTCATTGTATGGTGAATGCTTCTAGATTTTGTTTATCTCATGGTATGCATTTCCTCACACTTTGCTCATTAGATTAAACAAGATCTTTTGCTCTTTTTTATCTTTTCTTACACGATTAAAAGTCATCATGACACTCATAAACTTCACCTAAGTAATTAACATTTCAATTCATAATAGAAATCTCATCGTATGATAATCGAATCAAAACTTCATTTCCTAGTTACTTACATAAGCGTATAAAATCCATCACTTCATCCCAACATTCATAAATCAAAATACCATAAATTGGAATTCATATAATTATATCATAAAATAGTCATCAATAATTCATCACCTAATATTTAACCTAAAATGAAATACGCATCTCAACCTTATTCATTTCTTGATTTTCATTTTCCTAACAACTCATATCAACATAAATTCCCTAATTGCACATCTCAGTATTCCATCCAAATCAATCATCATAATGTCAGTCATAATGTATCATAAATTCAATATTGTGAGTATAAAAAGCATCATAAAATGTAATGTATTCTCATCTACGATAATCAAATCTTTGTCTAAAAGAGTAAAATCAACTAAGCTAATCAAAACATTAAGCCAATTACTAGGGCTACCATAACGATAATGGAAAAGCCATGGTGGGTCTAGGGTGAGGCCTCACAAAACTAAAGTTTTTTCTTCTCTAACTTCAATTTTAGAGTTTTCTTCTTTTATTGCTACAAATCCTATATCATTGTTTTCATTATCACTTTCACTTAGGGATTTCTCCATACTAGCCTCAAATTATTCACCATTAGCATAGTAACATTCTTTAGATATTCTAGGTTTAAAACTCTTATATACTTCTTTACTCTCTTAGGACATTTAGATGCAAAATGACCATATTCTTGACAAGTCCAACATTTAAAGATTTTCTTACCTTCTGGTTCTCTTTTCACAAGTAAGGCAATTCCTTCCTCAATCTTCCTATCTTCTTCATTCTTAGATTTGTTGCCACTAGCATAGTCTCTACTCACACTAATGCTTCTTGACAAGGTAGGATGAACACTAAGTGCGTTGAATGTTATCTCAATTCTAGGTAGATCTCTCGACTATCTCAAGCTTATCTCTGTTGCTTCTAGTCTTCCAAGAAGGGTTTCTCTGGTGAAGTTCTTAGTACAAGGTATAACTTGCTCAATCATCTGCATTGTATGCTTAAATACTAGAGTTAATGTCTTTAGAATTTTCCGTATCACTTCATTCTCTATCTTGTTTCCTTCACAAGATTTGATACCTGCAACAATCTCTGACATTATACCAATATAATTTCTAACAGATTCATCTTCCATCATTCTTATATCTTCAAATGCACATATCCAATTATGTAATCTAACTCTCTTTGCATGTACATCACCTTCAAAAGTAGATTGTAAAGCTAACCAAATTTCATGAGATGTTCTTAGATATTTTACCTGACTGTACTCATTCTCTGAAAGGGATGACAAGAGTGCTTCTTTGGCAAGTATGTTACACATGAACATATCTCTTTCCTCATTAGTACATTATTCAATTTTATCTTCTTCAATGATAGCCTTTTCATTCTTTGTGATTAACCAGTATCCTGGTCCTAAACATAGCAAAGGTGTCTTCATATTTTCTTTCCAGCTGTCATGGTTCACTCCATCAAACTTAGGGATTTCTTTCCTGAAATGATTAACCATGGATCTCCTTAAGTTGTTAAACTTTTCTTTCAAGGACCTGCTGCTCTGATACCAATTGTTAGAAAGTAAAGTCCACCAAGATAACTGAGAGTGGGGGAGTGAAACAGTTATCAGATAAATACAATTCTTTTCTTCTTTAATAGATTTTAACCATGTAATCAATGTAAACAACAACCATATAAAGATAAGCATACAAAATGACACAATAACACAATATATGTTAACTAGGGAACCTCCTGATCAGAGAGTAAACCACAGTGGGAATTATACCCACAAAAGATGTACTAATATGAAAATTCCTTGTGAGAGGATGGACTCTATTAAGAGCCTTATGAAATATATTCAGTACATATGAGTCCCTATTAGGAGACTTTGAATCCCTATTAGAAGATTCTAACTCTGTTAGGAGTTATGGAAGACAAAAGGACCCACTGTCCAAACAACTTCAAGGGCAAGATCACTGAACACGTTGTCCAATTGATCTCTGTATTACTCAATAGAATAATATCAAATAATTATAGATCTTAGCAACTTATCTTTTCTCCTCTATCTGTGCCAAACTGCACCAGCTACTTCATCAGATCTCAATACCAAATCTTTGTACTTCACATACCCTCTTACATATATATTGCTCAATTCTGCAATTCACTTTCATACTATCTCTCATATCATATTACAATTAAGGAAAAAAATCCTTCCTTTATACCATACTCAAATAATTATAAATGAGTTGGCCAACGAGGCTCAACCAATTATAAAATATAAACTTCCATACATTACGCAATATTTCACAATTACATAAAAATTGTCGGCTTCCAAAAAAAAAAATTCTTCACTTGTGTGACCTCTAACCTTGTTGTCACTTCCACGTCACTATCATAATGTATTTATGAACTGTATAACTTTGCATGCCCAAATTCTGATGAAGGGTGCTCCCCTTAATACCACAAACACATAACAAAAATAGAGAAACAACAACAACAATATGCAAGAACAAAAAATTGGCTTCTTCTTATCTCCACAAATGTGGAATTACAAACTTTCAAAATTACAATATGCAAAGCCACATGGGCATTCCTTTACAATATTCTATAGGACAAAGCCTCAAATCAATACCCAGATCTACTACCCAGAACTGCCCTAGACAACACTACGAGCCTTCTTTATATAGGCATTTTCCACTGCTTGAGAAGGTTCCAAAAATTTAGCCCTAAGGGCTGACCAAACTTAGAATTATTTTATTTTTCAATTTATTACATCAAAGTCGGCTCAAAATGACTTTTGAAACCCAAACAGAAATTTTGAAGGAAAATTATTTTCTGCCATTTCAGGTGACCCAACTTCCGAAGACCATAATTCATCGCCAGTTGACCCGATTGACTATTATAACCCCATTCTAGAAACGCCACGAAGCGCTCTACAGGCTTGACTTGCGCAAGCGCTTGTCACCCAAATTTTTGACCTCATCCGGGGCCTCTAAAGCCTTCAAAATTGAGTTCGAAGTTTTTGTACCCTACTGCCAATACCGAAAATCTTCAATATCTTCAAAACTAGACCTGATCTAGCCATGAAACTTTATCGGCAGGCTAATACGACTGAGATGAACCTCCACATGTGAAATCAGAACATTCCAAGATCATATGACCAACTTACTAAAAATAGCAAGTTTCCATAAATAGCAGCCCTACACAAGATAGCCCTTATTGAATACAAAAATAGAAATATTTTTGGGTGATGCAAGATTACTCTTACACTCAGGATGCTCCTGCATCAGATTCTATCCTGATTAGGAGATAGATCATCTAGTTTCCACAAGCCGCTTCTCAGGAACATTGCCTAAATACTGCTTCCACTGATTTACACATAACTGTCATGAATGATTGAATTTTTGTACGTGCTCTTGACCACAATCTTAGGACATAATTTTGAGTAAGTCCTCAACTCCACATAGCTTGATCTACAATACTCCATGTGCGCTAATTCAAACATTGTCTACTCCTCTATTAATCTCCAGTAGATCACTCTGTTGACATCAATGACAATCATAGTCATGATTGAAACATAGAACTACTATATAATGGCTGTGAATACTCCCCTATAGGATATACTCAACATTCATTCCTAACAGCCGCCCTCACCAAGGTCACATGCGTGACTAGGGGCTAAGCCCCAGACCCCTCTCCGCCAATGCCTTGTTCACCACATGACCAGGGGCCAAAATTTTTGGCCCCCACGTCCTATTATTGTTTTGCGGTGACTACCATTTGACCATCAATTTTAGGCCTATGACTTGCTCACGTTTGTACTGCATCAACATTTTCATTGCACCTTTTGGGCCCTTCTGGAGCACTTTGTGGTTTTTTTCTCATAACTTGAGCATACATTATCAAAATCAGGCAAACAAGATATCATCGGAAAACTCTTTCCTAGATCTATCCAGATTTGGAGGTTTGAATATCTGATTTTTTTTTTTATGGTGTTTTTTTTTTCTGTCAAAGCCTTAAGTTCCTTTTTGCACTCTGGGAGCCATATCTTGCACATCCAGACTCCATTTTTGGAAAATGAGATATCATTGGAAAGATTGTTCTGTGTACTTTCCAATTATATAAATATTTTTTCCAGATTCTAGTCCATGTATATTTTATTCAATTTTTAGCATTTATGCACTCTAGTGAATATCTTGGATGTTTCAAGTCCTGGAATCTCTTCCTTGTATGGGATGACTCTGTATGCACCCAAAAATGGTCGCCTAGACTTTGGGCCCCATTTATTCAATTTATCAATCCTGAATCATTTTGATCATTAATCAATATTTTCAACAATATCAATTTCTTGATCAAGTCTTAATTTCGATCATATATTGGATTTTTATCATTGGGCTAACCATTTATCCTAAGTCTTTATTTGATTAAAAGGAATATTTCCTCCCCTTTTAATAAATAAAAAACCCCCACTTTCCTCTTATCCTAAGTTGCACAAATAAAGCATTATTCATATTTTATAAAAAGGGAAAAAGCACTTTTTGTCTCACATGAGGCTCAAAAGTCAACACTTCACTCTCATTGGAGGATGTTTGTGCACATGGATTGCTCCTCTTTCAAGCTCCACCGCTGATTAAGACTTTTTGCCTCTTAATCTCCATGGTCCATTTCTCCTCATTTCTTATAAAAGGAGAGCTCTCTCCTTCATTTGCACATCCATATATTTTATGCTATTGTTATGCTGCAGGTTTTCTAGGTACATTTGGAGCTTTTTGAAGACATTGAAGACTTGTTGCTTTCATCATTTTAGTTGCATTTCATAATAGTTTTGCTTTCATAGTTACATTCATGGCATCATAGGTTAGATTTCCTTTTATGCAATAGAATAGATCTCACATAGCTTAATTAGGGGCTTGGAATCTATTGTACTTCTTTTCATAGCATAGCTTGCACATTCATACTAGTTGCATTTGCATTTCATTTCCATTTAGATTCTTGGAGATATTGGCATTGTTGCCCTTGTCTTCATTGTGAATCTCTCATTGTGTGGTTGACTAGCAAGGTCACTTTCTTGTAGCTCTAACTGAGAGCAAAACTCATAGTCCTTGCAACTCCATGCATAGAGAGCTATGAGCCGCTTTGTGAGGCCTCACTCTTGAGTAACCTTGCATGTAATGGTTCATAGAAGTGCATATTTTAGTGTGTACATTTCTGGCGCCCACCGTGGGGCAGAGTAGATTAGCTTTGTCCCTTTAATTCTGCATTTTTTCATCATTTTCGCATTAATCTTCGGAAAAATCTACGTCTCTGGTTTTCTGTCTCAGATTATCGCGCGACACTTCTCAGAAATATCGCGCGATATACTTCCTGTCTTGGTGCGATAGTTCACATGAAAAAAAGTATCGCACGCTTATATTGAGGTCTATCGCCTGGCATCAAGCGAAGTATCGCCTGTCATCGTGCGAAGTATCGCTCGACTGAGAAGTATTGCCCGACTATAGGAAACTGTATCGCGCGATACTGTTGAAGACTAAGAAACATCGCCTGGTCTGGCAGAGACTTGCACTTTCAATTTTTTTTTCCGAATTCGATTATTTTAGCTTGCTGTTTTGTTTTGCTTTGTTTAGATAGGTCTAACCTGCATCTTTTAGCTTGAATCCATCAGATTATTGCACATTTACATTTGGATTTTGATTTTGCTAACATTGTGGGCCTAACAAGTTGTGTTTGTAGGTGCTCTCCTTTGCTTAAAAATTGCTAAAAACGCATGTCAAAGAGGGCTACTAACAGTTTTTGCAGGGCTGCCCAAGCATAAAAACAAAAAAAAATAAAAAAATTTCCATTTCTTGCTTGTTGTTATTTTCCTTTCATTTGTGGCATTTACTAATTGTATTAGAAATCTTAATACCTTGTGAAAGGGATCTTGAGGTGGTAGGAGAAGTATGCTCTTCACCTTTAGGTGAATCAGAAAATCTTGACCCATCTTAAGGTTTTGGAAGCAAGGGGGTAATTGATCTCTTTGCTTGGTGTGTTTGGGAAAGATTCTTGAGATAGGGGAGTATGCTCTTCACCCTTGTGGTGAATCAAAAACCTTGAACCTCAAGATTTAATCCATTTTGTTTAGTTTAGGAATCCTTTAGAGGGCCTGCTCTTGAGCAATCAAGAGGAACGACTCAAGTGGGGACAACCTTGTCATCATTCTCCTTGGTGGCAAGTGATTCCAACTCACTATAATCTCAAGGCTATCAAGGACACCAAAAACCTTGATAGACATAACACTTGTCTTCGTTTGATGTGAGTAGCTCATGGGATTGCGACCATGAGGAAAACATTGAACAAGAATGCTTAAGGTACTCTTGAGGCCGTGAGGTCCTAGTCCTTTACGAGGAGCAAGAGGGGTGTTGTGAACGGAAACCCTTATTAAGAACCATAGATTAGAAACCACCTTTTTTAGCCGCTTATCTTCTTAGTGCAAGGATTGATCCAAGTGGAATAACCTGGATCACCCCAAGGTACTCACCATATGTGTCCCTTTGGTTGTGTTGTTTGACACTTCCATGACAAAGCCAATATCTCTTGTGGGCAACCACTTGGTGTGAGGCAAGGGGGCATCAAGTTGTGGGCTAAGTTGATGAGTAATGAGCCTTTTCTTGTAGGTAGATATTGCTTGAAGTGTCTTCGATTGTGTGATACCAGTGTAAATGTTCTTGACATACAAACAATCGGTAGCATTCATAGGGTGCTTTTTCAATTTTGATATCACAAGTGCTTGTCTTGGCAAGGTTGCTTTTGCCCTTGTTTCAAGTGTTTGGAGACATGTTTGATCCCCTACTGTTTGCAAACCTATCCAAATACTATTAAAATTGTGATTGTAATCAGACATTTTCACCCTTAGATTCAAAATTTGCACAAATTGGTCAAAATCAACATCAGTATCACATTAGCCAAAGAGAAATATCGCATTAGAAGGTTGTTCTTGGTGAGAAAGTTTATCTCTATAATTGTGAGCTACATTCTTGGGAAATTCTCGTACTCTTATTGTCCAAATAATTTTCATTTAATCTCAATTTCAATTATATTTTGGCCTAGCCCAACCTCCTGGTTCAAAAGTGCAAGGGTAGTCACCCTTTGATTTGAAGCACCTCTTTGACAGTGTTGGTAAAGCCCCTTCTTCTATCTTTTCATTTCTCTTTGGACAATAGAGAACTTTGATTATCCTAGTTTGGTGTTGACATTTTGTGAGGTCATCCTACTACCAGTCTTCCTTGGTCAGTCCAGATCTTAGATCCTAGGTGTTGTCATGTTGCTCAACATCTCAATGAACGTTATGGTATCAATTGCACAAGATGGCTCTTAGTCTTCTTCTTTCTTTTCCATTTCCCATGTTCTTCTAAAGTCTTCTACTCCCATGGGAAATTCTTCTTCTTCTTCTTCTCCTTGATTCTTTTCCTCTTATTATCTAGTCTACTTTCTTCTATTCCTCTATTCATTTCTTCCATGCTTGATTATTCCTCTTCTACAACCATGAATCTTGACTATCTAGCTTTGGAACCTTTATTAAGAATAGATGATCTTGAGCTCATTGACATATTCGAAAAGTGTTGTTCCTCCAAAATTTTCATGAGTGATGAATTTATAACAAAAATAAAAGAAAAGATGATTAAATCAGATGCCTTTGCTAGAATCATAAACATGATCATATCACGATCTTCTTCCAAACATTCTTCATCATCTAAATCTTCTCATTCTTCTTCACCTTCCAAGTCTTATCATGACTCTTCCAGACATCATTCTCATTCTTCATCTTCCAAATCTTATCATGACTCTTCTAAACATCATTCAAATTCCTCATTATCCAAGTATTCTTCTTCCACTAGGTCTTCATTTTCCTCTTCTTCACGATCTCATTCTTCTTCTACTTCTCCTAAGAGTCTTACTTCTCTTCAGAAGACATACCATAAAGAGCAACGTGATAGTCCTTGTGATGTCTCTTCCACAAAGAGTGATACACCCACCTATGATGACTATAATGACTATGATGACTATGATGATGGACAATGTAGCAATACTTATGGCACCTATGTTCCTAAGAGTCCTCCTCGTCGTGTGCTTAGGCTTACTAAAGGGTCATCCTATTGGATAGATTGTGATGGTGATCCATATGATTCTGATTTTGAGAGAAATTATGATATTTGTTGTGAACAATATGATACATCTACTTCTATTGAGGAAGAGAAAGCTTTTCGTGCTGATTATAAACGAAGATACTATGAGCATGTCTTGTCTAAAAACTCTCATGCTGAAAATAAACATTACACTCTCCAGCAAGATCATGTTAATGCCAAACCTTTGTCTTGTGATGGTCCCCTTCCATCCGCCACTTCCTCCAATACCCACACACTTCCTAAAGCTTCTGAGTCATCCAAATCTTTCACAAATCTTTCATCCAACAAAGATCCTAAGACTTTCCATGCGGTTCCCTATAGTTATCCTCAAGGGCCACCTCTTAAAGATACTCAAGATAACCTTCACTTGGCTGCAAATACTTTCAATAATGTCAAACCTAAAGAGCCTAAGCTTTCATCCGCTATAATGCCTATTTCAGCTAGTCCTTCACCACCTCTTCCAAAGTCTTCCATACAATTCCAACCTGCTTTCTTGTCCTTAGAAGTGGCTCCATGTCAAGAGGACTCTAAAAATGATAAAAAAGAGAATATAAAGAAAGATCAAGATCAAGGACCCTCCATGTCATCCAATTCTTTTCATGATGTCTCTCATCCGTTTCATGGTTCTTTCGATCCTTTACGCCCTTCCTCATTCATTCCACCATGTCTTAAGACTTCTCCTAAGAAAGATCAAGCTACCACTTGCACTATTGAGCTTATTGATAATCAAAATAACCTTACTACACTTGCACTTTCCAAAGATGATACTTCCATTAAGGTTATTAAAAATGGTGTTGTTACTTCTGATGTTAAGCCTATTGAAAATCAAGAAAAAAATGATGTGCTTATGCTATCCAACGATCCTTGTCAAGATCAAAGTCTTCCACCTTCTTGTTCTACCGCTCCATGTTCACTTCCACTTTCTACTCTTCCTAAATCTTCGCAAGCTTTGAATGATCCTATCAACGAAGTTGCTCCTATTCAAGATGTTCATCATACTATTGAAAATCCTAATGCTCACTCTAAAGATGCTGATATCCTTGGTTGTCATATAGATGCTGATGAACTTAATGATTATCCTTTTGCATATTCCACATCCATCCTTGGACCTCCTCCACCAATACTAAGGACTTCATGTCTTCCTTCCATTTTGGGTCCTTATGTCCCTTCACTTTCCCCTCCTAATTCTTCTAATTCGTCATCCATTTTGGGTCCTCACGTCCCTCCATCTCCTATCTTTCCTCAAGATCAACATAGATACATACCCTTGAATCCTTTTCATCCACCCACCCATCTAAACCAGTCGTATCGTCCTTCTTCTTCCACAAGTCCCAAGTCTTTTGGAAGTAACTTGAATGTTCAATACAATAAAAAGAAGCAATACAAGAATCCATCAAAAAAAGAAGATCACCATGTCCTCTCTAATCGACATGGATATATAAAGTCAAAAGAGATATCTAAGAAGAAAACTACAAGACAAGTATGGGTTCCAAAACCCATCATTGAAGATATTCTCTCTAAATTATCAAAAGGAAATGAAAAGCCTAAGGCTATATGGATTCTAAAATCTCTCTTGAAAGAGTCTCATGTTGAACAAAAAGTGAAATTGACATTCAAGCTTCCAAAGACTTCCACTTCATCTTTTTCCAAAAACATTCTTCCATTCCATGCACCTGAACCACAACGTCTGCTAAACATTTTCCATATTCCTTCTCATATTCCTTCATTCACATTTGAGAATTATAACAAGCACACCAATCCTCTTTTCAAAGAGTCAGATAGCAATAATGAACCAGAATATGGTTCACACTTGGACTAGAATATGGTTTACATTTCCTCCATTTTTTCCCGTCACCCTTCAAGGTGTGTATTGACGTTGATCTTACCTTTCTTTCCATCTACCTTTTCACATTCCTTCCATTCATTATCCTTCTACTCATTTGCCTATTCCTCATGCGTCTTCCTTTCCCCTTCAGCATCTTTGAGCATATCATTTTGAATCATTGACATATCATGGTTTATCCTTTCAAGGAGCATTATCCTAAAAGCTTGCTTTCTTCCAAAAAATTATAAAATTCAAAAAAATGGAAAAATTTAAAAAATAGCAAAAAATTTAAAAAAAAAAAAATTGAAAATGTGCCATGGTGAAAACCTGGAAACAGGCACCTTGGTAGCAAAAGTAAAGAGAAATAAATTCATCCTATGGTGAAAACCACTCCCTTGTGGCACCTTGGATAAGTACCATGATGAAAACCTGGCAATCAGGCATCATGCGTAGTTCTTCTACATATTTCATCCATTTCATCTTCTCTCTTTGATCTTGACAATGTTGATCTATACATGAACATTTGGCTATTTTGTGAGCTATCTTATGATGATCTTGCTTTCATTCCATTCATGTCTAGCCTTCATCTTCATTTTCCTCCATTCATTCTAGCCTTTCGCTATCCTTTTCCCCTTTCATCTTGATCTAAACAAAAGAGTAAAACACGATGCTATGAAGTCTCTTGACATGTCTACTCCTTTGGACTGCATCCTCCCTTCTTTTGCAGTGCACTTTTGTGGCTTATCCTATGCTATCCTTTCATTGCTTGTCCAAATGTACTTTACATGACAATTTTTCCCTAGCTTGGGTACTCTTGAGGAGTTTGTCTTTGAGGATTTCTTCCCTTCACTCTCCTTCATTCTCATGTCTTCTATCTTTTCCACCAGCTTGCTTATCCATCTTGTCCTTCACCTTCCTAAACATTGGGAATACACGATGTGATCTTGCTTGGGAGTTTGATGCCCATTCTGTCTGGGGGTATCCTTTGTACATATCTTATTGATCCTGAAAAAATACCAAAAAAAAATTCATATATGATGCTGAAAAAATCCTAAAAAGCATAAAAAGTCCTGAAAAAATACAAAAAAATCAAAATATTCAAAAAATCTAAAAAAATTGAAAAAATGAAAAAAGAATCCAAGTAGTGAAAACCTGGAAACAGGCGCTACTTGAGGCCTTTGTACCCCTATTTATTAGCATGCGTCCTCTACACTTAGCCACCTTCCATCATGCCTTGACCTTATTGGCCTAGTCTGGAATTGGTCTTTGTCTTTGACTAGGGGGCATAACTGTTCGCATAGGTCCTTTTGGTGCGTTTGTCTCTTGGGGCATTTCACAACAGGTGTTTTTCAACACCACCCCAAACAGTGTTTTTCGACACTACCCTTGCGTCGAGTGTTTCTTAACACTTATCAGGTGTCTTACCCAAACAGTCTCGTATGACACGATATTTCTCATTTGCAGATATGATACTCAGAGTTTGACTCTATGACCAACACACACGCACTTAAACAATTAACTCGCTGACGATATGATGACTTCATTTTTCTTTGTGTGCTGTCTATGAGGATTTCTTTGATGAGTGATCTCTCCCTGAGAAGTTTTCGATGATGCATAGCTAGAAGACTGAGGGAATGAGAACATGTTTTCTTTCTTTATCTGCTTGTGGGTATATTTTGTTGATCCTAACTGTCATGAGCATTTATGCTGGTCCTACTTGACACTATGGATTCACGAGGTATTATCCTTGACTGTTTTGCGAGTGCATGCTTTTAGCTATCCTGACTTTCATGTGTCTTGATACAAACATAATCTCGCCATATCAAAACTTAGGTGATCTCACTGCATTAGTCATCTTGACCTCCATGTCTTTGATGCCTAGGTGAGATTTCCACATTTCTATCTGATAAAGATCATATTCATATCTACATAGTTATGCTAGTGTGCATTGTATGATCTTATGACGCTACCAATAACGCTCGATGATGATAATTAGATGTCTATAAGCATTGTGACCTTGCAAGTCAACCACTTTCATAGTAGCTTGCATTCTTAGGTTCATCATAGTTTAGTTTCTGCATCTTGCATATGGAGAGAGCTCTCATTTTTTCATCTTACGTGGACCTGTTGGTCAACTGTGCTCATTTTCTGATTCTTCTTGATCATATCTTTCATTTCTGATCTTTCATATCACATCATTTTCTATCCATTTTCGGACTCGAAATCAAAATTTGAGTCACATTTCAAAATTTTTTTCCTTCTTCTGAGCAGTTGACTGACCTTTTGAGGCATAATTTGATTTTCGATGGAATTCCTTCCTTTTCATGTCTTCCAAAACTTCTAGTCTTTCATTCATATTCATTCCATTCCCTCATTTCTCACGTTTGACTGCATCTTTCCAGTCAGACTGGGGCATGTTCTATTGCCTAATGGTTAACCTATTTGACCCTTACATTAGATGCTGATTTGATCAAATCTTTATCAACCCGCTGTTCTCCTCTCTATGATTTCGATTTCGATTCCGAGGGGGCAGTATCTATGGGATTCTCATCCCTGATTCCTTGATTTTCCTGATTCATACATCTTTTATGAGCTTTTGCTCAAAATTTGAGATCCTTATCTCCCATTTTTAGACTTGATTATTGCCTAGCAGCGACGGTGATAGTTTTGTCTAAAGCTTGTTTGCACCTAGCAGCGACGGTGTTGGTCTAAGCTTTTGTTTATGTTTGTCCAGATGTGATCCCGAATCGACCTCATATCTGAGTTGTTTTGTGATCCCAAATCGATCTCACATTGCAACTTCATTCTTTGACTACATGTGTTCCCAAATCGATCACACATTAGTCAAAGAGGGGCAAATGTATGCACCCAAAAATGGTCGCCTAGACTTTGGGCCCCATTTATTCAATTTATCAATCCTGAATCATTTTGATCATTAATCAATATTTTCAACAATATCAATTTCTTGATCAAGTCTTAATTTCGATCATATATTGGATTTTTATCATTGGGCTAACCATTTATCCTAAGTCTTTATTTGATTAAAAGGAATATTTCCTCCCCTTTTAATAAATAAAAAGCCCCCACTTTCCTCTTATCCTAAGTTGCACAAATAAAGCATTATTCATATTTTATAAAAAGGGAAAAAGCACTTTTTGTCTCACATGAGGCTCAAAAGTCAACACTTCACTCTCATTGGAGGATGTTTGTGCACATGGATTGCTCCTCTTTCAAGCTCCACCGCTGATTAAGACTTTTTGCCTCTTAATCTCCATGGTCCATTTCTTCTCATTTCTTATAAAAGGAGAGCTCTCTCCTTCATTTGCACATCCATATATTTTATGCTATTGTTATGCTGCAGGTTTTCTAGGTACATTTGGAGCTTTTTGAAGACATTGAAGACTTGTTGCTTTCATCATTTTAGTTGCATTTCATAATAGTTTTGCTTTCATAGTTACATTCATGGCATCATAGGTTAGATTTCCTTTTATGCAATAGAATAGATCTCACATAGCTTAATTAGGGGCTTGGAATCTATTGTACTTCTTTTCATAGCATAGCTTGCACATTCATACTAGTTGCATTTGCATTTCATTTCCATTTAGATTCTTGGAGATATTGGCATTGTTGCCCTTGTCTTCATTGTGAATCTCTCATTGTGTGGTTGACTAGCAAGGTCACTTTCTTGTAGCTCTAGCTGAGAGCAAAACTCATAGTCCCTTGCAACTCCATGCATAGAGAGCTATGAGCCGCTTTGTGAGGCCTCACTCTTGAGTAACCTTGCATGTAATGGTTCATAGAAGTGCATATTTTAGTGTGTACAGACTCATCTTTGGCTGTTATTCATGTTTCTACAACCTTCTTTTTTATTTGAGCATTGTAGACATATTTTGTAAGCATTCTTTTATGCAAACACATTGAGATAAAGTGCCATTCTATTGCATGCTTGGGATCTTGCACATCTTTGTACCTTTTGTACTCGCACTCCATTATAAAGTGCCATGGGGGGTTTTATGTTTGCTTTTGTTTTCCATCTACCTTTGTCAAGTGAGTGTTCCTTCCATGACATTACCCTTAGGATGTCTTTATATCTATTTGTACTTTCTCTACACCTTCGATGTTCTTGGTTCTTCATGATGTTGTTCTTATTGGCAATCCTTTTTCAGTGTACCTATCACCTCTCCTTATCTGCATTATGGGGGGGGGGGGTGTTCTATTGTTGATTCTTATGCTTCCTTGATTTGATGGAGTGAGCTATGTATTCAGTATTTGTTCCTATGTACTAGGCGGATGTAGTGGCTGGGTACCTATGCATTTCGGTGAGATGGATCATTTACCATATTGACACTATTTCATTCCTATTTTTTGGAGGCACTCTTCCCTCTTTGATTGATCATCTCTTCAGGTTTTGGTGTTTTAATGCCATCTGTATCTTCAAGTTTAGTTGTTTGCCTTAGTTTTCCTCCTGATTCAAGTAGTGTCATTTGAGAGCACTCATGTAGATTACAATCTTCTCTATCTGGTTATGTTCTATTTTAGTGAAGGTTCTTTAGATCAATAGTTACTTCTTGATAGAGTTTTTAGTTTCTTGCTTCAGTGATTTTTTGCATGTTCATTCTTTATTCCTATTTTCTGGAACATTCCCTAGTTTTGGAGGCTTCTTCAGTCCTTCAACTAGTCTTTGTTTCTTTTTAGAGTAGAGTTTTTTCCATGTGGTTTTCTCTATTTCTTCGCTCTATAGAGACTCTTTTTTGTACTTGGGTACCTGATCAGGCCTTTATTATCAAGACCCATTTGCTTTCATTTTAAGGTGGGTGTTAGAGTAATAAGTTGTTTTTCTTATTAATTAAATAATATTGATTTAATTATTAAGTCACTTATTATCTCTTTCTTTACTTAAGCTAAAATTTAGGCATATAATGATTAATTATTTTACTAATTATTATTATGCAACTTAGGTGTTCTCTTGTAACACGACATGTTCATTTTTACTGTATTCAAACTTTTATTTTTACACATCGAGAATGTCTCCTCTTTCGTAGATCCTTGCATTCAGGCCTCCATAGATTTTGCTTCTCTCTTTTTGTGATAGGTGTTTGCATGTAGGTGATTCTTGGGAGCTGTGGGTTGTTTTTCATCAACTCCAATAGATTCAATAGTATGCTAGAGAGTGTATGTTGAAGGTGATAATATATGAGTATGGATATATGAACAAATATATTATGGTGAAGTGTGCGAGAAGAATAAGAAGTGTGAAGGGTAACAATGAAGGTAGAGGAAATCTTGTAACAAGGAGAAATATCCAATTATACCATACTCAAATAATTATAAATGAGTCAACCAACAAGGCTCAACCAATTATAAAGTATAAACTTCCATACGTTACACAATATTTCACAATTACATAAAAATTGTCGGCTTCCAAAAAAAATAATTCTTCACTTGTGCGACCTCTGACCTTGTTGTCACTTCCACATCACTATAATAATGTATTTATGAACTGTATAACTTTGCATGCCCAGATTCTATCCCGATTAGGAGATAGATCATCCAATTTCCACAAGCCGCTTCTTAGGAACATTGCTTGAATACTGCTTCCATTGATTTACACATAACTGTCATGAATGATTGAATTTTTGTACAAGCTCTTGACCAAAATCTCAGGACATAATATCGAGTAAGTCCTCAACTCCACATAGCTTGATCTACAATACTCCATGTGCATTAATTCAAACATTGTCTGCTCCTCTACTAATCTCCAGTAGATCACTGTGTTGACGTCAATGACAATCACAGTCATGATTGCAACATACAACTGCTACAAAATGGCTGTGAATACTCCCCTATAGGATATATTTAACATTCATTCCTAACAGCCACCCTCGCCAGGGTCACATGCGTGACTAGGGGCTAAGCCCCAGACCCCTCTCTGCCAACGCCCTGGTCACCACATGACCAGGGGCCAAAATTTTTGGCCCCCAAATCCTATAATTATTTTGTGGTGACTACCATTTGACCATCAATTTTAGGCCTGTGACTTGCTGACGTTTGTACTGCATCAACATTTTCATTGCACCTTTTGGGCCCTTCTGGAGCACTTTGTGGTTTTTTGCTCATAACTTGAGCATACATTATCAAAATCGGGAAAACAAGATATCATTGAAAAAATCTTTCCTAGATCTATCTAGATTTGGAGGTTTGAATCTCTGATTTTTCTTTTTTGATGGTGTTTTTTTCTGTCAAAGCTTTAAGTTCTTTTTTGCACTCCAAGAGCCATATCTTGCACATCCGGACTCTGTTTTTGGAAAATGAGATATCATTGGAAAGATTGTTCTATGTACTTTCCAATTATATAATTTTTTTTTCTAGATTCTAGTCCATGTATATTTTATTCAATTTTTGGCATTTATGCACTCTAGTGAATATCTTGGATGTTTCAGGTCCTGGAATCTCTTCCTTGTATGGGATGGCTCATCTTTGGCTGTTATTCATGTTTCTACAACCTTATTTTTTATTTGAGCATTGTAGACATATTTTGTAAGCATTCTTTTATGCAAACACACTGAGATAAAGTGCCATTCTATTGCATGCTTGGGATCTTGCACATCTTTGTACCTTTTGTACTCGCACTCCATTATAAAGTGCCATGGGGGGTTTTATGTTTGCCTTTGTTTTCCATCTACCTTTGTCAAGTGAGTGTTCCTTCCATGACATTACCCTTAGGATGTCTTTATATCTATTTGTACTTTCTTTACACCTTCAATGTTCTTGGTTCTTCATGATGTTGTTCTTATTGGCAATCCTTTTTCAGTGTACCTATCACCTCTCCTTATCTGTATTATGGGGGGGTTCTATTGTTAATTCTTATGCTTCCTTGATTTGATGGAGTGAGCTATGTATTTAGTATTTGTTCCTATGTACTAGGCGGATGCAGTGGCTAGGTACCTATGCATTTCGGTGAGATGGATCATTTACCATATTGTCACTATTTCATTCCTATTTTTTGGAGGCACTCTTCCCTCTTTGATTGATCATTTCTTCAAGTTTTGGTGTTTTAATGCCATCTGTATCTTCAAGTTCAGTTGTTTGCCTTAGTTTTCCTCCTGATTCAAGTAGTGTCATTTGAGAGCACTCATGTAGATTACAATCTTCTCTATCTGGTTATGTTCTATTTCAGTGAAGGTTCTTTAGATCAATAGTTACTTCTCGATAGAGTTTGCAGCTTCTTGCTTCAGTGATGTTTTGCATGTTCATTCTTTATTCCTATTTTCTGGAACATTTCTTAGTTTTGGAGGCTTCTTCAGTCCTTCAACTAGTCTTCATCTCTTTTTGGAGTAGAGTTTTTCCCATGTGGTTTTCTCTATTTCTTCGCTTTATAGAGACTCTCTTTTGTACTTGGGTACTTGATCAAGCCTTTATTATCAAGACCCATTTGCTTTCATCTTAAGGGGGGTGTTAGAGTAATAAGTTGTTTTTCTTATTAATTAAATAATATTGATTTAATTATTAAGTCACTTATTATCTCTTTCTTTACTTAAGCTAAACTTTAGGCATATAATGATTAATTATTTTACTAATTATTATTATGCAACTTAGGTGTTCTCTTGTAACACAACACGTTTATTTTTACTGTATTGAAACTTTTATTTTTACACATCAAGAATGTCTCCTCTTTCGTAGATCCTTACATTTAGGCCTCCATAGCTTTTGCTTCTCTCTTTCTGTGATAGGTGTTTGCATGTAGGTGATTCTTGGGAGCTGTGAGTTATTTTTCATCAACTCCAATAGATTCAATAGTATGCTAGAGAGTGTATGTTGAAGGTGATAATATATGAGTATGGATATATGGACAAATATATAAGAAGTGTGAAGGGTAACAATGAAGGTAGAGGAAATCTTGTAACAAGAAGAAATATCTAGTTTTACAGAAGATTGGTGAAGCTTAGCAGAAGATCTCTAACAAGATCTTCTGGAATCAATTGTTGTTGTGCTATTAAGACCTTTATATAATCAATAATTTTTGTATTAGGGCAGTTAGCCCAATCGACGATGATTCTTACCTGCAGCGAGCAAACTGACAATGAGCATTTGTAAAAATCACCTTAACTGATGTTATATCCATGAGAATTAGTTTCTTTATGTGTTTTTTCCATCTCGAGTTTTCATATTAATTCTAGTGTTATGGTGTTTGTTGTTTATGTACTTTCATGTTCTTATATATTTTAATTATCTAAATGGTTTAAGATTGCTCTGAGTTAATTAAGTTTGTGAAAAGAGTTTTGGAATAACTGATTCACCCCCCTCTTAGTTGTTCATCTTGTTCAACAATTATGGGTGACCTTTTGTATTTATTTTGATTTCAAACTTTAGGGTGGTTCCACAATAGTGTGTCCCACTTTTTTGAACATCATGATTTTTGCTAAAATTACATATTTTTAAGAAAATATGATGATTTAAGCCTTGAGAGGTCCCATTTGAAGGATTAAATTTAAAATGGTTAGATAAAAGCCTCTTAGATCAAACTCTCTTTGGTATAATCTCTCTACTCCTCTGTCACACATGTAATTGAGACTCCTTTGCACCCATCAAAATGCTGACAAAAAATCACTTTGACATTAGCTTTTTGGTGGGTCAAATGAATTCATTTGAAAAACCCAAATGCAAGATGATAGTACTCAAAGAAAGCTTTCCAATGATTATAATTTTTATATCTATTGAGTTTATTATGAATTTGTTTTTTAAGTTTTAATAAACATAGGCTGCCTGACCAATTAGCAACTTCTCTATTCAATGCTTCTAGAAAAATAGTAAATTAGGAAATTTTTTTTTTATGAAAAATATGTAGGAAATAGGTATTTATGTTACCTTTCTATAAAAAATAATAATAAATTTTGATATATAAAGATCAAGTTAGAGCAATCCAAATGAACTTATGTCCAAATTACAGTTAATGTCACTCCATAACTCAATAAACTATAAAATATTCAACCAAATTGAATGAAACCAATTGGATTCTCTAGATATTGGTGTTAAAATTTAGAAATAATTACATTTTTATCATTTTTAGAAAAAAAAAGGTTATGCTAATCAAAGTGTGTGTTACTCCTTAAAAATGTTATTTTTTTAGACAAACCAATTTTTGAAGGAGAAGGAAAAATGGATACAAATCAATTCAAACATTTTCTAAAAATATATATTTAGAGACTAGAAAGAAAATGCTAAAAGTCGCTAGTTTACATCATCTTCAAATTCTTAATAGTTTTGTAGCAATAGGTGTCCGAAAGAGAAGTTTTTTTTATAGAATGTTCATCTCAATGTCAAAGTTGGCCAAAAAGTGGGACACGGTATTGTGGGATCACCCCTTAAATTTGTGGGCGTTTTGGGTACCCCCATATGCTAATTGACCTTTAATTTGAATTTAAGCCTTGAATGGTTGGTATAGGGTGCCTTGTAAGGCACATGGCGAGATAGGTCACCACATGTCTTGGGAAGTGCCTCATACTTATAAAATGGGCCCAAATTTTAATTGGAGAATGATTGTTTAATTTTAGTAGGATGTTAAAAACCCCATTAGCCTCCTTTGAGTTTTGAGTCCCAAAATGACTAGGTGAGGAATAATAGAAAAACCATCTCCCTTGTTTTGGGTAAGTAATCAAAAGAATTCAATCGAGACACCCAATCAAACATTCAAGCTATCAATTCAAGGAACAATGAAGATAATATATTCACATTGATTCAAGCATCAAATATGGAATACAAGGAGCAATGTCTAGATCTAAGCATTATTGAAAGCATTCATGTTCTTTCGATCCTAGATCCAAGGTCAAGGAAACATCAATAACACTTTCAAGCATCGTCATGAGCAATTCGACACTTGTGAAGGTATAAATATCTTATCAAGCCTCTGCCACTAACTACATGATTCCCTTTTTATGCATTTCTATTTCTATTTCAAGGTTAATTTCTCTAAAAGGTTTTGACTAAGGAAAACCCCTTTTTCCCAATATTTTCTCCATTTTCTATGTGTAGGTAGCAGACACGATGCAATTGTGAAAAAAGCTACAGGAAGATCTGACAAAGAGTTATAGGTGGTAGAAGTTTCATCAAAATTTGCTGGCTCTAAGACACCTCCAAGGGTCTTAAGTGAGTCTAGTCGCCCTGTACCCTCTAAGTCGCCCTGCCATTCCAGAGTGAAATTTAGATCACAGGTTAGTTGTTATTTTAAATTTCCAGTTTTGGTATTAGAATCAGGTTTACACTCTTCTATTTATCTACATACCCCTCTTTTCCATTCTTGTCCTACATTATTTATTCCCATTTACACTTTCTCAATTGCATAGTCATCGTTCAACTCCATAGCGAAGGAATCCTTGCATCCTCTTAAAACTTGAACCTCCTCAAGCCTAGTGGATCAACTTTGCTTCCAATGTGATGGTAACATTTAGGTAGGAGCTTCCTAGTTTGACCATCCATCCTAATGTCTATCCTCATACCTATTTTCTTTCATTACAACATCTATTTTTGTAGCCTTTTACCTAGAACTTACATAATCGTAGTCAAGATTAGACATTAAAAATCAATCACAAAAAGGGAACAATTAACCAAAGTGTTTATCTCCTCTTTAGGACTAAGTTGAACCTTGTCGATTGTTCCCTAATGAATGAATACACCATGTGTAAATGGTGCATGAATAAGATCTTAGTTTACATCCATAGACTAAAACCATTTCCATTTCCATAACATTACAAATTATTTTTTAATTACATACTACAACACATCATTCACTTATAACATACACAATTAAATACTCTCTTTTTATCGACATCATTATATTTCAATATTATTTCTTAACTCTAATCTTTTTTACAAATTAGTTAAAAAATATTAAACCAATAACTCTAAAATACATTCAAAATTATCATTTTTATTAAATTAATATTAATATTTATTATTCAAATGAAAGTGATATTAAGATATACAACATACTTATATATAAGTGAAAGTCAAACTATATTTTATACCCTTTAAAAAAGAATTTAACTCTATTATTCTTGTATCCCTTATATCCCTTTACTTTTCGATTGTTTTAAACCTGTTCCAATCCTTTCCATTCCTGATATCCATTAATTTTCTTAAATTTGGAGGAGACCCATCGGACCCCAATATTATTATTATTGGATTGTAAAAATTTGGCTATTGGCCATGCTCCATTCTATGATTAAGAAACGTTATTATTATTGGATTGTAAAAATTTGGCTATTGGCCATGCTCCATTCTATGATTAAGAATCGTTAAGACCGTATTGTAGAAGAATTTACTCCGACTAAAATGGCCTCTTAATGAGAACTCCACATCTTATCCATTCAAGGTATTCAATATGTACAGACACCATCTTCCCACCTAGTGTGGTTTTATCAAGCTGTTGTTCAGGGAGATGGCAGCGTCGTATTTGGCTGTACCAACAACCCATTTCAATTTCAAACAACATGCTCTTGCCTCTGCAAGCAGGGTTCCCTCCCTTTCATCATACATATCTATATCAATAACGACATCGCTGCCACCATACAACTCTCTTCAGCTCTCCCATGTTAGCTCTGCAATTGTTACCTGCAAAAAGGTTTTTAAAGTCTCTGCATTAGCTCAAGATACAGAGCAAAGTACAGAGAAAGTCAGCTCAGAAGAAGACACCCAAGCAGAAGAACGTCCAGAGGAAGGAGGGGCAGAGCAAAACACACAAGGAAAAATAGCAGTGACTATCCCCAAAGGAGTGAAACTTTACGCGGGTAATCTCCCCAGGTCCTGCGATAGTGCACAGCTAACTCATATCTTTGGGGAATTCGGGACTGTGGATTCTGTGGAGGTATTTCTTTTTTTTTTCTTTTGAAATCCCAATGTACAGGAACATCACACCCACATTGTTTTCTATTGGTACAACTACAGAGCGTTTGTAATTATCTATGAGGAATATTGTGAAGGGGGTAAGGTTTCAACAAAAAATGAACACATACTAGCATGTAGTCATTGAAAACCAACTCTTACTTCATTGAAAGCCAAATACTCTACAACATACTCCTTATACTCTCTTAGAAAGATTTGAAAGTCAACTCTTAGCAATGCTTACTTGGAAACAAGGATTTGGCTAACTCCTCTTTCCTATTGTCTTGTGAAAAGGTTTATTGAAACCAAGCTCCCGGTCGTGCTCATTCAGAG
Organism: Chamaecyparis obtusa; assembly: GCA_027943335.1. NCBI lineage: Eukaryota > Viridiplantae > Streptophyta > Pinopsida > Cupressales > Cupressaceae > Chamaecyparis > Chamaecyparis obtusa. The sequence goes on from BSBK01000029.1 coordinate 168,062, forward strand.
TAATATAAAAATGATTGGAGATTGCTAGTCTAAATGAGTTATCTGAGGAAGCGAGATTTCACAAGACTGTTTCTTGATTAAGATTCACAACAGAAGAGTTGACGGAAAAAAAAACTTGGAAAATTGTTAGGGGTTTCGACTCTTGATCTCTTAGACTGCTGGTCTTGTGGATTTAATTAAAATCCCTTCAATTCAATTTTAATTCACTATACTGATATGGAGCATGGATCCATTAAAACCAAGGAAACCTGGAAACGAGTTTCCACCAAAATGCTAGCGTTTTGGAAATAGAAACTGCGCTGGAGATGGGGGATAGTGGGAAACGTTTCCAATGCATTTCCAATTTTGCAAGAATTGCAGGAGACACTTCAGAAACTTGGGGATGGCTCTGAGTTTTGATGGAGAAGGTTGGCTGTCCCCACCATAACCCAACAATTCTTTTTCAAAAATTGTTAGGGGTTTCAACTCTTGATCCCTTAGATTGCTGGTCTCATGGATGTTATTAAAATTCATTCAATATAATTTTATTCACCATACTGATATGGAGCATGGATCTATTAAAACTAGGGAAACCTGGAAATGAGTTTCCACCAAAATGCCAGCATTCCAGAAATGGAAACTGTGCTGAGGATGGGGGGATGGCGGGAAACGTTTCCAATGCATTTCCAATTTTGCAAAAATTGGAGGAGACATTTCAGAAACTTGGGGAGGGCTCTGAGTTTTGGTGGAGAAGGCTGGCTGTCTCCACCAAAACCCAGTGATTCTTTTTCAAAAATACTTGCAAGATTGATTCTTCTCCAAAATGAAAAGTATAGACAGCCATACAAATAGATAGACAGATGTACAAACAGTTAGATAGATAGATAGATGCACTTTAAGCTTTCTGCAATTAAATCTGCACCTTACATATTTGTTATCACCTGCCACATCTCTATTGTATTTCACTTTATTACCTATCTGCTAAGCCCAATGCCAGCACAAGTAACATAACTCACAGGTATGGAAGTCATGCTATTGATTGCTTCAGATTCTTCCTCACATAGTCTTGCCACCCATTGTGCCATTCCCCACATGGATCAACCAGGACATTCAGTTGGGTTTGAAGTAGACCTGGATTTGGGGCTCCAAGCTGATGAACTAGTAGCCTAGCTTCCTCTGCTCAATAGAAATGGGTATTGAAGCTTGAAGTTTCCTCTCATCAAAGAAAACTATATAGATCTTCATTTACCACTTTTAATACTTTTCATTCTGCTGAAACTTGCGGCCTTTGGGCATTTTGATATTCATGCATATTGACAGTGATTCCAAATTCAATGAATTATATTTATGAATGTATGAAATTTGAAATCTCATTTCAACTTATTGCTATGTATAATGTATATGACTAAGTTGTCAGTACAGGTGCGTGCACAGATACGGGTATGAGAACCTGGTACATGGGTATGAACAATTCTTTTTTGGGTTTGGATATGTGGGTTTGCATACATGTGTGCGTGTCTATATATATATATATATATATATATACATGCAAAAAAAAATAAAAAAAATACAGAATTGTAAAACTAAATCATTTGATAGTATGATACTTCATCATTGATCAATGCCAAATGCCAAAGATAAATATTAAATGCCAATTGATAGTTCAGAATTTAAATTTTAAGTCATATGCCATATCATTCTACGTTCAGATTCAAATGAAAATCATTACAATTACAAAATTGACAATCAGAAATAGTAATTGTCTTCTATCTACATTGCAGTTTATTAATAGGATTTACAAAAAAATCATCATCAATTGCATTTGCAGCTGCTGCAAGCTCAACGTCATTTGAAACCAAAACAGTGCCACTCACAATTTTTATATGATGTATTATGATTGATTCTAAAGGTGTGCACAACTTATCACACTAAAAAAACGGCTGATAATTGTCAAGAAATGTGGCATGGAATTCACAATGAAAATATCTAGAATAATTGCTTTGAAATCTGAATGGCATCATTGAAACATGTTCATTTATTATGATACACCACTTATCCACAGAAAAGTCACCCTTCAAGCTGATGTATTGTTAAATTTTCAAAGAAGCAAAGAATTAGTCTAAACTTGTCACAATGAATACCTAGAGTGACAAAATATCAATTTACAAAGTTCTTAGAGCTGATAAGGCACAATGAAGCAGCAATTTGGTCAAATAAGAAATGAAAGAAAAGTATCAATTGAATTATATAGGCTTATACTATCCTATAACCCTACAAATAAGTAACCTTAAAAGGATAAAATTCAAAATCTGGCCAATGATTTATGGCTGCAATTAAAGCCAGGAACAATTGAGAAAAGTCTCATAAAAAGCGTGTCTCACCACTGGAGTCATCCCATGGTGCATCGATGCACATTGTTTGAGAAATAATTTGAATGAAAATGTGTCCATTTAGAATAAAAAAACATTGTAAATTTCAGATGTCTGAAAGAAAAAGATAAATATAGTTTTAAAAAAAAGCAAAACAAATTGTTTTATTAACAGTTTTTATGCATTTTTTTTGAATGGGCCCCAATGGGTATGCCCTAGGTACCCTAGGTGTGCTCTGGGTATGCGTGTGCGTACCCACAATGCATCCGATGCGCCTGGTATGCATCTTGTGTGCACCCACAGTGTACCAAGGAGCATTTAAAGAAATACCCCGGCGAACCCAAGCTGGGTGTGGGGATACTTCCTGCCTATCCTACAACTGAGGTATATGATGAATGATTTTAGATTTATCAATGTTATCATATGAATATATTTGAAATTTCCCTATTTTTTATATAGCTGTCCCCTTAAATGGCCAAATAAAAAATTCTGTCCTGGATACCAAGTTTTCCCGTCTCCCTATCTTGAAAACTCGGGTTAACGTAGATTATAACCCAACTTTTGTGTTGAATTCCACCTTATGATATTGTCTAGAGCAAGGATTCACAGAAAGTGAACTCCTTAGCCCCATCTACAAAGATCTATGTGGGAGTTTCTTTTGAACCCAGGTCATCATTGTGATAAGTACTCATCCTATAACCTTACCTCAACTTGACAAACTAAACAGCACATGCCACAGACAATTGTGCACACACAATATATATGTTCATTTAAACACCAATTTTTAAAACACAATTTGGTATCTCACATTGTTAACATCCTCAGGTAATTTGTAATGAAGAAACTGGGATAAGCCGAGGATTTGCCTATGTAACAATGAGGAATGAGGAAGAGGCTCTTGAAGCAATTGATAAACTACGAAACTATGTAAGTGGGATGACTTTTTTTTGAGATTGTTCATATCCTTGTTTTTCTTTTTAGATTTCTCTACATGGGTTCTATTGGCATTGTCATAAGTTTATATTGCATATTCTTATTTTCATCTGCTTGTTATCTGTTTATGCAGGATTTAGGCGGCCGTGATATAATTGTAAACTTTCCAGAAAGAGTCCAATCCACGGGAAGTGGATACAGGATATATGTAGGCAACCTTGCCTGGTCAGTAAAGAGAGAAGCTATCAGAGTATTATTTAGTCAGTATGGGAATGTATCAGGATTAAGACTTAATTATGATCGTCAAAATGGAGTACCTCGTGTCTATGGTTTTGTATTTCTATCTGCTAGATCGGAAGTGGAAGCTGCTGTTGCTGCACTGAATGGGAAGGTAATAACTCTCGGTGATTCTGTGCTATTAGGATTTTGTCAATAACCAGAAGGAATGAATAAACTTTTAGTCTGACCTTGCAAGGTTCATTCCCATACTAATTTTAGAATCATTAAATAATTGGAAATCAATTCAACCCAATAGAGGAAGTGAAAGGGTTTTCAATACCTGCATGACGGCATCAATAACATGCTGATGCAATGATGGACTAAAAATCTAAACTTGGCTTCAAACCATCAGCACCTAGCCTCAATACCAACAAGTTTTCTTCTTGTTGCTTTTTTGGATTTGATTGTGTTTCTTTTTTAGCATCAACATTTTGGATCACATTTTGTGATCCATCATTAGGATGTTAGATTCGTTTTTCTACTCTTTGAGTTCTCTAATATCCTGATGATGGATGATGATGGATGACAGAGTGTGATCCGAAATGTTGATGCAAAAAAACAAACACGATCATCCAGAAAAGCAACAAGAATCACTATGGATTATGGAAAACTGATATCTTTGGTCAACAAATTATCAATATTCAGTCGTTTTGTGACCTAATGTTATTAGGATTCTGTTATTGCGGTGAATGTTTCACTTTTTATGGCATTTTATACCTGTACAAGTTTTAATGCTGTGAAGCTTTTTCATTACCAGTTCAATTGAATCAAGTTCGTTTGGTGTGTTTTGTTTAGGAATTTCATGGACGGAAAATCGTAGTAAGAGAAGCCAAACCATACAGTAAGGTATGCTTGTGCATGTTTGGAAACCATTTATTTTTAATCAGGTAGAGCCTTTGTAAAGTTTCATATGTAACTAGGATTTATACCAGAAGGTACACACAGTTGCTCTTTGGTCCATGCGATTGCAGTACATGTTTCAGGGCTGTACAGCTACTATCAAAGGAAGCTCTAGTGTGCATCCCCCTAACTCTGTATTTACTGATTCTATATTTTTCTCATGGTATCTATCTTCGTATGCTTTCATAATCTGCTGTAGTCCCTGAGTTCTAGCAAGTCATGCTACATAAAATCAACCTTTACATGTAAAACATGGTGACGGAATTGTTCTTTACTATTATTGCTTCCTATTAATTGTCTATTAGGCCACATACCTTGATGACACTTGTAGTTTAAGTACAAGGATATTCTATGTCAATTTAATGGAGGACTTGTTTAAGATTATTGATACTGCTTGTTTAGAATAATATTTGACTTTCAGGCACAGATAGTGTTATGTAGTGATAAGTACTTGTTGAGTGTAAATGCACTTATCCACTCTGGGCGCCTTTATTTTATTTCACTTATAGCCTTACAGTCAAGTATAGCAAAGGAAATTTGTTCGAAGTGTTTGTTAGACTGATTAATGACAGGCTAGTTCTTCTAGTATTTAATAGCAATGCAGAATTACATTATTCAAATTCATATGTGAAAGGTAATACCAGAAAAATGCTCAAAATGTTGGAGTATATATCCACTATCCATTGATATATCATTGAGATTAGCTTTCTAAGAGTATTCTTGTAGGTATTTCTAGAAGCATGCTGTTTGCACATTTAGTTGACCCCATCTTACATCACAAACATTTACGGTCAAATGAACATCCAAATGGCTATAATTTGACTCTTACAGGTTTCTTGTTCTTTCAATAATTTTAATTATAACAAATTGTTCAATGTTGAAGTCTTTGTGGTGTTATGGATATGCCAAACTTCTTGATGGTCACAAAGTCAACCTATTTCTTTCTCGTGGGAAGTTTGTCATTTAGTTTGTTTTCATTAGATGTACAATGTCTCTGGGTTTCAGTACGTTAATCACAAAATATAAAACTTGGATATGCTTTAAACAGAATATTATTCTTAGAAATATTGTTTATTAACATTTTTGGTAACTTGTACTGGTCATTTTAGAAGTACAAGGCATTTAATTAATCATATGGCTACACTTTATAGATATAAGGTCCGAAGGACCAAAACAATCTCGTGTTCCACCAGCCAAAGTGTCTTATTAAAAATAAAATATATCATCAAAATGATCTTAAGACAAAATGTTATACTTATGATAATTATTACAGAGAAATATTATGAGGTTTTCACACCATCGCCCCTTTACAAATGGGGACCCCCTCTTTTCGCTTGACAGTGTGGTAGTTGTCCTAGGTAATCTTAGTTTAGTGGCAATTTTCAAGTCTCCGAGTCTAGGGGATAAGTTTGAGCAACTTTGGCTCGCTAGGGAGTCAAGTCAGTCAGGGATATGGGTGAGAGATGGGCCAAGCTAGTCAAGGATGTGGGCTTGAAGTCAAAAGATTTGTGATGATTTGAATTGGCCAAATTGTAAAAGGATGAAGTGAAGATGCAAAACAAGAAGAGATGAAGTTTTAAACTGAAAAACAACATTGATGGAAGCGTGCTGATTATTGAAATTTGGCTGTGTGAAAATTTCTAGGATCTTCTAAAAACTAGAATCTCCATTATAACTCCCAGAGATCTGAAACCACCCTCAGACATCCTGACAATATATACATAAAATATAACTTAAAGTGTAAGAAAGGAAAAATATACTTAAATGTTATACTCTATAGTTTGTGTTGGCGTAATTAATTATTCACCTAATTACACTTAAGCTTACTTAGGATAACACATACATAGTAGTTTGCATTTGAGACACTCAGGAGTTTGCACATTTATTTTGCACATGGCGTAGAAGAAATTCCACTTTAGGTGGTGATAGTTGTTATCACATTCCACTTTATGTGTTGTTTCCACCTTTAGTGCACTTATCACTTATCATCCTCCACGTTGTTGCACATACTTTATTGTACAATGGAGGATGATCCACCTTTGGTGGACATGTGCTTCCACCTTATGTCGGTGATAAGTTATCCCTTGCATATCTCCTAGTTGTCATGCCTTGCCTATTTAAGCAGACACATCTACGTTATACTCATTGATTATCCACTACAGTTCAATTATTGCATATTGAGGAGAATACAATTTATTCTTGTCCATATTATCTCTCTTGTTATTGTACTATTCATTGGCCTCTAGATCTTGGGTTGTCGCTATTGGCAAATTCTTACATTCTGCCCTGTCACATGACCCTCTCATTTCCGACCTTGTCCAAGCTTGGTCAAGGAGGTAGCAGATTCTGCCCCCCTCTTGTCCACTCTTGGAGAACCCAAATATTTCTGCTCTCATATTGACATAAAATTTTCATTCCATGGACATGTTGGCATTGAAAAATGAATTTGAATGAAAGGGCGAGACAAAATTACAAGCAAATCTTTGAGTCTAAACTTCGGTAATATGGAGTGGACATGGAAGTGGTGGATTCCACCACTCTCATGTCCAAGGCTGGACATGGAGGTGCAGATTCCACCCCTCTCATGTCCTCACTTGTGGACGACAACCCCTATATTTCCACCCTTAGGTAGATTTCAACTCATTTGGCATTGCAACACGGAATAATAACATTTTCAAGGTAAAAATCAGGATTATCCCCCTTAAGTGAAGCCCGATTTGAGTATGAAACTGTAAAAATCAGATCTTTGGTGAAAAATTTGTAATCATGACTTTCAAACTGAAATAAAATTGTTGATCAAGTTGAAGCTTGAAGTGAAATGGTTGAATTTAGAAAGAATTTGGAGTGAAGATTGCAATTTGAAAATGAGCGAAATACCAACCCAAGTGCAAGGCAAGTAAAGTATGGACTTGGAGTGGTTGGATTCCAACTACCCCATGTTCAAGCTTGGACATGGGGTGGGTCGGATTCCAATCCTCTCATGTCCGCAAGTGGACATCAGACCTCAAATTTCTGCTACCTAATTGGGGAAAAATCTTCATTCCTTGGGCTTTGGGGGATTGGAAAAAGGTAAAATCAAGGGATTCGAATTACAAATGTTGACACGAAATTAGGATTTTGAGAGGCAAAACATATCAAAATCAGGCCTTGATTGCAAAAACACTGAAGTCCATCAAATTTAAGGGCGAGAGATCAGAACTTCATGGAAAAAAAACCAAGTATAAAAGGACTAACTCTTCACAGACCCGAAGGTGTAAACTCAGAATTCTCTTGGCAGGCAGCAAGGTGTGGAGTCTTAATAGGTGATGTTAGCCTTTGGTGCAGATTATGAACATATTTTGATAAACTTTGCATTCAGGAAGTCCTTTCTAAATCAGTATTTTGACTTAGAAATGCATTCTTATTTAAGGGATATAAAGGGTTCATTTCTTTCATAGTTGAAGTTTATGGAGATTGGTTTCAAATTCATTGAATTCACTCTTTAATGTTACTTCCTATCTTTGAAGGGTTGATTATATGAAGTATAAATCCAAGCTTTTAATGCAAGCCTCTTTCTTATTTTGCAATGTGAAATTGAAGATGGAGAATGTGAGGATGAGAGGGAGGCTATGGCAAGAATTCAAGCATAAGCGGCTTCCACTACAAGAATCCAAGCTCGAGACTTCAAGGACTTTAAGCAAGAGTTCACAAATGGCCAGCCTTCCATTAAAGAAGATCTAGCTCAAAAATTCAAACAAGAAGGTGGTTAAGGTTAGATTATCAAGGTGGAATTCAAATTACAAATTGTGCACAAGAAAAAATCAAGGCTACAAGTAAGAGGAAATTATCAAAACTTGATTTTCCTTTGGAAATCCAAGTTTAATTGGAAAATCCAACATCATAGAACACCTACATCACTTCTAAAGATCATGGCCAAGAAAATCAAGATTTCAAGAACAAACAAGTGCAATGAGAAGATTTCCAAGAAGTAGAATAAATTCATGAAGATGAAGCAATTTGGGAATAAGCTATCACAATTGAAGAGTTGATAATGTTGAGTATCAAGAGATATTTTCTCATCACCAAAGAATTTATCGAGTCTATGGGATAAGGATGCTGATGTGGCGCCCATTCATCTTCAACCAATCAAAAGACCCTAGTTGCACGTGTCTAAGCACCTTCAATCAGATCATGCCAAGTGTACATGTGGAGTCCACCTGGTCTCTATACATAACCTATTTTCTCATTGGCTCTCAAAAGCATTGTAATTTTATTTTTGGCCCACAAGTTGGTGCTTTGATGTAATTGAACAATCATTTAATGTTTGTAGCTATTAGTTGGAGTAGGGTTGTGTTGGCTAAATCTTAGCCCTTGATCTTGAATCAATCTTTGCCATTTGTTATAATTGAACAACTATAAAAAGCCAAGGCCTTGTCATTTGTAAGGGAGAGACTTGGAGAAATTGTTGCCATAATGCTATCAAAGTATTTGCTAACTCATTGTTGGTCTTCATGAGGGTTGTGTTGGCTAAATCTTAGCCCTTGATCTTGAATTGATCTTTTCCATTTGTTGTAACTGAACAACTATAAAAGGCCAAGGCCTTGTCATTTGTAAGGGAGAGACTTGGAGAAATTGTTGCCATAATGCTATCAAAGTATTTGCTAACTCATTGTTGGTCTTCATGGTGGATTAGTTGTGTTGCTTTGGAGTATTGCATGGTTGCTACATTTCCTCACTTAGATTAGAATTTTATTTCATGTTGATTAGAAGTAGTGTTTAATTGAATGGAAGATATTTTGGATGCATCTTTGGTGAACTCGCTTAGACCATACCACTAGCTGCTTGTTGATTGTAAGTTTGCCTTGCATGGTCAACTCGCATATACATAAGCTTAACTTTGATTATTGCTTGCGCATTGATATGCATCAATGAATGGTGTTAATGAAATGGCAATGGTTTGAACATCTTACATTTACCTTAGGGGATCACACTAGCTTGGTTGATGTCGGTGGCTAAACTAAGTCTAGTAGAGTCATAAAGACATTCACATTTTCTTGCATTCTAGGAGTAGGTTAAATCTTCCTAAAACCCTTTCCCTTTGCAGTTTGTTTGGTTAGGAGCAGTTTGAGTAGTTGATATCCATTGATTGAACAACGTAAGTCTCTTTGTGATACCAACATATCACATCATTATAATTGAGTGAAAGTCCACAATAAGAAGGAACCTTGAGGTTGTCTCATTTGATCACACAATCCATATACATTGTTTAGCATATGAGCATCCTTATTCAAGAGAGAGTTGAAAATTGGTGTTTCATTTGGGATACTAAGTATTCAATTCTGCATGTTATAGTGACATAATGATAAAACTTACATCAACAGGAAATAAAAAAGAACATTGATTAATGATGCTCAAAATGATCCAGGTGAAGTGGGCATGATATCATGAAAACACACATTGACAAGGCTTATTTGGCTATGTACTGAAGGCTGTTTCAATGTGGTTGGAAAAACAAAATGGAAATGGAATTGTGATGGACAAACACTAAAAATCGAAGAAACGAACAAAATGGCATTTTTTGCTCATCGCTAACTTATTCATAATTGTTTGATGCTGAAAGGTCATCTGCAAAAGAGAAAAAATATCAGAATGAATACAAGGTACTTCATCTCCTTTTCATCTTTGCATACAACTAATAAAGAAGTAGGAATCCCATAGTCATACTTTTTGATGTGAGTTTTGTGACCATTCCAACATGTAGAGTAAAATACCAAGTTCCTATCCTCTCTTGAACAAGGAAACTTCAAATGCTAAACAATTTGGCAAATGTGTGATCAAATGAAGCAACCCCAAGGTTTACAATGTTTATGTGCAACTTTATGTTGGACACAGCTCAATTTAATGATGTGATATACTAGTAATCATGAGGGGACTTAACTATTATTTCATGAATCTACCAATTTTCTTCAATTGGTGAATGATTTTGCAATGCAGGCTCTTCAACCAGTCCAAACAATGATTTTGAAATAAAATGCAAAAGAGATTGAGTTTAGAGATCTAATATACTTCTACCAATGCAAGAGACTATTGATGACTTAGTGAAACCAAACCAAACTTTGCTTCACCAAGTAGAACAACTACGCAAAGTTCATGCAAATCTTCTAAGGATATGCGAATGGCTTTCAAATCACTTATGCACATCAACACAAGACGTGTGAATTGATAAGCATATTGTAATTGAAGTTAAACTTTGAGATGAGTTCAGACTAACCATGCACTACAACTCGCAATCAACAAATTACAAATGGTATGAACTTAAGAGTTTTCACCATTAATCAACAACAATATCTTTCATCCAACTATTCAATGTAAACAAATTCTAACTAAGTGAGAAATAGGAAACCATGCTAACACCCAAAATAACACAAGTCTTCACCAAGCTTCAATGAGCTTGCAATTATTTTGGAAACAATTTCACAAAAGTTTCCCCTACAAATGAGATGAGCAAGCCTTTATATAGGGCTTCAATTACAACCAATGACCCATATTGATTCAAGATCAATGACTGAGATAATTCAAAGTAACCCTAGTCAGGGTTTGCTATGACTACCACCTAAAAATATTAAATGTTGACCAATGAAAAATGGAGCATCCTCTATTGGTGAATAGAAAAATTTCCTGCCAAATGGGATCATAACAAACTTCCTTCTAGAAACATGTTTCCCTTGTCCTCTTCCTTGATGGCAAATTCGATGCATCTAGACAAGTTGATGATGTGGAATCATTTGATTGATTGAAAATGGGCAGATGGCACATCATATTGCTTATATTTTGAATAATATCTCTTGATACTCAACATTTCCATCTTTAAATAACTTCTCTAGCTTGTGCAGATTTTCATTTGATCTTCATGGTGGTGTTTGCCTTTAAACGATCATTTCCCTTGACTTTCTTCAAACTTGAAATCGTCTTTATCATATTTCTTCACTTGAACATCTTTATCTTTGATTCTCCTCTTTTGTTTGTTGTATCGATTGATTCTTGATGTTGTCATCATGTCGATTCTTTGGAAATCCAAGGATCATGTAGCATTCTTTGCATGTGAAATGATTTGGCTCCTTGAAACACTTGATCTTGAACAGCATCCTTCTTCCTAGCTTTATTTTTAAATATCACCTTCTTATCATCATCTCCACATATCCACCCTTACAAAGAAAGAAAGAAAACATGTGTAAAAGAAAATGCTTTATAAGAAAAGTATCATTAAAATATACATTGATCTTTCAATTGAGAATTTGCAAGGATTCAAAATGTTGTTGAGCAATTTGTAGAGCCTAAAATTGTTTACACCCTTGCTAAAATTTCATGCATTTTATCATCTTGCAATTAAACAGACTTAGAAAATTTCTGATTTTGCCTTAATTCTGATGTAATTCACCCCAAATTCAAGATTTTCACACATCATTACCTCAAATTTACAACTCTAGCTCTGATATTTTCGCAGTTACTTATCTGATTTTCTGTCCTTGGGTTTCTGATTTTGTACTCTTCCTTGCAGGCCTGAGTAATTGGCCTTCAAATTATTTTAAAATTCCATCCAGTATGCTAGAAATTTGCATATATATATATATATGACTGATTTTTGCACTCTCTGCTAGAAATTCAATGTTTGATATCAAGTTCTGCGACCAAATTCGTCTTAAATGTGAAAGTTTATCCTTGCTTTCCCTTTTCAAAATCGTCTCCTTGATTATATTTGCTGATGCTTAGAGCTTCTCTGCCTTGCAATATTCAGTTTATAGTTTGAAGTGTGATTGAAACGAATTACTTTGATCTTCTTATATAGCCTCCCAACAAATTCAATGGAGGGTCATGTCTTTTGACTCAAGGAGGCCGACCTAGCATTCCAATTTAAAACTTCAAATGTACATCCAGCTTTAAGTCGTCCTCCAAATTTGCATTTTAAACTTCGTTTTTCCCATCTCCTTCTAGGTTGGCCAGCTTAAGGCATTTCAATTTGGCCATGTTAAAGGTATAAGTATGAGTGCCTAGATCCAAGCTCATTCTCATCTTAAACATATGTTCTGCCCTTAATTAAATAGGCCTACTCTTATTTCCAATTTAGGTCTTGTTGATGTGAGTTTGGTGACCACTCCAACATGCAGGATAAGACACTTAGCATCTTAGGATAAACACCGAGTATATGATCCTCTCTTGTCCATGGAAGCTTAGATGCTAAACATGTGACAATTTGTGATCAACTAAGACAACCCCAAGGTTCCTTCTAATGTTGGACGTAACTCGGTTTTGTGATGTGATTCATTGGTAATCACTTGGGGACTTACGTTAACTCTTTTGTAGAAGATCTATCAACTTCTTGAAGGTGAATGGTATAGAAATTGAGCTCTTCAAACAACTTCTAACAACGGTTTTTTTAAAAATGCAAATGGGACAAGGGTTTAGAGATCTAAGCTACTTCTAATTCTACTCCTAATAATGCAAGACAATGTTGATGTTGTGGTGAAACCAAACCAATCCTCGCTTCGCCAAATCAACTACACAAAGGAAGGTGCAATCATTCTATGAATGTGAGTATGACTTTCAAACTACTTATGTTCATCAAAACAAACAAATATACAAATTAATGAACATCAAGTAATTGAAGTGAAGTGCTTGCAATGGGGTTCAGACCGACCTTACATTGTTGCTTGTAATCAAGAAACACCAAAAGGTATGAACTCTAGTTTCACCATGATTTCAACAATAACAATGTCTTTCATTATCTAAACAACTATTCAACTTAATGTTATCACCAAATAATGCACCCTAGCTGAGCATAGACTTAGCTCACTGATGAAACATGGGAACACCTCCATGTTGTGGGTAACCAGTAATGGAGATGGGCCTCCAGAGAAGGTTGGTTCCTTTTGGTACTCATCTAATCTACTTCTTACTGAGAAAAGGGAAAGAGATGCTTGAAATGAAACCTATGACTACTATGGGGTGATGAACCAAACTTAACTCTGAACCTATAATGCTCCTACTTAATACACACAAAGTATCAATTCTCTCTCAACTATGCTTACAACTCAAGAGACAACATGTTCATGTATAAATATTTCATTGAAAGGCTAGTTTCAACAACCTTATAAGGAAGAAAATGAAGGTTATTCCTCACAAAGCAAGGTTATTTTCAAACTTAAACCACAACCTACAGAAATCATGCTTCTTCTATTCAGAGGTGCTGGTAATGCAATCATTTTAAGGATTCAAGGAAAATCTCATAAAATAATATTAACTACCAACTTGCACACAATGTAACAGCTCTATTGAAGGTAAAATACTGTTTTTTATTGATAAAAGGGTGCTGTAGCAGCAATATACATTCTGAAAATACTTTTGAAAATTGAAAATGGACTGTAATTTGAGTTACAAAAACAGACTTTTAATAGAAAGAACCTTTCAAGGTTACAATACCAGGCAGAAAAAGTAAGAACTAAACTCCAAATGAAGACTAAGGCTGAGCTTTAAAGCTTACAATCAGCTTGCTACAAATCTGCATTATGTGTCATAAAGAGTGGAAAAAGTCTTCAACCAACTTCTTGGGTCGGATTCAACTGGCTTTAGCCATTTAAGACCTTCGAAACTTCTCCAAAAAGGTGTCATAATGGCTTGCAACTGCCCCTTGATTATGTCCATACCCCTAAGAGTCATTAAAGAGCCTCTAGATGCTTGGGAACTGCTTCAATCTTGGTTGAAACTACCCCTACATCTGCTCACTTGTCCCTATATTCCTGCTCCAGCTCCCCAAATTGATTTTCCACCTCCCAAAAAGATAGGGCATGTGATCTTGTATATTTTAGTGGTTGAGAAAGGCTAGGGGGCCGGATAGTTCGAATTATCGCCGACTTATCGCCGCGATAAGTTGTACTAGGCGATAAAACTTGTATAGTTATCGCCTGACAACTTATTGCCGATAAGTTGCTCTTATCGGCGATAAGTGCATTACTTATCACGATTTATCGCGACAGCGGCATGTTAAAATGCAGACAGCAGTAAAAAGGCCCATTTTTTTTTTTTGGACTGCTAGTGATTTTTTGTGGAGAGAAAACATAGTAAGAAGGGTTTTGGAGGAGAAACATCAGCATTTGACGCATTTTGGATCGATTCGGAGTGGATTCGAAGGGATTTTTCAAGCAAATTCAACTTCAGCAGTAGGTTTTCAAAATTCTTTCCCTTTTGTTTTAAAATCATTTTTTCTCGTATTAAATGCATTCAAGTTTATACAAACTATCTAATATCATTTCCAATCTACTCTTAACTTGTTTTAGAACGTAATGAATAAGATCTAACACCATTTTTTAGCAATTTTTGCAAATTTTTCATAGTTTTCTCAAAAACTTCATATTTTCTCAAAAATTTCATAACCTTTCAAGTTTTTTGGTTTTTTCCTTCACGTTTCAGCTATGTTTAAACTAATTTAAAGTTTTAAACTATCTTAGTTTGTTTCTAAATTTCTTCGTTAAATTTCTAAATTTGTGCCCTCATTTTGTATGTGACGTGCAGTTTGATTCTTCGTCAAAATGGCAAATAGGGATTCCTCTACAACTGACTCAGCTACAGGGTCTGCCAGTGCCTCAGTAGACGCATGTTCGTCGGGATATGTAGGAATGCGCCCTAAAGGGGCTAGAGACAAGGCATGGGTATATGCTTTTGAAGGACCCGAATATAATACTGTGATATGCATAAAATGTGAAAAACTAGTGAGTGGAGGCATACCTTGTTTGAAATACCACCTTGCAGGGATCACAAAGCGTGACACAAAGGTTTGTGAAGCCACCACCCTAGAAATAATGAGAGAGATGAATGCCTTGCTTGCTATTGGAGAAGAGAAAAAGTTGCAAAGGGAAAGGGCAAAATTGGCCATGAGGGCAGCCATTTCTGATTCGCAAGGTATCTCACACTGTTTCATTTTTAAGAATCATTTATAATTTTATTATTTTAAAATCAATATCATAATGAAATAATGTGGGTTGTGATTTGTGACCAGGTATCCCATCCACCCTTGAAGAAGATGAAGCAGCACTTGAGGGCATAGTGGGCTCTCATCGTGGCCCACGGATCCGCAAATCTACCTTGTCCTCGCCTTCCACTTCCACTGGTTCTAGTAGACCAGCACCACGCTCATCTTCTATAGACAATTTTTTTGTGCCCAGAAACACACCTGGAGCACAACCATCACTAGAGGGTAGTGGGTGGAACAATGATGTGCATTGGCAAGTTGACATTCAATGTGCTGATTTTTGGTATTTTAACAATATCCCCTTCAATGTTGCAGCAAGTCCCTTTTGGCTGAATTTTGTGACAGGAATCACTGTAGCGGGAAAGGGTTACAAGGCACCTACTCTTGCAGACTTGAGTGGGAGGTTAGTTCACTTTTACGGTTTTACAATTTACTTATTTTTGTTGAATGTAATTTTTTTAAACAAAGTTGTGTACTTAAATGTTATTTTTATTTTGTTCTTGTAGATTGCTCAAAGATGCTGTTACTAGGGCCAATGAAGTGGTAGAAGACCAAAAATTGCAATGGAAACAATTTGGCTGCTCTATACATTCAGATGGATGGACGGATGGAAGAAACCGTACCATCATCAATTTTTTAGTTTCTTGCAAGGATCAAGTGGTCTTTCTGAAATCCTTGGATGCCTTAGACAAGATAAAGACAGCTGAAACTTTGGCTCTAATGTTAGAGCAAGTTGTGATGGAGGTGGGGGTTGCTAATGTGGTGCAAATAATAATCGACAATGCAGTGGCATATGTGGCAGCGGGAAGGATCCTCCAAGATAAGTATAGCACACTTTTTTGGTCTCCTTGTGCAGCACATGTCCTTGACCTTCTTTTGGAGGACATAGGAAAATTGGATTGGGTGAAATCGGTTGTAGAGGATGCAAGAAAGATAACAAAATATATCTACAATCACCCTTGGGTTCTCGCTTTGATCAGAAAATTCACCCATGGGAAGGAGTTGGTTAGACCTGCAGCTACAAGGCTTGCAACGATTTTCTTAACGTTGCAAAGTGTTCTTGGTTCTTTGAATCCTTTGAAGCAATTGTTTGTGAGTCCACCATGGTTAGACTCAAGTTATTCAAAGAAGGCTGATGGTCAAAGTGTTGCATACATTGTCTTTGACAACCACTTTTTTGAGGATGCTACAGAAATTGTGAAGGTATCTTTGAAACTTCAAAAGTTGAATATTTAGTTTTTTTGTATTCAAGAATCAAGTCTTTCATAATTTCATTATTAATTTGGAACTCTAGTCTATAATTAATGATAATCTTTTTCTACTTTTCAATTGTAGATGACAGAGCCCTTGGTTAGAGTTCTCCGCTTGGTAGATGCGGATCAAACCCCAATGGGGTATCTTTATGAGGCCATGGATAGGGCCAAAGAGCCTGTAAAAAATATGTACAAGGGGAACAACCTAAAATTTGACCCCATATGGGAAATTATTGATAGGAGGTGGAACAATCAGCTCCACCAACCCATTCATGCAGCGGGGTACTTCCTCAACCTTGCTTATCGCTTCTCTCCATCCTACGGGGATCCCAATGAAGAGGTCATGGAGGGCCTCATTGAATGCATGTAGAGGATGGTACCTGAGGTTGAGGTGAGAGACCTCATTGTGGCCGAGATGGAAGTATATCAGAATGCAACGGGCAAGCTATTCTCCTCAGACTTGGCAAGAAGGCGAAGATAGACTCAAACCCCAGGTACAATATTTCGATTTTTGGTGTCTTTCACATTCATGATAAGTAGATAAAAACTAAGTTACTAAAATATGTTTTCACCTTGCTTTCTAACTCTTTAATATTTATCTTGCAAATGCTTGGTGGCGAAATTGGGGTGGGAATGTCCCAAATCTGCAAAAACTTGCCTTGCGCATCTTATGTCAGCCATGTAGCTCATCTAGTTGTGAGCGTAATTGGAGCTTATTTGAGGCCATTCACACAAAGAAGAGGAACAAGTTAGCACAGAAACGCCTCAATGACCTTGTTTATGTGCAATATAACGTTAAGTTGCGCATAAGAAAGGTAGAGTTACCAGCAGCAGGGCCACTTGATTTGGATGACATAGATCCGTATTGTGATTGGACATCACAGGAGCAGCCTCCATTGTTCACAGAGGATGACATCTATGATTTGGAGAGGCAGGCTATGGAGGAGGGTGGAGGCACAACAGGATTGGATGACATTCAGGAGGATGATCATGAGAGCAGTGAGAGTGAGGAGGAGACAGATGATGAGGAGTCATTGCCAGTGTCAGCACCATCTACATCTAGGGTGGAGGTCCAGTCACAGCCAGTTGTGTAGAGGGAGTTGTCACAGCCACAACGGACTACTAGGGCTAGACCCCCTCCCACTCCCGTAGTTTTTACTAGAGCTACTGGGAAGGGGAAGAGGAAGATGTAGACTAGTTTGATATTGTACTTGGCATATGTATTTGCTTATAGTTTTACAAAGACAATTTGTTGTTTTTAATTTTCTTTAGAGTTCAGACTATCAGACTATGGCTACCAGCCATCAGCATTCCACATGAGGATGCAATTTTGATACATATTTGCATTTATATATATCTAGATCAGCTTGTTTGGTTTGTTTACTCATTTACTAACTCATTAGATGAATCTCCTTATTGAAGTTTACAAAAAAAATGCATTTCCAATTAAATTTAAGCCATTTTTTAAGTTCCCGAGAAGTTCACCGATAAGTTCCCGACTTATCTCCGATATATCCCGATATTTTTTTTTTTGCCCTCGGCGATAAGTTGCCGATAACGATATTTTGAACTATGACCATACTAACCGCTCCAAAAGATGTCATAATAGCCTAAAATAGCTGCCCTTATGTACTCCTATCTTTTAGGTACCTTCTACACATGTTGAAATACCTTTAAAGCTCCACAATTGCTCCTAACAACTGCTATCCACACTGTTGACACTTTCGTTTCTCATCATGTTTGCTGCCCTGATTTATTTATGGCATCTGCCATCTACAATGGTCACTTCTTGCATCACAATGCTGTTCTTTTCATGAAGCTATATCAACCTTGGCTTCAGCATAATTACCTCTGCATTCCTAATACCTTTGCATCTCTTCTTGATGCATCAAATGAAGAAACACCAAACTGTTCTCCTTCACTGATGCTTACTCCTATAATCTGCCATACATCTTATCTGCCCTCTAAGCACTATCACTTCATCTATCTATTCGACTGTCAACATATTTTAACTATGGCATTCTTATGACTGTACTATGGCAGTGAGGTCTAGTCTTTGTTCATCAATGGCAACACATCTATCTCTGCTCTTCATCAGATATGTCCTTATTCACGACTTTTCTATCTAAATGGCAGTCTTTGTCTGTTTTTCATGTCACTATCAAAACATTCTCTGCTCTGTATATGATTGTCTCAATGTTGCATCTATCTATCGTTTTAGAAAACACCCCATGTTCTGCTCTTTTAAGCAATCACCTAATACTGTCCCTTTAAAGTTCTGTTCACTTCTCATCTCAGTGTCATATCTCACAAGCAACCCGTCATGGCATTGTCATAATGTCAAAAGGTTGTCACTGTAGGTCTGCAATATGATTTCTATAAGCCTTCCTAATTATCAAATCCTATCTCTTGGACCATCATTTCTATCATATTGACTGTGCTGGGTGCTTAATGACAGCCCCTCAAAGAAAGGAATTATCTCTATAAACCATTTGATTATGCTGCTATTTGATTTGATGACTGTCATCTTCACGAACTTCTGCCATTCTTCTTGTATTTGGATTCTCTTTTGCTGTCTTATTGTATATGTTGCTGCTCTTCATCTCATTCCTCTGCCATTCATCTTACACTTCTTTCTCATAATTTGTCCAAGATTATATGACTATCTCATCTTGTCAATCCATAACAGCAACAAGAAAAGTGCCTGAAACACATAACAGAAGAGGTCACTGTTGTTTGTCTTTGTTTCTTTTGCTCACTGTGACTTTGAGCTGCCACTGAACTGTTTATCTCTGAATTTGTATGTATCTGGTGCCTTAGATTATCACTGTGTATTGTCAAGGCAGTCATATGTCTCTGTTTCTCATGATAGTAACTTTCTTCGTTGTTTTTACTTAAGTTCTATAACCCTTTGTCTTACGTTTGCCATGTCTTTCTCACTATGACCTGTGTCAAAAATAGCCATATCACTGAGCAGCCCCTCATCTATATATTAATTATTAACTTATTCTTTTGTGCAGGCAAGTGTTTTCAACATGCATTTTCCTCGCAAAAATTATGAGAGTGAAACTTGATATAAAAGTAGTAGACCAAGCATTCGACCATTATACTTGAGGAAAAGCATCACTCCATTTTACAATGAAAAACTTCCATAGAATGTGATTAAAGTCTCAAACCTGGCATAATGCTTCTTCTCCATGTGTATCAGCATATTGTACTGAGACAATCCATTTTAAAGACTCATTCATCCATCCTTCACGAATCAGAAGCTCTCCAAATTGCTTTCCATCTTTGTGGCTGTCATTGAAGGAAAAAACATGCCCTAGCCCAATTCTAGGTATTTTATTAACTCTCCTATTGTGCTCACGTGGGCTTGACTAGGCAGAAAGTTTAATGGATATGTTGGGAGGAAGTCAAAGCTCTTATTGAACACCAAACCTTTTGAAAGAAGATATCTAAAACAAAACTATAGCTTAAGCATTTGGAATATATAAGAATTGAAAATTACCAAATTATTTAAAATGATTCTACCCTTTGAGGTCATTTGCAACACACAATTCTTTCAAACCCCAAGATCAAAAAATAGACCCTTTTTCCTTTTAACCTTGATAGACAATTGTTTACAAAATGTAAAAAAAATGGCTAACACTTTAAATTACCTTTAACTTCTACTCAACTTGAGAAAATTTAAACTACAGTGAGGAATTAAGAAACCATGCAACACTCCAAAATAGCTTGAGCAATCCACCATGAAATCAACAATGAACTTGCAATTACTTTGGCAGCATTTAGGCAACAATTTCTCCAATTCTCTCTTGCAGATGATTTGAGAAAGCTTTATATAGTTGCTCCAAGTACAATGAACAACCAAGATTAATTTGAGATCAATGGCCAGGATTATGCCAACACAACCCTAATTAGGGTTTGTTACAAGTTACAACCACTGCTATCAAGCATTAAATGTTGACCAATTACAATGAGGTGCCACTTTGTGGTCCAATGAGATAATTACATTGCTTTGATGCACCAATGAAAATATTTGTTAGGAGAATACATTAAATGCACTCCACATGCTAACTTGGAATAATTTGATTGCATGAAATTGGACATGTGAAACTGGAATCCTCTGATTGGTTGAAGATGAGTGGGCACCACCTCAACATGTTTATCTTGTAAATTGCATCAATTCCACTTCTCCATCATCATAAATAAGTCTGCATCTCTAGCAATATCTCTTGATACTCAACATTTTCAAGCCTTCGATTAATTGTGATGGCTCATATTCCCAATTGCTTCATCTTCATGAATTTTCTCCATCCTATGAAGTTCTTCATCTTGAATTGCTTGGATATTATCTGGCCTTGATCTTGTAGAAGTGATGAGGTCCTTTATGTAGTTGGATCATTCTAATTGATCTTGGATTTCCAAAGGAAATTCAAGATTGTTATAATTTTCTCCATTCATAGGCTTGTTCACTTTCCTTGCACTGATGTTACCTTACCGGTTACTGAGAGGGGGGGGGTGAATCAGTAAATACTAAAACAATTATTTATTATTTGCAGAACAGATTCTTGAATGCAAAGTAGAAAGTCAACAGTCATTCACAACCCTAAACTAAATCACACGGATCTACACAATTATTTGTACGTGGAAACCCTCGCTTAGAGAGAAAAAACCACGGTGAGACAGAGCTCACAACTTCACTATTTTTAATGAAGGTGCCCTGTTAGGAGCATACAAAGCACTGGCTATGGTGCTACCCGGTTAAGGGATTTTACAAAAGATCGATTAGGATCTAAGCCCTGTTAGGAGCTGCCTAGTTACAGGACTTTAAACATCACCAAGGATGTTACCTTGTTAGGGAATTTTTACAATGAATCGATTAGGTCCACCCTAATATAGGGATTTGAATATACTTTCACTACTGATAAACGTAATGATCTATTGTGACACTGAATGTCTGATTAGATCATACCTCTGTTCCTTGTTAGCCTGGCTGTTGAGCTCTGCTATTTTTTTGTGCAGCACTTCTCAGAAGATATTTCTCTTCTGCTCTATGCAATCATCTCATTCTAACAACAACTCATCTTGCTTCTTATGACTTGTATTTATACAAGAGATTCTCCGTAATGAAACCCTTAACTCGTAGAACTGCCAGGCTGCAAACTCCGCAATAAATTATGCAATCAGCAAAAAGCTATGCGCACTGAACTGGAGTTTACCTTGCAAGACATCCGCATGAATTAAAGTTAACTCTTGTTAAAAAGCTAACCCCACTTCTAAGCGGTGGATGTTCCGTATAATCCTGCTTTTAACTCAAACTGATCCACTAAACCCGGTGCAGACTTTTAGGCTGCTTTAGACCGGTGTGACCTTATATCCGGTTCAACTTATGCATACTGAGACCGGTGTGTGTCCTTACCGGTGAGTATTATCAACCGGTGCATACGTTATGTTGCTTGTCTACCGGTGTCGACTGGGAGTAGCGAGTGACCGGTGATGTTAGACCGGTGGATATGGTTTTGAAGATATACACTAATGACAACTTATGCCAACAATCTTCCCCTTTGTCATTGGTGGCAAAACCGTACACAAAAACCATTTGCACTTACTTCCCCTGCCTGAGAGTTCTGTAGAACTCTTCCCCTGTCTAAATGCTCCGGTGTTCTTCTCCTCTGTTTCTTTGTTCCCGCACATTCTGCTCTTCTTCTTCCTTCTGTTCCTGTTCATTTCTTCCCCTTTTTGCCGCTAGAGGACAAAGGGTTATGGCTTCGGTCACATTTGAAGTTGTGTGAAAATATCCTTATAGATATTCTTGGCTGAATGCAGAAATGGTGCCCATTGATTGGTTATATGTTCAATGTTGTGTTGGGCAGCTTTGAGAGAAACAATGATGTTCTCCATATCATCGACAGTTTTGCAGTCCGGTTCATTGATCAAAACATTAGTTGAAGTAGTTGTCTGGTGCATGATATCAAGAGTTGGGGCCAAAAACATCTGGAAGCCAACTATGTCTTGAATTATTTTGTTCTTTTCTTCTGCAATCTTTCTGAGGACTAGAGTAAGACTAGTCATTTCTCTGCTGAAAGCTGTAGCCGTTTTGGTCTTGATGTCAAATTGGTTGGACAAAGCTTTTATGTCTTTTGAAGTCTTTGTAGCTTTGTCAGTTAAGTCAGTCATGAAGATTTCAAAATTTGAAGTGCTTCTTAACAAATTTTCTGCAAGTTGTATCTGTTGTTGAAGAACTTTTAGATTATTTAGCAGAATACCTTTGATGTTTGCAGCTTGCTTGCGAAGAAGCTCCACTCTTTTCTGCGCATAATGATCAATGGCCATTGTTTCTAGATTAGTCAGATCCTCACCGATGCTTATAGTCAGCACTTCCAGTTGATCGATGACTGGTTCATCTTCATCGATATCAGCATCCGGCACAAAGTGATACAAGATATCTTTTACTTTATTCAGAACCATTTCCTGTTTCCTTTTAGTGAGCTCTTTTAGCTATCTTGTTGACATTTTGCTGATGTCAACTATTGTATCGGTTGCTTTGCTCCCTTTTTCTTCAGATTCTCCTAAGGTTGTGATTTTTCTTTTGGAGGAGCTGTTGAGAGTTTCTAGATCCATCTCTCTACTCGGTTCTTGTGCTTTCGGGGCTTGCTCATGTTCTTTTTCATCCTGTTGATCTGTCTTGTCTCCCTCTTTTGGTCTAGCTTCTTGCTGCTGAATGTGAATCTCAGGTATAGCATCTTCTACTTGATGTGAGGGTTCTTGTGACTGTAGCTGCTCTGCAGCTGTATGAAGATCTTCTGTAGGGATCCCTTTGCCTCTTTGATCTGATCCGTTAGTGGGAAGATTGACAGAAGTCTGTCCCAATGCAATCGGTTCACTAGAAGTGAACTTTTTTGTGATGACTTCCTGCTCATCAGATATTGGAGTCTGTGTAGCAGTAAACTGAACAGGTGGATCCAAAATTGTGGTGGTGTGATCCAGAGGACCTGTTTCTTCAAGGGAACTAAAATCATACTGCTCCCAGAAATCCAAGGTTTCTTTAAAGACTTCATTCTCATAACCATTGAGAATCTTGGTGACTCTGTAATTTGTGTCTAGATTCATAGATGCATCGCCTAAAAGAAGTGACACTTTTATCGCTCAAGCCAGGTCTAGCTTTCTTTAGTGCTTCTTTATTGATTTGAGAATTTCTCTCCAGATCGGTTCTCTATTTTTCCTGAAGCTTGCCATTCAATTCAAGAGGAAACTTGCCTCTATAATCTCTGGGTGTTTTCATGAAGTCTAGAAGACTTTTAACAAGAGCTTTTTCAATTGCCCGTTTGTCTTCCTCAGCCAACACGCTATACCATTTGGCCGCATTATCTATTTCTCCAAAATTGGTAATTTCAGCTATAATGTCATTAATAGTCATGGTGTGAGCCTTACCTTTTTCTGGAGATACAAGAAGGGTAGGATTTGTTGGTTCACCTGTGATGTCAACGATGATTGGTTTCTCTACTTCAAATACTCCTTTACCCTTTCCAATGTCACGAACCGGTGGAGCTGTTGCCTTTTGTCGTGCTTCTTCCGCTTGTTGCTGTGTCTGAATAAGGTTGCTCCAAATGGCTACTCCGTCAGCATGGACTTTCTCGGTTTCTCCAATCAGCAAGAGGTTTGTTCTTTTCTTTAACAGGAAATTATGTTGGTGCAGTTCAGCTTGTTGACCCGCTTCTTCTAGGGTGAGGTGATTTTGCACTTCTAGTAGAGCTTGAATCCTTAGCTCTTTTTCCTTTTCCATAGAGGCTTTCCACCTGCTTTGAAGAATATTCGACAGATCCTTGGGCAATACTGTCTGAAGTTCTGTAGGGCTTAGTTTGAACTTATACATGCATTCAACAATAGCGTCTTCAATTTTCCTTCGGTCTTCCTCGTTTGCCAAAGTATATCTTCTATCAACATTACTCATTCCTCCGGTTTCTTTCAGTCCTGTTATGGATTCATCTATTGTTGGTTTACCTTTCTTTGGTGGATCCACCTTTGCTTGCTTACCAGTCCTCTTCTTTCTTTCGCTGAGCGAAACTGTATCCTCCGAATGGGTTTCTTCTGCTTCTTGCTCCTGTGCGCTAGGCTCCTGTGCGCTAGGCTCCTGTTGAGCTTTTCTCTTTTGAGCTACTTCCGGTTTCTTCTTTGGCATGGGCGATCTTTTGACATAGACATTTTTTATCGGCACTTGCTTTAATTTCTTCTCTATTTCCTCGTAGGTTCCAAACCGTTGAGCATCGAGATCCAGGTGTGCGTTTTCTAGGGCTTCTACATACACCGTTGCAAACTTTGCTGTGATTTCGTATCCAAACTCAGGTGCGTACTCGTTTCTTGGTTCTACTGCTTGAATGATGCAGGCGTTAGTAGATACCAGAAAACATACCTCCTTTTTGTATTTTTCAACAATAGTTGATGAGATTCTTTCTCTGGTATGCATTTTTAGTTGAAATGCATTGAAGTGATTGGCCATTTCCTTATCAAATTGATCTCCCAGTTCGTTAGCCATATCTCGGATTTGCATCATGACCAGTCTATCTGTTGTCCATGTTACTTTTCCTTTCCCGGGAAAGAAATTAGAATAGTATAAGTAGAGACAAACTAGGAGTGTTCCAAATTTCAGTGATTTCTTCTTTACGATGCCCAGCTTCTTCATGTTTTCGAAGATTTGTCCTCTTAGCATTTCGCACAAATTGTATTGTGCGTTGTCGTGAACAATCCTGTGGGCTGCATGTATGCCTCCACCCGGTATGCTGTTGATGTTACTAGATTGATATACCTTGTAACCAATTACTGTTGATGCAAACCGAACAACTGGATCCTCAATGTTAGTCATGGTCATCAAACGTTTGTCGGATTTTGATTTCGTTAGGTTAGCCACCACTGCATTAGATATGGTTCTTAGTGTAAGTGCCTCTCCTTGATTGCAAAACCCGGTTACCTTGTGAATATCGTCTCTAGTGATCAAAGTGTAGATTCCCCTCATAAGCCAAAATCCTAGGTCATGCACCCGACTGACCACCATTCGAATCCATTCAGCTTTGAAGATAATTGGATACGAGGCACCATTTACGATTCCAGACGATACTAGCTTTTTGTAACCATGTGGGTGATTGCCGCCTGAGCTCAGTGAGTGAAACTCGCTTTGTATGTACGATTCTCCTAGCTCCTCTTGCTTGGCATGAATAAACACAATTACATCTTCAGCCAGGAGCACTCCTTTGGGTATTGAGGAGAGCGCACTAGCCATGTCAATCTCCCTATCTTGATTAGGCGAAATGCCAAAAGGACTACGATCCACTTGTTTTGCAGGAACAAGCTTAGCTACACTTGATGAGGATGCCATTGCTCTCACTGGGTTGCTGAAGATGATTAGATCGGTTTGATAGGTGATCTTACTTAATGATCAAATGCAAGAATATTGCTCGAACAAAAATCAGATAACAAAAAAATCACAAGGTAAAAAGAAATGAGTTATCCTTCTTTTCTTATATAGGATTAGGTCATAACGGTAATTACCAAACAGTAACTATTTGTTAAACAGCTATAGTAATAAATGCTTTACCTAACCTTTCTTGATGCTTTTGCAAACCGATAGTCTGGCCCTTTTGATTAGGCATGTCCCGGTTGATCACCTTATGTCTTTCCGGTTTGACTTGTAGTCTGAGTGAGAAAGGACTCACCAGTTCTACCAGGAACGATAGTTGTACTATCGGTTCCCTCTAGGCCTGGAGAACTCAATTAGCAGAAGAAATATCACCATCTTGTGATGATGATTTTGCCTCTGTTGCCTCCTCGACAGAGTTCTTTGATGCCTTGACAAACCAAATTTTCTTTACTACTTTCTTGGTTTCTTTGTCTTTGTTGTTTCTTTTATCAGAACTCAAGGTCTTCACCACCGGTCCGTCCGATCCTTTATTTTTGTTCTTGATCTGGTTCCAGCTGTCCTTGGCATGGTGACCGACTTTGTTGTAGTAGTGACAGACTATAGCGGTTGCTTTCCATGGATTCATCCCTCTTGGATTGGGTAGTTTGCTCCATGATTCTCTGTTGCAATGCATACCTTTGTTTGGATGATTGGTTGTATTCCTGTTTCTATTCTTCTTTGAGGATACTGGTCTGGGTGATCTGAATGCCATAGTCTTTGATTTGCATTCTTCAGCCTTGTGTTCGAATTTGTTGCAGGCATAACAGTATCCCTTGAAGATTCCCTTACTTCCGCTGGACATGGATGTGGGGCTAGACTAGCACTCATTGGTCTTGTGGGCCTTTTTGCAACAGTTTTTACAGTGACTGTTGTTTGTTCTTACCGGTGCATTTATACGGTCATTAGTGTCATGATCTGGTTTCCCATTCATCTTGCAATAAGTGTAAGAGTTTCTCCTACCTCTTTGTGTTAGCTTCTTTCTTTTGTTGACTCCACCGGTGAATCCGAGACCGGTGTGATCATTGTGCCTTCGTTGAGCATTGAGTTGCTCATCGAACTTGACTGAGCTTTCATTGTATCTTTTCAGTATTCCATTTCTTCTTTCAAGGACTTTCATTTGTTCCTTGAGTTGATATATCTCGATCGCCAACTTCTTGCGTGCTTCATCTCTAACCTGCCATGCTTTGTGCATATTGGCATTTTCCTGGGTGGCAATCAACAAGTCCTCTTGGAGTTGTACAATGAGGAGTTTGTTGGCTCTCGCAGCTTCCTCTGCCCGGTTCATTGCTTTTTCAGAGGTTGTTGATGTCTTGACTGTTGTGTTCCTTTCGCTTTCAGTTTTTCGTTTCTGCTCAATCAGTTCAGTCATTCTTAGGGCATTTAACTTTTTCTTCCTCTTGAGGTTAGCAATCTGACCGGTTAGGATCTGATTCTTTTCCGTAAGCTCGGAAACTACTTCCTCGGCCTCATCAGATCCACTCTGTCCTGAGAGTTCGTCGATGGTTTCGTTGCTCTCATTTAATTGCAGAGCCAACTCCTTTCTCTTTGCGATTGACTTCCTCAGTCTATTTTCCAGCGAGGCAATAATGTCATTGGCTTCCTCTAGTTGTTTCTGGTACCGGTAACCCTCCATGATCTTTTTCTCAAGTTGTTAAACCTTTTACTGTGTAGAGAAATTCAGTTCTGATACCAATTGATGTTACCTTACCGGTTATTGAGAGGGGGGGGGGGTGAATCAGTAAATACTAAAACAATTATTTATTATTTGCAGAACAGATTCTTGAATGCAAAGTAGAAAGTCAATAGTCATTCACAACCCTAAACTGAATCACACGGATCTACACAATTATTTGTACGTGGAAACCCTCGGTTAGAGAGAAAAAACCATGGTGAGACAGAGCTCACAACTTCACTAGTTTTAATGAAGGTGCCCTGTTAGGAGCATACAAAGCACTGGCTATGGTGCTACCCGGTTAAGGGATTTTACAAAAGATCGATTAGGATCTAAGCCCTGTTAGGAGCTGCCTAGTTACAGGACTTTAAACATCACCAAGGATGTTACCTTGTTAAGGGATTTTTACAATGAATCGATTAGGTCCACCCTAATATAGGGATTTGAATATACTTTCACTACTGATAAACGTAATGATCTATTGTGACACTGAATGTCTGATTAGATCATACCTCTGTTCCTTGTTAGCCTGGCTGTTGAGCTCTGCTATTTTTTTGTGCAGCACTTCTCAGAAGATATTTCTCTTCTGCTCTATGCAATCATCTCATTCCAACAACAACTCATCTTGCTTCTTATGACCTGTATTTATACAAGAGATTCTCCGTAATGAAACCCTTAACTCATAGAACTGCCAGGCTGCAAACTCCGCAATAAATCATGCAATCAGCAAAAATCTATGCGCACTGAACTGGAGTTTACCTTGCAAGACATCCACATGAATTAAAGCTAACTCCGATTAAAAAGCTAACTCCACTTCTAAGCGGTGGATGTCCCGTTTAATCTTGCTTTTAACTCAAACTAATCCACTAAACCCGGTGCGGACTTTTAGGCTGCTTTAGACCGGTGTGACCTTATATCTGGTTCAACTTATGCATACTGAGACCGGTGTGTGTCCTTACCGGTGAGTATTATCAACCGGTGCATACGTTATGTTGCTTGTCTACCGGTGTTGACTGGGAGTAGCGAGCGACCGGTGATGTTAGACCGGTGGATATGGTTTTGAAGAGATACACTAATGACAACTTATGCCAACATGCACAACTTGCTCTTTGAATTCCATCCTGATGACTTGAACTTGAACTTGGATTTGCATCTTCATCTTGATCTTCAACCTCAAACCATCTTGCCAACTCGATGAATGACTTGAAAGCCATCTTTTGCTTGAACTTGCTTCCTTCCTATCCTCAAGATTTCCTTTTCATTTCACCTTGCAAAATGAGAAGAAACTTGAGTTAAATTTGCAATATGACAAATATGGACAAAATTAAAACATTTAAAAAAATAATCCCTTCCAATTATATGATTTAGCACTTAGAGTTGAATTTGAAGGAATTTAATGTTATTTACAATCCCAATTTTGTTCACGTATCAATCATCAAGCAAACTTCACCTCTGCTGATTTCTGATTTTTCCAATTTCACATTAATTAATTTTAGCATTCAATCTCTTTTGTAAAACTCCCAGCAAGCACTTGGATTGCCATCCGTATCTGATTGAAATCCTTGGAGTACCTTACATGATAAATTCCCATTCTCAACTTGTTTGGTCTCCATCGAATATAAATCCAATATCTAATTTCCAACCCTTCCTCTGATTTTTGCAACTTTGTTAGAGGTCTGTCCTGCCTTTTACTTTGGATCAAATTGGTGTTGAAATGAGGATCTTGACCTCTCCATTATAGGCACTTAAATCCAAAAAGACATGACCCCTTAGCATAGCCGACCTGATTAGTCATTATAATTGAATTGCAAAATCATTACTCTCCATGAAGGCCGACTTCACTAATGATTTAATTGGATTGACAACTCTTCTTTCACCTTCAACTGACCTGATTAAGGATTCTTAATGAAGTTTAATTGCAATTTGTTCATGGGTGGAAATCACATAGGGCCCGTTTGTTTGCCGGAAGATGGCAGGAATTGGAAGATGATAATCAGGTTTCGACCATTCTCCACTGTTTGGAACGCTCATTTCAAAATCGGGTTATACCATCAAAACCCGAATATGCCACCAAAATGGGCATAAATGGGCATATCCATCTTCCCACCAAAGAGGTGGAATTCGAAATTAAAACCTGGTTTTGAGATAATCAGGTTTTGACTCAAATTCCAATTCTACAAACAAACGGGCCCATAGGGAGGTTGAAACTGGGTGTCCAAGGAAAGGTTGGATTCTGACCTACCTTGGGACATCACTGTCCAAGGCAAGGTTGGATTCCAACCTGCCTTAGGACTTTTTTTCAAAAGGTGCCAAGTTGTTGATCCACTCAGAATGATAGTGATTTCCAATTTGGTTTTCAAATTCTTTTGATTTGCAATTCAACTCCATCCTTCAACCATTCGATTTTCACCCGACTTCTCCAATTTCTTTCATTTGCCAATCAATTTCACCCCTTGATTGCATGATGTCTTGTCTTGATTATTTCAGATCTGATTACCCATGTTTGGATTTTCGCTGTTAGTTTTGCCCAGATTTGTTCATTGTAATACTTGAATTCACATTTCAAAGGCACATATGACTTAATCTTTGTTTCGACAACCCCTTCTCATAATACAAGGCAGAGATCACACATTTAAGCACCCGTCCAAGCCATGGTCAGGATCCAACCTGACTTTGGACACTTGTCCAAGTCTAGGTCAGGACCTGACCAAGGCTTGGACAACCTTCATTGGAGTCCTTCGATCAAATACTAAGCTCTTGCACTTAAACTTGCTAACTTAATTTCTTCCTTTTCTAATTCAGATTCCATTTCCTTCTTTCAAAATGCAGATTGATCTTTCAACTTGATTTGGTGATTGCTAAAGCATGAAAAATCAAACCATAGCTGGAAAACTCAGACTCGCATCAAACTCGGCAGCCCAAAAAATTGTACTCAGACTCAAACTCGGAAAAAACCTGGGAAAGGAGTTGGCAAAAGGAAACAACCATAGTTTTACAAAAAAACCAAAAGAAATTAATGCATT
The DNA here is from genome assembly GCA_027943335.1 of Chamaecyparis obtusa. NCBI lineage: Eukaryota > Viridiplantae > Streptophyta > Pinopsida > Cupressales > Cupressaceae > Chamaecyparis > Chamaecyparis obtusa. Next base: position 198,926 of record BSBK01000029.1, read on the forward strand.
TAGAGAACATAAGAGCCCTAATTGAAACATTACACATGTCGCATGATCTCCAAACACTCAATATTTGAAATTTCATCATAGTTTCAAACTTTAAAATGTATAACAACAGCTTAAGTTTATATATGTTTACAAAATTACATATAATGATATGTCCAAATGTGAAAAACAATAAACTAAATACTACATCTTCCTCTTCCCTCTCCTAATATAACTCAATTTTTCAGGCCTTAAACTAGTAGGTGCTGAGGTATCTAAATGAGGAGTTGATTCTTCTTTTTCAAGATCAAAGTCCTCATCTTCGTTATCCTCCAATGCTGCTGTTTGTGCTTCTTCTGCTGCTCCTCTCTCTAATTCTGCAAGATCTTCAATAAGGAGGACATCATCACCATCTTTTTGTTCACTGATGGTCCAATCACCATATAGATCAATTTCATCCATGTCAATGGCCTCATGTGAAACATCCTCCACCTTTCTAGTGTGAAGGCAAAGGTTGTACCAAACCAAGACAAGATCATTGAGTCGCTTTTGAGTCAACTTATTTTTTCTTCTTCGTGTGAATGTTCTCAAACAAACTCCAATTCCGTTCATATCCAAAAGCACTACATGGCTGGGACAAAATACTTATCGCTATCTTTTGAAGATTAGGCATGCCAACACCATAATTCTCCCACCATAAATCTACAAAAAACATTTAGAATTATTAGACATAAAATTGAGTAAAAAATGTAATAATCATCGTCATGTTTCTAATTCATAAATAAGATAGTCAAACTTGTTACTCAACGATGAACATTTCCAAATCCATAAATAAGATATAGCAAATGTCAAATCTCACCTCCAACTCATCAAGAACCTTGTCTCTCAAGTCATAGTCAGGTGCCATCTTATCAATGAATGCATCAACACCTACCATGACCTCCTCATCAACCCTAAATGAATCAAAGAAGTAGAATTTTGGGTTCAAGAAGTAGGAAAAGGCATGTATCAGCTGGTGGAGTTGGTTTGTCCACCTACGATCAATGATGCACCAAAGGATTTCATATATTCTTGAATTTCCATCATAGTAATGTGAAATGATCTCTTTGGCCCTATCTTTGGCCTCATAAGTGGAACCCATTGGCATGCCCTCTCCATCCACCATACGGAGAACCCTTACCAAAGGTTCTGTCACCTAAAATAATGAAAGCAAATTTTATATCAATACAAAATTAACCCCTCAAAAAACAACAAATAGATTATCTTGTATAAAGTTTATATTTGTGTTTGTTACTTACCTTGTCATTTTGGAAAATGCAAACTCTAACCAAGTATCAGACTCAAACATTTTCTTAAGATTAGGAATGACACCAAGAATGCTTTTGCAATGTGAGGAAATGGCTAGCAAATCGTGTCACTCCTAGTTGCACAAGGTCTTTGCCATTTGTGTGTTTTCTTATCAAAGAGAGGACCCAAGTATGGTTGTAGATGAATTTGGTGACACTTTTAGCATCTTCAACCGCCCTTTTCACCCATCCAATCTTCCTATTGTCCTCTAACAAGAAATCCAAGGATTGTGTAGGACAAGGACTCCATGTAATTGTGAGATGCTTCTCTATAAGCAGGTAGCACCCTTTTCACCCATCCAATCTTCCTATTGTCCTCTAACAATAGGCCCAAGAAATGTGCATGACAAGGACTCCATGTAATTGTGAGATGCCTCTCTATAAGCATTCTACTTGCAAATACATATGCAATTGTGTTGTCTATGATAATTTGGACAACATTCTCAACTCCAACTTCCTTGATCACCCCTTCTAATAAATTGCACAAAGTTTCAGTGTCTTTGATTTCATGCGAGGCGTCAATAGACTTGAGGAATATCATTGCACCATTAGAAGCTACCAAGAAGTTGAGGAGAGTCCTATTTCGTCCATCTGTCCATCCATCAAATAAAATGTTGCATCCCTTTCTCCAAATTTTTTTCTAATCATCAACCACAACTTGTGTATTTTAAATGGATTGCTCTAGCAGTGGCCCACTGAAGTCTTTAGCTGTTGAGGCTTTAAATCCCTTGCCTGCAATTGTAAATGCAGTAATCAAACCTTCCCAATATGAGCTGCTTGTCGCATTGAAAGGTAAATTGTTGTAGTACCAAAAATTTTCTGCTGCTATCCTTGCTTGCTCATGTTTTTCTCTATTCCATCCGATGCCTTCAAGTGAAGGTTGTGCTCCTGAAACATTGCGTGGAACAAAAAAAATTGGGTCTGATGTAAGAGGAGTTCGAGTCTCAGTAACCTCAACCTCATTGTCAGCAATAGATGAATTTAGTTGATGGATGCTTGGACTTTTGCAAGTGCAACCAAAGGGAGCTGAAGTGGACACATTCGGATTCATTGCAGCTGCAAAATCTTCTTTTGTTTTTTCCTGTTCTTCTTTTTGCATTTCATACTCAACAAGAAGGGCCTTCATGTGTCTAACAATTTCCAGAGTTGTATTGGGGCAACCCTCCACATTTTGTCTTGATATTTTTGCAAGGTGGTATTTTAATTTGTTGACTCCACCTGTCATCCATTTGCCACATTCTATACAAGTCACCTCTCCCTTTTAATTTCTCAGTATTTCGTACTTCCATGCTTCATCTTTTTTTTTCTTTCTGATTTTGCCTTTGGGGCTGCCCTTGGAGTTGAACTTGACATTGCTGTTTTAACATGCAAAAATTTTTTTAGTAGGGTTTTCTGAAAAATCAACAAAAAATTGTTAATGAATGTTTTGGAAAAAATTGTATTAAATAACAAGAAAAAATACAAGGACATAAGTTAGGAAGGGAAATAGAATTTTTTTTGGTAGCAGATCCCCTTGTTTTTCAAGATTTTTTTGATTTATAATACCTGGAAATGAAAAAAAGAGAAGAAAAATCCTTTACCTAGATCTCTTTTAGCGCTTTGATGTTGTTCCCTCACGTTATTTGAATCCTATAGACCTGTTTAGAGCAATCATAAATAAGAAATGTGAGGAAAAGTGAAAAATAAATTAACTTTTAAGGTTGACTAGGTGTTACATCTCTATGTTGAGAGTCTGTGCGAAAGGCTCAAGAGTCTCGTCAAAAATCTCGGTCGAGTCCAGTGATAAAACTCGTGATTTTTTTGTGTAGATTCTCATGGACTCGACTCGCGAGTCTGTAGCGAGTTGACCTGGCTTGCTCATGGACTCACAAGTCTTTCTGAGTTTGAGTCCGAGCCATCCGAGTTTTCTATCTTTGAATTAGACCAATAATCTGTTTGCATCCTCATTGTTAAGCTTGAATTGGATCTTGCCTTAAGACTTCACGTTCCAAGCTAGGTGGGGTCAAAGGTTGATTTAGATCCTTGTCGAAAGCAAGGTCGGATTCTGACCTATGCTTGGACAGTTGTCCCAAGTCAAGTCAGGATCCAACCTAGCTTTGGACAGTGTTGTGACCTTTTCACACATTGCTCCATTGTAAATGGGGACCCCCTTACTTTTTTTTGTCCGCTTGGCCTTTTTTTTGGTTTTGGTTCTTGGTAGTTCTGGCATTAGTCTCTTGAAGTTCCTCACGTTTCAATTAAGAAGTGACGAAATTTGATAAGTCTAGATTGAAGTGTTGTTTCTTACCTCTTAGGGTTTTAGTTTTAAAGGCATTTCTATGATTTTGGATGAAGTTTTTGAGTTGAAAGCCCTTTCGAAATGAGCCAGTGAAATTTTGGTTGTTTGGTCAGAAAAGGTATTGGAAACATACCTGAGAAAGTGAAAAGGATAGGAAAAGAATCCAGAAGGGAAAAGCATGGAAAGTGTATAATTTCACTCAGTTTGAGAAAATCCATCAAATCGGCTAGTTGTTGATCAAAATAGGCATGAAGATGACGAAAATGACTTGCTCCTCAGAAATTCCATGTCACCCTCTATTTTGTGCCTATAATGGAAATTGAATGAAGAATGGTTAAGTGTTGGTCAAAGAGGGGTGAAAACACGAAAACGACTAAGTGTCGTCTAAGTGTGGATCCAAGTAATAGAAAGATGACAAAAAATGGTTAAGTCATGGAAAATTCCATAACACCCAAGGGAGTGTGGCCAAATTTGAAAATTAAAAGAAAAATATTTCCAGTGAAATGGTCAAAGGGAATGGAAATGGTTTATATGTAAGTGTTCAAAGAAAATTCCTTGACCAGGGTCAACTGGCACCCATGAGTGCTAATCTACATAGCCAAGGACTTCATCAAATGTTCAAAATTCCATTACCTTGCCTAAATAGCATTCAAGAGCGTTAATTCCACGATGTCATGGATTTATTAAGTGTTGGCGAAATTCGTAAAGGGCTCTAAATAGCGCCTATGAGCACTAATGTAAGGAGGTCAAGGAAAACGCACAAAGGCATAAAATTTGCCACTAGATACAATATGCACTCATTAGCATTGATTCACATTGGACGTGGAAAAGTTTCTAAGGGCCAGATCCCTCCTCTTTGCTCAGAAAACACCCTTGAACGCCAACTTCAAGAAGAAACAAACTTTTTTAAAAATGGGAAATCCGCTTGCCAATACTCTATGCGCTCAAGAGCGTTGGTGATATTGCCCAAGGAACCGTGTAGAGATTCAAAAATCCACCCACATTACGCTGGTTCGTTTGCCAAGGATTATCTTCCAAAAGCTTAAAATCTTCCTTCCAAGGGAATCTGCACCCATGAACACAGTTTAGGAATGCCAAGAAAAAATATTGCAGAATCTAAAATCCACCTACCCATCAAATTTGTGCCCAAGGTTGGTAGCATTTGAAATCTGGTTGTAATTGGTCAAGGGCTCAAGGATACAAATATCATACAAACAAGGAAATTTTATAAACTTACAAATCTTTTGTGTAGTCTCGAATGCGCTTAGAGCGCAATTTCTTTACACTCAAGGAATCCCGCTCACAATAAAATCCATTAAGTGCCCTCATTTGTCCCCGTGAGCGCAATTTTTCCATGATCAGGCAATGCGTTGAAGAAAGAGAAGTCCGTGGAGGAGCTTGATTTGCGCTCTCAACGCATTTTGAACATAGTGAAGAAAAAAATTAAAATTTGAAAATCCATGTTATGCTCTATATGCGCCCATAGCACAAACTACATACAAACATGTAATTTTTTTTCAAAGGCTTTATCCCCCTCACCCACAAATATGCGCTCATGGAAAGGGAGTTTTTTCTAAGGTTAAAAAAAAATCTACTATGTGACCTTTTATGCGCTTACATGAATGAGATAGTTATTTCAAATATTGAAATCTTTGCTATGTCTATGGTTATAAAATGTTATATCCAATTAAGACTCCAAGGTGTAGTTTTATAAGGCATTTGAAATAATGAGAATATATCCAAAGTTTGAAAATCCTCGCCCATGTTCACTTTGTGACAAGAAGGGGGGCGAAAGGAAAAGGATTAAAATTTTGCCTAATTCCATGCCAACATCTAACGTGCACCCAAGAAAAAAAATGGCGAAAAAGGATTTAATTTTGATCAAAATTGATTTTGGAAAATATTGGATATTGAAATTATTTTGGAAAATAATTTAATATTGGAATTTTTGACGTCCAATATTTAATTAAAATGTTGGAAATAATGTGATGACCAAAGTGTTTAAATTCCAACCCCTTCAAGCACACACATGGACAAAGCTTGCTGACAAAGTTAAACGTTCAAAATGACATCTTTTTTGAACAATAGAAACTTAAAGACAAGTGGCGATTTTTGTAAGAGAATCTCTCCTGGAATGGCAACTTGGAAGAAAATTAAATGCAACTGCCTAAATTAACTCACTGTCGATTTAGTAGGTCGGCGATTGAATTTCTATATAAGAGATGAATTCTCATTTCATTCTCACATTATAGAATTGGAGAGACAAGAGTAGAGCTGAGGATTTTGGAGAATTTTCGAAGAGGTGTGAGTTTTCAAGAAGCGTGTGAGTTTTGAAGAGAGAGAGAGAGAGATCTGGAGAGAGGAAGTCTCTTTCTAGAGAGGTGAAGATTTTGGAGAATTTGCGAAGAGGTGTAAGTTTTCAAGAAGAGGCGTGTAGATTTTGAAGACAGAAGGATTTTTTTGGAGAGAGAGTCTCTTTCTAGAGAGAGGTGAACTTGCAAAGAGTTTGAAGAAGCAGAAAAAGAGGCTGTGAAATTTGTAGAGAAGCAATTCTACAGTAAGTTGGAAAAGTTAGAGAAGAGGCATACATTTTTGGAGAGAAAAATTCTTTCTAGAGAGAAGAAGTTATTTAGTAAATGTGAAGAGCCCAACTGGCTCCTAGTGACTAACTGACTTGTCTCAGATTAATTGACAATTTCAAAATGATTTCATGTGTTTATTTTCTTTTAAAAAAAACTTCCACTTGAAAATATTCATGTTGGGCATCAGCATTTAATAATTCCAATTGCTAAATATTATTCTTTCATAAATCTGGATCAATACAAGCATTTATTTTGAACAACACTTAAATTTAACAACTCCAAAATAGAAGACGTCACCTCTTTATTGAAAATGCAGCAACCAATATATTTTCTCAAGTGCTGGAATGAGACACGCACCCTCTGTAAGTTATTTCCAGCCTCCAATATCCAAAATGCAGCTCTAGATGGCTGCTAAAAGATTAACGCAGCTCCTGGCTGAGAGAGATGACTCCAAAGTCTTCCACGATATCTTCAAAAAAAAGTGACGCAACAGTCCAAAAAACTCACACTAGGCTCGGTATTAGCTGGCCGATGCTTCCCTAGTGGTGACGTGAGCCAGGAAAGGTGGCACGAGCCACCAAGGTAAAATGCAGCCCCTAAATCATTTGCGTGGCTTCACAAAACATACACAGCAAAGAATACTTCACTTGCTGCCTTAGAAACAAATCCGCAACTACCAAATAAATAACTCCAGCACTCAAAGAGATAATTCGGCCTCCTTGAGAATTCAGTTCTTCAAGAATTTCGAATGCAACCAGTATTAAACCCTCAGCTTTGTAATGAATTTAATCCATTCCATTTGGCATACCTCAACACCAAACTTATGTTCTCAGAATCAGAATTGAATTATCAAAGTCTAGAAGCAAAATTCATCACCCAAGAATGGTGACTCAAATTGCAGAAGAGAGGAATCAGTCCTCAAACCCTCACCATTTTTCTCCACAACCAAAGCTCAATTTTTATCAAATGAACAATAGATGTCTAAAGTGCTCTTTTTCGAGTTGAATAAATAGCTTTTTGAAAAAGCTTAAACTTTACACTTTACATTAAAGTAGCTTCTTCATCACAACATCACTTTATAACATTAAAGTTATAAAGTCATAAAGTTATTAAATTAAAATAACTTAATTTAATAACGACAATTAAAAAATGAAGCCACTGAATCAATTTGACCGTGACAACTAATTTTTTGACAACAGAGCCCCGAGCTCAAATTGCCCTGCCAGAAATAGCCATCTGCCAAAAACAAACTTACTATAAATAGTAAGTCTCTCAAATTGGAGATCCTTGATACACAATCCTGAAATATCTGACAACACCATGCAGACACCCTGCTAAACCTGGCCATACCCAAAAACCACTTATTAAAAATAGTAAGTCGACCAATCTGACCCAAATGAAGAGCAGACTTGGTAACTAGAGCCTCCAGAATGGAATCCAAACACTGGCTCTACCAACTGACCCCCTCTGATCACCTAATTAGCTTGCGAGGGTCGCCAAACTAAGCTAATCCCAGAAGATTGAAAAACGGGGACATTACAGTAAATTCTCAAAATTTTCTTCTTCGAAGTCAGATTTTGTTCAATGAATGAAGAAATTTAGTCTAGTTTTTAATCTTCGAATGTTCTTATGTTTGTTATTTTGTTTTGCAGGAAGAGAATGACAAAACCCAGAGGATCGAGTTTGTCTAGAGCAACATTGATCAAGAATGAGAAGAGGATTTTATCTAGAGTCTAAGACCATGTTTGGCGACACAAATTTGGGAGGTCTTGGCATGGGTGAATTCAATAGAAGAATCTTCGGATATAAGGACCATGATCCCGCATACTTAGCCAATTAGATAGTCAAAAGCGGGATTGTGGCTGCAACCGGCTTTCTTTCGGTCATCCAGTATGTGGAGTTGACCTGTAGTGTGCAAGGCATTACAATTCAGAAGACATAACAATTAGAGATCCAGATGGCAAAGTGCTAGCAGAACTCTCTCCACCAGCGATTTTAGAAGCTTTTGGAATTCCAACATATAGATCAATGGTGTTGAAGTCAAAGGAGCAGGCACTCAGGGTCTACATTTTTGGGGCTGACCATTGTGACAGAGTGATCAACCATAAATAGCTACGGAAGATTAGGATTCACCACCCTAAGTTACCCAAACAACTGGTCTAGTCGGACCTCCCTAGTGAGAATATAGTGACTTGGCGATGATGCTGAGCAGGATATTTAGGATTTCGCATTCCTACGTGTTTGAACCATGGATGTGGTACTTTGTTGAGCAAGTGATCAAAGGATTCAATGCTATGGACTAGGCTGGAATGATCAATGTCAATTTGGATGAGCATCTTGGAAATCTTGAGTAGTTAGGAACATTCTACATGAGTTCCTATGTTATATACATGCTAGCCTGGATGACGAGGTATGATGGATTAAGATACAAAGGAGCAATAGGAAGTGGTCCACACTGTTTAAAAGTGCATGAGTGCTACCTTTAGTTGTAGCTCTAGACTAAGGATGACTTTGTGAGAGTCAATGACGCTTTTGCCATGTGCATTGCCAGAACTTTGCAAGGTGGATTACATACAAGGTTGTCAATTCAAGCAATGAAATTGGTGGAGAAGTATGGAACATGGTTCATCCAGTTCCCAACTTTCTCCTATATTAGGCTGCGGGGTTTTCTTTAGAACCATATAGACTTCCAAGGTATCCGACCGACAAGATGGTACTGTTAGAAGTCACCGGACAACTGATGGCATATGACAAGATTCAAAAGAGGAAGAAGAAATTGGGACTTGAATTTTCAATTGCCATAAGAGATGAAGATGAAATGCGTCCCTGTTTATAGGCAGCTGAAAGATCAACAAATGAGCTACATTTCTACCATTTGGCATTTTACCCAACAAGACTAGATTATGATCCCTACAATAGAATTAGAATGGTAGTTGGTGTGAAATATCAACACAAGGTACATCTTGAAGATTTCTAGGTCAACGCTGCAAATGAGTATGAGGTCAGAAGGAGGATGTTTTCTAGATTACCACTTAACATGATTAGGGCATCCAAAATCATCCAAGTGCCGAACCAAGTGGAAGAAGATACAAACGTGATCCAATTAGGGTATGAGGTGGCAAGGGAGAAGATCATCCAATCGTTTGATTGGTCCAAGAAAGAAATACTTGATCTCGATTCAATATCAAGATCAGTCTTGAAATTTATGAAATGATGGGTGAGTGTCAAATTGGCAAATTGAAGGAGACTAAAGATAGCCTAACTTATAAATTGATGGGACATAAGGCTTTGCGAGATGATAGACCAAGGCAGTCATCTGGAGTTAGAATTGAAGAAGGAGAAATTCCACCAGAGAATGCTAAACGAGGAAAAAGGAAGAGTATTGCCCGAGAAGTGGAGTCGAGAAAGAGGCCTGACTTGCAAAGTGAAGAACCTCAATAGAAGAGGCAAAGATCAGTGACAACTCCATCATCGCCTAGCAAGACTCCGAGCTTACAAGAGATTGACCCTTTCACAAGGGGAGAGGTTGAAACAAGTAGGAGAAGGATGTCGTAGGAAGATCAAATTGTTAGAATAATAAGTAGAATTACGCAAATATAAACCTACACAAGAGAACACAATAACACAAAATTTAACGTGGTTCACTCAATCCCTGGGCTAGGTCCACCAACAACGAGTCCAATATCTTTATTATTATCCAGTGATTACAATCTGAAACCTGCAACTCAATACTGCCACCGGAAGCTACAAAATCCCTCATACATAAATCTCGAACCCTAAGCCCTTTTTACTAGTATTTTTGACATAAGTCAGGGGGGAAACCGCGCTGAAAGAATCCCAGTCTGATTAGGCTCCACATACATAACACAAATGACTAGGTCAGTTCAAGATAGAGAAAGCATTAATGATTATCAAGAATCTGTCCAAGGGAGAAATTGAGAGCAAGAAGTTGCCGCTAAGGAAAGCCTTGAGGCCATATTAGAACAAGAATTGATGGAGATAAAAGTTCCTATGGCGGAGACAAAAGTTCTTGTCACAACAGTAGAAATTTCCATCGTCGAGGAAGAAATTAATGAAGGGATGGTGCATGGACAAGAGCAATTGTTAGTCAATGATTAGTGCGTTGCCATTCCATATTGGTTAAGGCAAAGGTTGCAAAGGAGTCGTGAAAAGGAAATTGACCCTACATTGGAATTACAAGAAATCTTGGACCGAGTCAATAGGCTAAAAGAGAAAGGCAAGGCAAAAAAGTTTGCAAAGTTCATCAGGGATGTATCTAGATGTAGGACTCTACAGATTGCAGTACCTACAGTTGACAAAACTAGGGACCAACTTACTCTAAATGAGTACAATGTGATAGAATTGGATCTAGGACATGCCTTTGGGGAGCAGGTAATCGAAGAGTATGATGACTTTGTCCAAGCAATGAAGGAGAAGATGAGGAAATTGGAGGAAAATACCAAAAGGTGAAAATTGAGAATAGGGTTTGTGCGAATATCTGAAAAACTTATCCCATCTAGTAAGGAAAGAAAGCCAAGCCTTTGTTCCTCCTACAGTTCTTCCAACTAAGTTAGTGGAAGGTATTGAGAAAATGAGACAAATTTCCCAAAGTGCAAAGGCTTGGATGGAGGACATCTAGAAAGAGGTATATAAATTTGTTGAAGACTTGGTATAGATATATGAAAAGGTATTAACTATCCTTTCTAGGATACAATACATAGACGAGTTGTGGGATGATGAGTGGCGATATCAAGATGAAGTAATTTCACACCTGCAAGCCTTAATGGAAACTCTCATGTAGATGTTGGCCGATGGTGGAGTGATATGGGAAGGAGAAGTTGTGAGATTTTCACACCATCGCCCCAAAGAATTTGGGGACCCCCCCAATTTTTGAGCGGGCCTTGGCAAATTTCCTAGATCCGGGTATTCGGATGCCTTAGCGAGTTTTGGAGTAACCCTGGGGTTTTGAGATGATAAATTTGCAATATTTTTTAGACTTGGATGAATTTTGGAAAATTGATATAATTGCATAACTTGAACATTTTCCAAAATTTAATTGTGAATTTGGATATTTTTGGGGAAACCTTGTAAATTTTTGGGTGGTGAAAATGGAGATTAAATGAAAAAATTAAATGGCCAAATTTGAAATTAATTGCCAAATGGAGATAAATTACAAAAAAAAAAAAATTAATTGCCAAATGGAAATTAAATTGCTAAATAATTTTTGAATTGAAAAATAATAAAAATTTAAATTGCCAAGTGGGATTTTCGAAATTTTAAATGGGGAAAAAGAGTAAATGAAAGTTGGAAATGGAATTGAAATTTATTTGAATTTTAATTGGCTGGCAGATTTTGATTTTGGGATGGTGTTGTTATGATTTAGATGGGCTAAAATCATGAAAAATTCTAAATTTATAAAATGAAAAAAAGCTACAGCTGGCAGCCCTTCCCATTTTTTATTTTTGCTTGGTATTTGGGCACAACAAACATAAATTTTTCATCACCCAAGGCAGCCATCAATTCCAGCCCCACTTGCGATTTTTATGCATTAATTTGGCAATTTTAAAATAAATAAAATCATATTTTTGGGCTGAGTGTTTGTAATTTAGAAATTTAATTTGGGCCCCTTTGTGTGTTAAATTCAATGTATTTTAAGGCCTAAGAGGTTTGAAATTCAAGGTAAGTTATTGGGTCGACAATGGGGAAGGTTTAAAGCTATACTCGAAGCCTAAATGACCTTTTTTCAAAATTTCAATTTTAGGGCCTATGATAATTTCGGATTTGGCTAATTTAAACCCATAATTTTGCACAATTCAATGCAAGTGGCTCTCTTAATTTAAATCTGCCCTTTCCTTAAATTAATTTAATTTTTTGGGGCCATGGCTTGGTTAATTTCAATGTTTAGGGGCCCCATATGGATCATTTTTTGGAGTGGCCCAATTTCATTTTAAAAAGAAAATTAACATGCTATTACATAGATTTTTGTTTTTGCAATAGGCTGGCCCAATTTTAAATTAAAATTAAATACCCAAGGCTGTGTGATTTAATGCATTTAATTTAGGTTATATGTTTGGCAATTTAATTAATTTTATTTTCCCTCCAATGCAGGTCGGCCCTATTTGAAGAAGCAAAAAATTAGTATAAAGGGAGGGCTTGTCTCCTCATTTTCTCATTCATTTCTCACTTGTCTCTTGACAGCCAAGGAGGAGCTCTTGGAGCAACAAAAGAGTGAAATTTTGCAAGGAGTGCATTTAGCAAAGGGTGATTTTCTTCTTTTGCAAGGAGGAGTGCATTTTTGGTGTTGTCTTCTTCTTCTTTGGAGGAGAATTTGTTGGTGTAGAGGAGGATCGTCATGCTTGAGGGTGAAGGCTGGTCTAAAAGACAAATTTTCTCCTTGTGCTTGCTTGGTACATTTTCTCTATTTTCTTGCTTGTATCATCCATCCATCACTTCATCATCTTATCTAGGGCTTGAAGTTGGGAGATATAAGTGTAGTTTCCGTTTAGGATTTGGAGAAAGGAGATATAAGTGGCAGTCCCACCCCTAGGAACGAAGTTGGGAGATATAAGTGTAGTCCATCTCATAAGTTTTCGAAGAGGCAGAAATAAGTGGTAGTCCCATCCCTAGGCGGAGAGGCAGAGATAAGTGTAGTGTGATAGGCATTGGAGAAGCAAAAATATGCTAGTCCATCCCTAGGATTGGAGGGGCAGAGATAAGTGTAGTCCCACCTCATTGTAGAAAGAAGAGGCAGAAATAAGGGTTAGGATGGCGGATGCTAGTGCAAACAAGAGCCAAAGGGAAATGCATACCAAGTAAGACAAGGAAGACATGATGCCAAGACCACTTTCTTCTCAAAATTGAAGCAAGTGAGTGACACTAGCATTGGCACAGTGAACATGATACAATTGAGAGACAAGTTGATGGAGAGCTCCTCCCCCTTGGCCAAAAAGGACAAGGAGACAGGTTGCCACCACATTTTCATAGCTCCATCCTCCATCTCCATCTTTCACTTACATCCGCTTCACCCCCACCCTCCATTCCATGTTTTCATTGCAGGTACAAGCGAGGAAGTAGGTTTCATTGTAGGTTGGAAGAGATTTGAAGATATTTGAGGCTAGGCAAGGCTTGGCTATTCATGCAAGCTAGCTTGGTTAGATTTGAGAGGGTTCTAGCACTCAAGAGGGTCATGCATTTTGTTGATAAGTTGTAATAGGCTAAGTAGGCAAGTTCTAAAGGTCAAGAGGTAGGTGTTGGAACATTACACCAATGTAATAGGAACTGGGACTTGGACTTTTTTTATGTGGTTGGTCCTCCATGTTTAGGAGTCTGCCCTCGGTGGTGAGCTCCATGGAGTGGAGTTGTGTGTCTTCTTTCCTTGGCTAGATGTTTTCTTTCATTGCAAATCAAACAAAGACAACTAGTAATTAGATTTAATCACATTAAGAGGAAAGATAAGAATGGACTACAAATTGATACAAACAAAACAATCATAACTTGGATGGTAAGATTGATCAACACACAAACTAAGTTGTAATTATCTATTAGAAATGGACTTAATGAACAATTCACATAATTTCAGATGTAAGATGAACTCCACATAGCTTAATTAGGCGGTGAAGGAATCAACTCACTAACTAGCTAGGAGGCAATTGATGAACTTAATGATTATTTCAAATCAAGTAATGGGTGGATTGTGGGCCTTGCAGGAGGAATGGCCAAGGCAGGTGCCCCCAGAACCCAAGAGTATTGAAGCAAAGGGGAGTGCATGCAAACCAAATTCGAGTAGGAAGGTTAGGGAGGACCAGGAAGGTTAAAGGAAGGCAAGGATAATGAAGGAGGAAAGCGAGACGAAAGGTTGAAAGGGTCAAGTTTGATTTCAAGGTGGTGGCCAAGAGCAAGGCTTTCAAATTGCAAGAAGGTTCACATCCACGCAAGCCACCGGGGCCAAGGCAAGATTACCCCAAGTGCATAGAGACCTCACCCTTTCAAGGTCAGGACATCAAGTACAAGCAAGTTCAAGCGGTGATGAGAAAGTTTCTGAGGACGAGCTCAAGCATCCAAGGCTTCACCTCATCTCAAGGATTAAATAAATTTATAAGATAAGGTTGATGAGGTGGCAATTTCATGTGCATGCAATCAAATCATGCCAAGTGTCCTATGTTCTCATTGGTTGACAGATTATTGTAATTTTCTCATTGGCCCACAAAGTTGGTGTCCTCATATAATTGGTTGAAAGATGGTAACCCTAATTAGGGTTTGTAAGGTTTAATCTTGGCCCTTGATTTTGCCCCTTAATCTTGGCCACTCGTAATTTTGAGCCTCTATATAAGGCCATTTGTTCTCATTTGTAAAAAGGGGTTATGTTGGAGAATTGTTGCCAAAATACTATCAAAATTGTTCTCTATTCATTGTTGTGGTTTGCATGGTGGACATACATGATCATTTTGGTGTATTGCATGTTTCTTCTCATCTCTCAAATTAAAGTAGGATTTCATTTCATGTTGTTAGAGTAGAAGTAGATGGCTAGTTGTATGGTGATGTTAGTGAATGTTTGATAGGGATCTATATACTAGGCCACTAGCATCCTAGCGGCTTGTTAGGAAGCCTTGTGTGGTAATCTAGTCCAATTCCCCTTGAATCATTGCACTTATGGAGGTAGCACCAAAGGCAAGCTTTCATTTGGTTGGATCTCCGTTCATTTGCCAATTTCTTCATTCATAGGAGTAGTAGTAGACCAGTAAGTAGTTAGTGGTAGGAGTAGTTGAAAGTGAAAGTGATCAAGGAGAAAATAACAAGTCAAGAAAGCGAAGTACCACTAAGTTATCTTTGAATGAACAACGTAAGCCTGCCTACGTGATTAGCCAACAAATCACATTAATATAACTGAGTTAGTATCCACAGGTGTAAGGAACCTTGGAGTATTCTCATGTCCTTAATGAGTATTTACTTTTCAAGAGAGGGTTGAGTGTTTGGTATGCTATATCAAGTGTTCAATTGCTATATGTTATGTAGTGGTACAAAACTGACATCAATAGAAGTGTATGATTTCACCCGTTGGTACAATGTAGTAATCATGGAAAAGGAAATGTTTGAAAATTTCAATGAGGAATCCGCTCGATTGAGAAAGGTGGTCGGAAATATTCAAAAAGGAATCTCCAACATAGTTGTAGCCTTATTGACGCAGAGGCTGACTGGGAATGATATAATTGTAGGTAACCTAAGAAGCGAATTGGAGTTCTTTCGATTAAATTTATTCTTGAAGGTTCTTGAAGGATGACTTCGAGAACTTTTCCATATTCGCGAATGTCATGCACACGACCCAAGACTCAATGCCAGATTGGGAGAACAGTTTTAGCAAGTGCGAACGAGAAATGACCGTTCTGGAGTACAAGCGAGAATATTAATATAATAATAATGTCCATCATTATATATATATTAATATATTGCTTATTTATTTTCTCATAATATGATCATTTTATTTGATCGAAGCTATAAACATCAACACTCCCTCTTAGCTAGGGAAGATAAAATGTAAATCACAATAAGTTCATAAATTGTGAAAGTTTGTTCCCAGGTGGATTGCCTCCATCGGCGATTCTATCCATAGTTCTCAGGTGGATTGCCTCCATCGGCGATGCGATCTACAAGCTCTTGTGTGGATTGCCTCCATTGGCGATTCTATCCACAAACTCACGAGCTTTGGAGTGGATTGCCTCCATCAGCAATTCTATCCACAAGCTCTCGTGCGGATTGCCTCCATCAACGATTCTATCCACAAACTCATGAGCTTTGGTGTGGATTGCCTCCATCGGCGACTCTATCCACAAGCTCGTGTGAATTGCCTCCATTGGTGATCCTATTCACAAACTCACGAGCTTTAGTGTGGATTGCCTCCATCGGCAATTCTATCCACAAGTTAAGATCTGTTTAAATCATTACAAAATATCTGTCACAATAGAAAGTTATTGTAAGATTGTCACCTTCCAATAACTTTAACAAATACAAGTGATAATCATTTGGAAGTCGTCACTTCCTTATGATTTTTACAGGGCCCATATAATTATAAAATAACATTAATATAATAATCAATAATCATGTCAAGTTTACCTCAGAAGTGTTCTTATCTTTATCAGTGAACTCCCTCTCAATCATAAGGTATCTTGAATTTCTTTTAGAATACATAATTCTCTGAACATACATTTGAATTATTTACTTCAACAAGGGAAGTTTGCATTCTAAGTCTGTCAGGACACTTTCTTGCAGTGTGACCATATTTGTCGCATCTAAAACATTGCATTGAAGAGAGGTCTCTTGGTTTCTTGAACGGTTGTTGATCATATGACTTTTTGCCCCCTTTTTTTTTTTTTTTTTTTTATAATTCTTTTAGCTCATTCTTCCTTAATACCAACATCATTTGAAGTTTCCATGATTCAAAATCAGAGGCACCTTCAAGTCTGTCTTCGAGTCTCATTCCATTTGCCATTCTGTAGGTAAGAGATTTTCAAAAATCTGATCTTGATCTTCCTTCAATCTAATCGGATCTTCCTTCAAGCAGTTAGGCTTCAACGAAGGAACCTGGCTCTGATACCATGTTAAATTTAAGATCAAGAGTATATGGCTTTTAAATTTTCTTATATAACCTCAATATGTGTAATATATTTAATCACAATATATATTTATTACTGATATAGTAATAGATATATATATAAATATGTTAATATAAATATTTTGCAGAATGGAGAAGTGAGACTTGAATATACTTTGTACTTGACGATACACATAACACTTATCAATTACTGTATTTTTCTATATATCAAAGTCTCATTTTAATGATCATATATGTTGGCAAATAGAGGAGTCACGTAAATGGTAAGATGTGACTCATCGATGAGTCACGTCTTAACATTTACGTGACTCTTAATTATACCTGTTTAATAATGATCGGTATGCAAAACCAATACTCTCAGTGTGATAATCACCCGATAGTAATCGGGGTTGATAATAACAGAAATCTTCACTGATAATAATCGGTATACTCACCCGACATTAATCAGAGTTCAATATAAATATTTACCAATATAAATCGGTATTCATAAATCGATATTCATATAAATCAATATTTATATTGATCACTAAATGAAATATAATTTGATCAAATATAATATACATTTATATATGTATATTAATATATATAATAATAACATCATTAATATTAATATGCATATATAATGTAGAATGATATTATCTCATATTGTTAAATATAACCAATACAAAACGGTATTAATAAGGTTGAACATTAATGATGTTTATTTACTCTAATATTACAAGTATGTATATTAACATAATATTAATGTCCATCATTATATATATATTAATATATTGCTTATTTATTTTCTCATAATATTACAATCATTTTATTTGATCGAAGCTATAAACATCAACACCTCCTAGTAGGGAATGTTACAAATTGCCATTCCCAAGCGCAATTCAAACCCTAGTTGAGAATTTTAGGTTAAATCAAGTAAAGTCCCAGTAGGGAACATTACATTTGGGAAGTTTTTGGAGAAGTTTCATTTGTTTCTTTGTTTGTTTGGGTTCCAAAGGTCAGGAGCTTGTCCTGGTTTTGGTGAACATTTTGGTATACCCGATTCCTTTGTCTTCCATGCTAATTTGAATTAGAAGTTAAGAGTGAGTTTCCAAATCTGATATAATATATTTGACAAGGGTCATTACAAAATATATAATGTTACTGCTATTTTGTTGATATGACATGTTGAGACTGTTTTGTGCTCATTGTTGTATGCTGGACTCCATGGATGGATTCTTTTCTCCCTGAACTGCTCATGTGAATGATTATGAAATTGAATCAAAGAGCAGTGGACTTGCATCAAAAATATACATTACGGAGTCAGCAATACAAACACTCCAGTGTAAGGAGACCGATGCATAAATGGACCTACTACAATATGGCTGACTATGCATGGATGTCTTATTCTGGACATGCTTATTTGTATGGACACAATTCTTTGAATAACACAAATGTGGCATTAATATATTTTGCATATGATATTTGTACACTATCTAAATTATCTGTCATCACACTGGACTTTCATTATGATTAGCATTGTAGGTTCAAATTTCTAGTTTTGATATGGTCAATTTATCAATTGCATTCTTATGGTTTTGATAGTTGTCTCTAGGAAACTTTAAAGTTGCTTAATACTATGTATAAACTAAAAGGATTCTAGGGGCAGCATCTAAAATTATATGTGGATACAGGTTCTGTCGAGTTAGAATCTCCTTCAAAATTATACAACTCCTATGGTTGGTGTTCTTTATCTCAAATCTCTTAAAGGCATGGAACCTTTAGAGCTGGAAACTTAAAAAGAGCATTGCAGGGCGTTATGAATTTTCGGAACGACTTTATGATTCTCCCCTTGGTATCTATACAACTTAAAGCAAGAAGTCATCTTAAAACTCCTGATATCACCTTTGATGCTAATCTGACATAGGTCATCTCTTTGACAAATCAGACTGCTGAATTGCATTTGCAGTCGAGGTTGTTCAATATAGTAGCTTGGTTTGGTTCTAGTGTTCCTTCTGTTGTCTTCTTCTAAAATAAACCCAAGGAAATTCTCTCTTAGACAATGTAGGATAACCATCTATTTTCTACATAAATGGGTTAAACTTTCTATTTTATTTTCTCTTTATATCTCTATGTTTTGGAAATGTCCTTGAATTTTTTTAAAAAAAGTTTTCGTCTCTCTTTCTACATTTTTTAACATTTCTTTTCAAATCCAACTTTTTTGTTATTTTTTCATAAAATCTCACACTTCTAGTTTGCCAATTTTTTCCCAAACAATTTTTGCTGCTATAGTCTACATAATCGAAACTAGTATAAATTTTATGGATTCTCATTAATTTTGCAGTTGTCTGTATAAATGATTCTTGTAAAACAAGAAAGATTCTTAATAGTCTAGACTCTAGACAGAGTTCAGTGTTCATCTTGATGAGGCACACGTGAATCTTAATTTTTTCTTTGTGTGTGCATATCCATGAGAATTTGGAATTTTAAAAATATTCCAAGACTAAAGACATTAAATTTCCGTAGTCCATAGTATTAGATCTTGAAAATTTGTAGATTTGAGTCCGTAAATTCTTTTTCCATCAACATTTCTCTTCTCTTGTTCTTAGGATCATGGAATGTGATCTGAAAATATTGGTGGAAGAAGGTTTAAGCTGTCAAATCCACAAACATTCAAGATCAAATATCTCAGTACTGGTCGTCCCTATCTTCTATTTCTCTAAGGTTTGTGCATATTGCCTGAGATTGTCTCACACTTGGTTAGTAGTTTTTGACCTCTTCACTGTTCAAAAATATTACTTTTTTGTTTGGCTAATGGCACAGTTAGCATTTTTTGAAAATTAAATCATTCAAAGTGAATCAAAGGAGTCAACAACCCTCTCTGTAGCTCTCGAACACAATCTTGTATAAGTAACAATTCAGAAACTAGTATACATTTTATGGACTCTTGTTTTGCTGTTCTTTCTGTGGCAAGATAATTGATTCTAAAAAGAAAGAAAGATTATTTAGAGTCTAGACATCTGAATTAGAACTTTGAATTTTAAAAATATCTTAAGATTGTTTGACCTATTCCCGTATTTCCCTAAGGTTTGTGCAGATTCCCTGAGATTGTCTCATACACACTTAAGTAGTTTTGACTTCTCCATTTGTTCAGAAAAGAACTTTTTTTTTGGCTAATGGCATGGTAAGCATTGTTTGGAAATTTAAGCATTTGCATGCATGAAGGCTTTTAGAGTATAGAAAAACTGTAAGCATGCTATAAACCAGGGTGCACTTAAATGTTTCTTATGTTCCGGGAGACATATCCTTGTGATTTATTTTTGAATTTCTGGATTGCAGAATATCGGGGGAGATGATGAAGACCGGGACATTCTAATAAAACCAAAATATGTGCAGGATATTCTAATAAAACCTGCATCTGTGCAGGAAGATAATAGATCTGACACATCAAAGACGCTTCTTCCACAAACTCCTTATCGAGTATTTGTGGGTAATCTTTCCAAGTCAGCCAATGCCAAATCTCTTGAAGAATTGTTTGGTCAATATGGGAATGTGCTGGATGCAAGAGTTATTTTTGAACGCAAACAAGGAAGCCCTCGCGTCTTTGGATTTGTTAACTATTCGTCACAAACTGAAGTTGAATCTGCAATTGCTGCTTTAAATGGGAAGGTATTTTTCCATACCCCTTATATGGATTCATGGATAAGAAAGGAAAAAATTGTTTTCGTAATTGACAGAAACAGAATGATGTTGAAGACATTCAAATAAATAATTTGCTATTGTACTGTGAGTTTGTTGATTGTTGTTGCCTTAGATTTCTTAACCGCCCTCATATTGTGTACTTTCAATTCTGTCATCACTTTGTCTTTTCCTCAATGTTTATATTGTGCAAGTCGTGATAAAAACATGCACTTTTTTCTTATCTAAATTTCCCACTCATGTATTCTAGGAATTTCTTAAGAGAGCGTTAGTGGTGCGAGAAGCCAAAGAGAAGAATCAAGCATGAGCATCTGAACAGAATCACAAGAACCGGAATGTCTGAGCATAAATGTTTTTGTTATAAGGAATGTCACTAACCAGGAGCTATAAAAGATGGTCTTATTTCAGTTGTCAGTTTTCAGTCCTTGTAACTGTTGTACATTTTTCAGGAATGTATAAGTATGACTATTGTGTGTCAAAAATCTTCTTTTGTTTACAATATTTTCCAAAGGAGTTTCCATAGCAGGGTAAACTGCCTTGTAACATAAGGTGACAAAAACAAATTTTGGTGAATCCAGTGGTAAAATATTTTTGGTAGCCCATCAGGTGAATCCACCAGAGCTCATGCAAGTTGGCTCTTTCATGGTTCAACTTGTACGATTTATAAATTTTTACTCTTTCAAATTCTTTCTTTGGCCATATGAATTTAATAAGCTATCCCCATTCAACTTTCTTGTGGGATTTAATTTCTTGAAGGTTCCCATTATGAACCAATCAAGTTTTATGGCTGCCTTTCCACATGATTGTATTCCCTGGTTTGCAGTGTAAGGTTACAAATGCAAAGCTTGGTGAGTGCAGTAGTCAAGTATTTTCAGTGGCCTACTAGGGGGATCCACCAGAGTTCTTTAAGTTGTTTGAACTCCTTTCAGCTTGTGCCATCTATCTTTTTATTTCTTGCTGTGGCCATGTGAATTTGATCAGCTATCCAATTTTAACTTGCTTTTCTGGTTAAGTTTCATAAGGTTCTTATTATCAAACAATCAAAACTTATGACTCCTTTTCTCCATGATTGTATTCCCTGGTTTGGGCCATTGATTTTGCTTGATACTTGCAGATTCTGTCAACAATGCAAAAGGAGATTATTATTGTTGTATAGATAAATCATTTTCCTTTGAGACACTAGTAAATGTTGATGCAAGAGCATCATTTAATTTTATTCTAGGTTTGCATTAAATGTTGTGATAGTTGTTAAATTACATGTTAGGTATCTAATTAGGTTTGAATAAACAGTAAGTCATTAATTCCAAATTTTGGTGTGTAACTCAGCCCTAAGAACCTAATCAAGGTTTTTAATTAATAGTAAGTGAACTAGGGGTTGTAAGGGCACGGGGCAGGTAAGTAGGGGTGATACAGATCCTTCAAAAAAAATGGAATAAGTTAATTTTGATGATATTTTGAAGAGAAAGTTAAGATTTTTTTGTTGCAGGTAAGCTGGCAGGGTGTGAACAGGGATTTTTGATCTCTTTTTTTGCAAAATAAATGAGATGTGAAACATTTTTGTATAATCTTCTTGGGTATGGAGCATTATTAGTTATTTTTTCATCTTTCTCTAGGTGAAATGAATTCATTTTGATTATCAATTAGAAAATTTCAGTCATTCCTTCAAAACAGGGCTGTTCTAGTGCATTTTCGGTACTTTTTGATTGATAAACTATGAATTTTAGTCGTTGTACAGGACTTCTAGAACTCCAATTGGTACTTGAAGATGTCAAAGATCAACATAGACTTAATACTCTTGGTTAAAGGTCTTGAAACTGAAAATAAACTCCGAAATCAAATTTTTGCCTTCACTGCCCAATCAAAACTCTACCTAGTTTTTTAGTGAGAAATTTGGAGTTTCAGGGGTTAAAAACTTAACCAACTGATGAAATTGGGTCTGTCGGTCTTTGTCAACCTACTCCACTTGTTCAAGTAGGTTTTGCACCATTTTGACACGTGAGGGTTTTGTCTCTCAAAAACTCAATTTTGAAGGCCTAGAGGGCTAATTAGGATTGATATTTGTCCATTTTGAAGGGTTTACATTTCAGATTGGAGGTTGGCACCATAGGAGTCGTCGTATCTCCATAAAGGGTATCTAAAAGTTTGTTTAGATCCCCAAGAACCTTGTAAAAATTGCTGTCCCATTAGATTTGTTTTAAAATAGAGTTACTAGAAGAGACAATTTGTCAAACAATTCACTGATAGTTGTACTTTTGCTGCAAATTCCTTTCCCTCTGCATTAGATGTGCTGGGTACATGCTTCAGCTTTGAGAAAAAACGATTTGTGGCTTTTTCTTTTATTAAAGGTAATATAGGGGTTTGTACAATGTAGATGTTTGCAGTCGAAATATTTTTGCTGCATTTTTGAACTTATATCTATGGTCTTACAAGAATTTCAAGTGGCAGGAGATAAGTGGTAAATCATTGGTGCTTTCATACTTAATACCCATGTTTGAATATGGAGATGTGTTACTTAAGTGTACAAATATTGTTTTCTTAATTGAGTAAAATACAATATCTAATTATGTGAAGGGTGTGCTTAAATGGACGAAGTGAGGGGCAAGTCCTCGGGAGAGGGAGGGATAGGCTGAGGGTTACGAGGAGATAAAATCCACATTTTGACAATGAATATTTACTAGCATACCCATATTTTGAAAAAATATGAGTAAAATATAATGAATTGAATCAAAACAAATATTGTTGGGAGAGGGATGGATTGGCTGAGGGTCACGTGGAGATAAAATCCACATTTTGACAATGAATATTTACTAGCATACTTATATTTTTTCAATGAGTAAAATATAATGAATTGAATCAAAACAAATATTGTTGAATACGATTTTTTACCATTTTCTTAAAAAGAGTAAAAACTTAAAATGAATTCATTTAATATTATATATTGATTTATTTATTTTTTAATTACACTCTTTAATTGGAAAACAAATGTTTCTATTATAAATCTTAAAAGTTGAAGTTTCTTTTATTTATATATTTGTTTGGTTATTGTTAATTTATTTCTAATTTGAAAATAAACATTTATATTATAAATCAAACCATACATAATATTCAATATTCACCATATTTTAATAACTACATATATAATCTAACATAGCTAAAATAATGATGGCTATGACACCATTCTTTAAAATTACCATGATGAAATAATAATGATAGCTTTATGTAAAAAAAAACCCTTAAGATGACAACTTTCAACAACAACATAGCATTTACATTTAGCACATGATTTTTAAAAATCTCCCTGCTTTGAATTATGCGAAAAAATGCGAATAATAAAAACCCTGATTGCAAAACTTCAGCCTACTACAAGTGACGAAGAGGGCCAATGGCAAAAAGTGCTAAGTAAAAGGGATAGACAGAGAAAAATGGGAGGTGAATCATCAAAGCTATGGTTTTAATGGTCGTATTTTCAGCTTCAATAATAAAAGAAAAGACCTCTCCTCTAGCCGACTGGATTCTAAAAGGAGAATTGTGCAGAAAACAATGGGGAATGGTGCTCATTAACCATATTATGGAAAACCCACTAGGACAGGTTCTCCTAAAATTCACGGCTCAAGAGGTGAAAGATTCAATAAGCCACGGCTTCTGGCTTCATGGGGAGGACCACTTCTGCATGTGGAAGATATGGAACAATGGTGGGACTCCGTGTACAAGGGGCAGGTAAGTATCCCTCACCTGGAAATGAAATTTTTAATGATTGAATGTAGTAACACATAAATTAAAAATGAACTACTATCTGGAACTCCTGTAATTTTTAAAGAATATGCATTCTATTTTTTTAATTGGGTACAAAATTTTAATCATTCTTTGTATGGACCTTCCAAAATGCCGAGATGGGTATCATTAGGATGTCTTCTTGCGGAATTAATCAATATCGATATCTTAGAGGGCATTGGTAACAAACTAGGAACATTTATCAGTTTTGAGAAACTCTGTTTCGGTAAATCTTAATTCAGATAGGCAGGATTTGGAGATATCAACAAGATATGGAATTATATCTATTAGCCCTAAATCCTATTTGGGTCCCATCAGTGAATCTCGACTAATAATGATAGATTATGCTTAACCTAAAAATTTAAGTAAAGACAGTCCTAAACAGAGGATTTCAAGGCCTCTTCACGAGTCCTCTGTCTGCATCAAGTTGAAAGAAGCAGGGAGTGGTTTTGAAATTCAAGCAGAAAATAGTATTGATACCCTCCAATTTGGAGAAGAGATCAATAAAGAGGTTAATACATTTGAAACACCTTCGGTTAATGCCAACAAAGAAAATCTTGCTATGAACAAAGAGGTGGCCTTGAACTTTGATAGGGAAACGATATGGCCAAAAACTGACTGCAAATATGTCAAAATTAAATAATTTATTGTCTGACACCCACTCCATTCATGAGGGAATTATAGAAGATTTAGAATGCTTGCAGAAGATGAAGTGGATCTCAACACAGGCAATACTGACAAGGATATTAAGTCTCAATTTGCAAACAATTTTGGTCTAAATAATGAGATGGAGGTAGAACCTCTTGATCTGTAGTAGTTTAGAGGTTTTGGCCCAAGAAAATCAACATAGATTAGACGCCTCAGAAGAATTGGGTTGCATAGATATCATGAATCAAAGTATGGTAAAAAAAGCAATTATTGGCAAGAAGGTAGAGGACGAAAGTGGTGCAATTGGTGAACCTTATCAGGCCAATGAGGAAGCTAATCATATACCACCTAAACTAGAAGCTATTTACAACATGATGAGTATTAACCCAGATATCAACGAAGTATGCATAGAGGAGGAGGATGGTGAAGAGGATTATGAGCAAGACAAAAGGGAGTTGATTTAGGAAATATTAGAGCTGGAAGCTAGAGAGATGGAAGAACCTCCCCTAGGTTTAGATTCTGCAACCCCGTTGAAATTGGATTTAGACTCTTGCCGCCCTACTAAAATTAGCCTGAATTGTGGCAAAGCCCTTAAAGAAAGAGGTACGAAACCTATCTTTGAAATTTAATTAATAAGGCTAGGGCAACATCTGATCAAATTAAGATTACTTCACTTTTTCATGAAGGGAAGGGGAAGTGCCTTTCACAGAGAAATGAAGGTCATTAGTTGGAATGTTAATGCTCCTAACAAGAAGTGCCTTTTAAAGTGTTCTCTGAAAACTTTTCAATATGATGTAATAATGACTCAAGAGACGAAATTGATCAATGGAGAAGGAATTAATCTCAACAAAAGCTTAGGTATTTGGAAAAATCATAATATGCCAGTTGAAGGTGCCTCTGGAGGTCTAGTTGTCATTTGGGATCCTACGAAGGTTACATTTGAAAACATAATTAACAATACAAATTGGCAAGGTGGTTGGATTAGAAGCGTAAGCATTAACATATGCTTCTTTCTTATTAATGTCTGTGAACCAACACCTACGCCAAAAAAGAGAGAAGTGTGGTCATAAATTGGTGCTTATTTAGGCGCCTATCCAGATATGTATTGTATGTTAGGGGGAGACTTTAATGTAATATTGGAATGCTATGAGAAAAGAGGGGGCTCCCTTGTGCCATCACAAGCTCAAAAAGACTTCAAAGATTGGGTTCATAACACTGGCCTTATGGAAATCACCACCAATAATTGATCTTATACATGGAAGAATCACAGGTTTGGCAATAGCAATATTGTAGAGAAACTTCACCATTTTTTCTTTAGAGGTAATCTAGGAGCATTTCAAAGAAACTTTAAATCAACAATATTACCTAATGGGGGGTCTGATAATTTTCTTGTTGTTTTGGAGATTGAGGAGGAAAAAAAACCAAGAAAGTGCCCATTTAAGTTTGAAAGAATGTGGCTGCAAGATCCAGGCTTCTTAGATTTAGTGGAAAGATGGTGGAAGGAAGAAAAACCAGTTGGTTCTAAGATGTATTTCTTTAATACTAAACTTAAAAGAGTCAAGCATAAAATCCTTCAATTGAATAAAAATTAATTTAAAAACATCTTCAAGGAAAAAGAAACTGTGGAAGAAGAGATCAATTCCTTTGTATGGATCAAGAAAAATATCCCAGGGAGAGATATTTTCTAAACAAGCATGAGGATTTACTCTCAAAAGATGAGACATACTGGAAGTAAAAATCTAGAGAATTATGGCTTGTTGAAGGGGATATAAACACAAAATTCTTCTATAATAGTACCGAATACAGAAGAACAATCAACATAATCATGAGCATTAGAAGGCCTAATGGTGAGGTGTCTTTGGACCGACAAACAATCTCATCAGAAATAGTAGGTTATTTTGAAAATCTGCTCAATGACTTTTAAGGTTCAGATTTATTATCCCAATAAGAGCTAACAAATAGTATACCCAAGGTTATAACTAATGAGCATAACAAGATCCTAAATTAGAAGTTCACACTTTTAGAAGTTGAAATAACATTAAACCAACTACACCTAGACAAAGCACCTATTCCAGATGGCTTCTCTACTTGTTTTTACCAAAAGTGTTGGCACTTCATGGTTGTGAGTTGACAAATGTATTAGAAAGTATGAGGAATTTAGGCAATCTATTGAATGAAATCGGTAAAACTTTCATCACTCTGATTTCCAAGAAAGAAAAAGCTAAGAATCTAGAGGATTATAGACCCATCTCGCTCTATAATACAACTTATAAAGTGTTTACCACATTATTAGCTAATAGAATTAGGCTGTTATTACCCTTTCTTATATCTGAAGAACAAACAAGGTTTTTACCTAGAAAGTCTATTTTTGATGGTGTTATAATCATTCAGGAAGCCATTCAATCTATTCAAAACAATCTGGAACCGAGTATGTTCATGAAACTAGACATTAAAAAGGCCTATGACAAGGCGAACTAGAGATTCTTATGTAAATGTTTGGATTCATTCAGTTTTTCCATTCAATGGATAAATCTAATATTTATTTGCATTGCTAGTCCCAAATTTTTAGTTTTCATCAATGGGACTCCTAAAGGCTATTTTAGTTCATTCAGGGGTCTCAGACAAGGGGAACCCTTATCCCCTTTTCTTTACATTATCATGGTTGAATTAGTAGGAAGGGATATAACAAATGCCCTAAATCAGAACTCAATTATCAGAGTTAAGATTACAGAAGGCATCCCTAGCATTACACATCGACAATTTGCTGATGACACAATATTGGCAGGGAAAGGCACAAGGTAGGAAGCTATAAAATTTAATGACATCCTAACCAAATACTGTAAAGCCTCTGGTCAAGAAGTTAATAAAGAAAAATCTGAAATTTCCTTCTTCCATATGGATGAAAGAGACAAAAGTGCAATCTGTAACATTATGGGATTTAAAAGGGTTCATTTCCTAGTAAATACTTAAGAGTCCCCTTGGACAAAGGTACCCGAATAAATAAGCTTTGGAAACCACTGAAGAAGAAAATGGATCAAAGAATGGACATATGGAAAGGGAAATGGCTTACATCTACAAGTAAATCTACCATGTTGAGATCAGTTTTAGCAGCCTTACCAATATATCAAATGTCTTGTCTCTCTTTATCACAAGAGGCAAAAAATAATCTAGAAAAGAAAATACGACCATTCTTCTGGAAAGGTAGTTCAGATAAGAAGAGAGTGACTCTAATTAGTTGGGATAAATTATGCCGCCCTAAAGAGTTTGGTGGTATTGGCCTCAAAAAATTAAAAAACACAAAATAAGGCTCTTGGTGCCAAACTTGTTTGGAAAATGTAGAGAGATTCAAACTGCAAATGGGAAAGAATACTTCAGAAGAAATACTTATACACTGATTCCCTTGAAGGTCTCTTTAGGGCTGTATGTCCACCAAAGGGATCTAGGATATGGAACTTTATCTTAGAATGCAAAAAGTTGACTGATGATTACCTTACTTGGGACATTCAGGAAGGGGATACGACTTTGTTTTGGACAGATTCATGGGGTGGCTATGCTACTATTAAAGATATTCCTAATCTTATTAATATTAGAAGGTATCTTGAGGAACATTGTGGTTACCTGATTAAGGACTATATTAAATTTTCGGATATGGATCCCTCTTTGGGGTTGGAAATGGAAATCTTTTGAAAATCTTCCAGTACCTAGGAATAAAATATTAGAATTGTAAATAATACCATCTTTTAGGGACATCACTCCAAAACAAGGAACTGATAGATTGATATGGACGGGTTCTAAGATTGGAGAATATAATGCTAAGGATGGATATGCAACCTTAGTTAAGCAACATCAATGTGATAAGATGAAATTACCAATTCACATGTTCTGGGATAAAGCTTGCCTCCCAAAAGTTGGAATGTTTCTTTGGGTTGTGATGGAGGAGCATCCTGGGTGTAAGAGCAATCTTGCATCACCCAAAAATATTTCTATTTTTGTATTCAATAAGGGCTACCTTGTGCAGAGTTGCTATTTATGGAAACTTGCTATTTTTAGTAAGTTGGTCTTACGATCTCGAAATGTCTGATTTTACATATGGAGGTTCATCTCAGTCATATCAGCCTGCCAGCAAAGTTTCATGGCTAGATCAGGTGTAGTTTTGAAGATATTGAAGATTTTTGGTATTGGCAGCAGGGTACAGAAACTTCGAACTCAGTTTTGAAGGCTTTAGAGGCCCCGGATGAGGTTGAAAATTTGGGTGATAGGTGCTTTACATAGGTCAAGCCTGTAGAGCGCTTCGTGGCATTTTTGAAATGAGGTTATAATAGTCAATCGGGTCAACTGGTGATGACTTATGGTCTCCGGAAGTCGGGCCACCTGAAATGGCGGAAAATAATTTTTTCTTCAAAATTTCTGTTTGAGTTTCAAAACTCATTTTGAGCCGACTTTGATGTAATAAATTGTAAAATAAAATAATTTTAAGTTTGGTCGGCCCTAAGGGCTAAATTTCTAGAACCTTCTCGGGTGGTGGAAATTGCCTATATAAAGAAGGCCCGCAGTGTTGTTTAGGGCAGTTTTGGGTAGTAGATCTAGGTATTGATTCGAGGCTTTGTCCTACAACATATTGTAAGGGAATGCCCATGTGGCTTTGCATATTGTAATTCTGAAAGTTTGTAATTCCACATTTGTGGAGATAATAAGAAACAAATTTTCTGTTCTTGCATATTATTGTTGTTGTTTCTCTATTTCTGTTATGTGTTTGTGGTATTAAGGGGAGCACCCTTCATCAGGTTGCTATGCAAGATAGAGTTTTAACTACTGATTTGTTCAAAAAACTTGGATTTGTGGGCCTCCCCAAGTGTGCTCTGTGTGAAGAAAATGAGGAATCTATAAACCACTTTCTAGTAGTAGAGTGTTCCTTTTCATATTCTTGTTGGCAATGGTTATGCAAGAAACTGGAATGGTCCTCAACTTTACCCAATAATTTGAAGGATATACTCAAACATTGGCTATATATTTTCTCCAATGGTATATATAAATATTTATGGAAGGTAGCCCCTTCTATTTTGACATGGGAAATATGGAAAGAAAGGAATAGATGTATCTTTCAAGGAAAAAATATGGATCAAGCTAGTTTGCTGAATAAGGTTGAAGCATCCATTATAGAAATTGTAAATAACACAATAAGACATGGGAACTTAAAAGAATCAAAATTCACAATATGGGACAGTAAAATGAGGAAGAATTGGTTTGGTCTGGTCATTCCCCCTAATTTCAATCATAACGTTAAGGAAAATAAATAAAAAAGAGAGCAATGCCAATGGTTAGGACTAGAGTATGGGTGACACAAACTTAATTTCGATGGCACCTCTAGGGGTAATCTAGGGGTGGTTATTATTGGTTGTACCATACATAATTGGAATGGGGATATTTGTGAAAAACTTGCTAAACCTCTCGGTTTGGAAACCAATAATATTGCAAAGATTAATGCTTTGGTGGAAGGGCTTTGTCATAAACTTCAACTCAAAAAATATAGCCATTAAAGGAGATTCCCAAATCATTATAAATGCTTTAAGAACCAAGAAGATGCCTAACTGGAAGTTGCACTCAAAATTAGGAAGAGCTATATAATTACTAATTTTTTTTGAAGAGGTTACCATCAATCACATATATCGAGAGGGTAACAAGTTCACAGATGAATTGGCAAATATGGGGGCACATGGTCAACAAAAACTTTAGTGGCGATTATTTGCCATTTGGCGAATGTTGCATGTCGGCAACCCGTGATTTGGCGAATATATTGCACATATGGGATTGACCCGATCACGTAGAATTTATTAAAATTGGGTCCAATGCCCGGGCCCATCGCCCATTGGTTTATTTAATTTTCTCCATTTCTTTCACATTATCGCCAATGGAATATAATTTTTGGGCACGTAAAATTTTAAACATTTTCCTATAATTTCAAAGCGGCCCCAAATGGATGGCCTATATTTGCTAATAGTTTTATACATATATATTTATCGGCAACTCTAAATTCGCCTGGCATTTTACGGACGCATGTCTCAAACCGATGCATTTTTGCCAACTTTTTAAATCATACCAAGGTATTAGACGACCCATAATCACCTCGAAAATAATACAAGACGTGTTATAATTACACGGGCTTCACCAAAATTTTTTAGACCTAATACCTCCGCTGAATTCGCCAAAAAAAGATTAGTATAAACACATTTTTAGATCAGTGTTATTGTACACAATTTGGTTCGGTTCAATTTGATCGATAACGAAGTTCAAACTGTTGAGTCTTGACTGCATTGGCGAGTCATGACTGCAATTGAATTTGAGGCAAAGGTAAGTGTATTAATCTGTGACTATGTAATTTTGAGTTCATTCTTATTTAGTGGGGACTAGTTAGTGAACGGTGGTGACTAGGGAGACCTCAGACATGATTTCAGGGTCAATGAATCATATTTATATATTTTATAATTCTATTGTCACTTCTTCAACAAGTAAATATTTTGTTTTTGCACTAGTAGGCTGGTAGCCTTTATTTCGTTGAAGAATTGAGATGTCGAACAAGAATAAGGGTAAGGCTCCTGCATATGGGGAAAGCCAAGAGAGGCCAACAAAAAGAAGAACCTTATCATCGTACTTTGGTCATGGTGTTGGAAATGTTTCTGGCCAAAATCAGGAAGCTACTTCATCACAAGAAGATTTTCAAGATTCACAACCTGAACCTACACGACATATTGAAGAATTTAGCGAGCCTGATATATCAGATCACAATGAACTTGAAGAATATTTTTAGTTAAATACCCAGAGTAGCCATAATGATATAATCACCTTGGATGAGACTATGTCAGAGAAGATGATGGTGCAGGGAAGAAGAAAAGAAAATACAATTAAAAGAATGATAGAGAATCAAAAAAAGATAGGATGTGGGATTTGTCGAGGAATTTTCAAGTAGAATGGATGTCAAAGTATCCATTCATTGAACCAATGGACAATCCAATTGAAAGTGAGTCTTCAGTAGAATGCATATGTAAGATTTGCACCAAGATAAATAAGAAGGAAAAGAGGTTCCAGCTAAAAATTGACACCATAGAGAAGCATATGGGTAAAGTTTACGAAAAGAAAACTATAGATGGAGTTCAAAAATCAGTGATAAGATGGAAAACAAATGAGGAATCTCAGCATGTTAGGAATGCAAAATTATATGAATTTCAACAGAATATAAAGATGAAGCCTGGTGAAGTTAAATGATCTATTGAAGCTTATTTTGGAAAAGCATTGGAAGTAGAACTAATGGGAAAAACTGTTTAGTTAAGTTTTGTCTTTAATATTTTGAGAAGAGGGCATCCTATGACAGACTACCCATCATTGAGTGCTTTATTACACTATCTGAAAGTTCGTAACTATCCTAACAATCCCTGGTCAGTAAACAGTGGATGGGAATGGGAAAGTTGTCTTGTCGAGGTTGAAAAAGAGGATCTAAAGGTGAAAATTAAAGAGTCAAATTTTATTGCATTGTCTTTAGATGAGGTTACATTGGTAGATAATACTTCCTAGGCATGCATGCATGTTTATACTGCACACAATTTTGTCCCCCAACTTCATCTACTAAATATTGCTAAAATGAAGGATAATGTGACATCATAAAATTTATTTGTAGTAAAGAGTTATCTAATTGAATATAGATGTATAAATGACATGACAATTGCTAAAAAGTTGGTCTGTGTTGGAGCGGATGGAGCTTCAGTAATGCAAGGCCACATGGGCGGTCTTTGCACAAAGATACAATCTTCTTGTGCACCCTACATTACTCCCATTCATTGCATGGCCCACAAAATGAATCTAGCTTTTGGAGTTGTCAACAAGCATGCTCTAGTACAAAAAAATGAACTTTTAATCAAAGAGCTCTACCAATACTTCTGTCGAAGTCCAAAATGATTGAGAGAATTTCAACACTTTGCCGAAGGACTAACCAACATGAACAATCTTCTTAAGGATAATGATACCAGGTGGATCTCTTTGGATGGACCAACACATCAAGTTTTTTCAGAATATCAATTGTATCTTGGTCTAATTAACTCAAGTCGTGACAAAGCAAGTCTACCAAAATTTCATGCGATGCTACGATTGTTAAGTAATGTAGAGACACTCTTAACATTAGCAGGTCTTCTCCCCATACTTGAGGAAATGAGAAATATAATGAAAAAAGCCCAGCAAAGAGCTATGTATATTGCAGAATATTCTACACTGCGTAAATTGACATGCATGATGCTAGATAATCTCTATCAATCATGTGATGATGTAAAATTTGCCAGCTGGCTGAAAATACCAGATCTGGACAATCCTGATAACTTTTTAAAAAAATTGGTGCAAATCAGGAGTTATGTGCAGAAGCTCACGGAGTTGAGATACCAATGTACTACTTTTCCAGGATAAAGTCCAAGGAACCAGGAAAGAACCCCAAGAAGCAAGTATCAAGTGTTAAAAGGGAAGAATTTACCAAGATCATTGAGTCCGTAATAGCTTGTGTGAAGCACATTGCCTATGATCTTTACTCACAAGAAAGATTCCTTCCAGTCAAACTACTTGAATCCATGGCTATTGTGTTTCCTTGATATTGGAGAATGAACAATTTGAAATATTTTTGAACTAGGCTACTAACTTTGATAGATCATTTTTGCAAAACCAAAGAATTAAATGGAGTAACTCAAAATGAAATTTTAGACGAAACTCATTTGAGAGAGCAGGGTAAGTGCAAGAAGTTGGGTACCAATTTGGTGGAAGTCTTGTAGAATTGGAAGATGCCACTCGAAATGGGCACCCGTTTTCAAAAAAATGGGCTCCCGATTTAGGTTCGGGAGCTCGATTCGAAATTCAAAAAATGGGTGCCTATTTTTTTCAATTTGGGTACCCATTTTTTTCCAAAACGGGTGCCCG
The DNA here is from genome assembly GCA_027943335.1 of Chamaecyparis obtusa. Taxonomy (NCBI): domain Eukaryota; kingdom Viridiplantae; phylum Streptophyta; class Pinopsida; order Cupressales; family Cupressaceae; genus Chamaecyparis; species Chamaecyparis obtusa. The sequence goes on from BSBK01000029.1 coordinate 232,757, forward strand.
TTTCTATTTTTTTTAAAACTAAAAATGCATTTTAACACTTTGAATTTATTTTTTAAGAAACGGGTGCCCATTTTTTGAATTTAAATAATGGGCACCTGTTTCTTAAGACATTAGTGAGAAACACACATCCACCTCGAATTACATTTCAAAATAGGTTTGGTTTAGGCTTTGGTGGAACCAAGCCTATGCCTTGACCTCCAAAAATTTGGTTAAGGCACTGGAATGTTAGATTGCTGTGTTGTCGTAATTTTTTGAGGGTCTTCCTGATCATATTTTTTTACGAAACAAAAATTCATTAGAGTTCTCATTGTTCTGATTTTAAAAATGTAAATTTTATAGTGATATGATTATTTTTACTATTTTTGCATTATTTATTAGTTAAAAGTGGTACCTAATTGTAAAATAGTGAAGTTCACTAAAACTTTAATAACTTTTTTGTTTTTAGGTCTTTTGGAAAATAAATTTTATGACATCAATCTACATATAATTTTTATGAAGATAAAAAAAGAGATTTTTGAAAAAATATGAAATTTTCATCAAATTATGGTGGTCGTACACTAGAGGTTTTAAAAATGTGTTTTATAGTCAATTAAAAATTAATTTTTTTTTAAAAAAGAAAAAATATGCTCATCAATATTTGGTGTCTTAGGTATATTTCCTTAGAAAGATTCACAAAAATTCATTTATTCAGGTCAAAATATGGTGGTCGTACACGGCTATGGTATGGTCCTGAAACATGCATTTTGAAAACATGGGTTTTATACATTCCTACTAAAAAGAAATTTATACCATGTGTGTATTTAAATAAATTACTTATTTTAAAAGTCAACTTCGAGAGCTACATTTTATATTACTAAAGTTTTTTGAGATTCAATCTCTAAGTGCCTCAAATTTAGACATCAATTGACAAGAAATTTGAAAAAAAAAAGGGAAAACACTTCCACTTTTTGTCCAAAATTGGGACTCAACTTCTTGCAGCCACCCAGCAATCAGGTTATTTTCCACTGACAATGAGGGAACAATATAATATTATGCAGAACCCCCATGAAGATGGATCAGTAACAAGGCTTTGGAAAAATCTAGCTTAGAGCGAAATGTTGATTGATTCAATATAAAATTTTTTCAAGCTTTCTGATTTATGTCTGACCATGATATTGGGGTCGGTGGAGGATAAGAGAGTTTTCAGTGCTTTGGGATTCCTAAAGTCAAAGCTAAGAAATAAACTAGACAAGAATTTAGAAAATTACTTGAGACTCTATACATCCAGGTATGAAGTCAATACTTTTCCTTACGAAAGGGCATTGAAATTATGGAGGAAGAAATGTCAGAGAAGAGGGTTGGGAAACATTTCAAACCAAAGTGAGAGTGCCAAAGACAATGATGTCATTGACTTGTGTATTGGTACTAGTACTGCTAGCGGTGAACATCAGTTAAGCGGAGGTATGCAGAGTGAAGAAAACATATCGAATAACCAAGGAAGCTATAAAGTTGATGGCAATGAATCTGAGGATCCCGATAATGATATGATGTGGCAGCTTGAACCATTGTAGAAGTAGCAGGTCCTAGGTATTTATTAAACTTTTTCCTGTAGTCTACTGTCAGTTTCTGTATCTCATCATCAATCATGCATAATAGCATATTCCAATGTCAAAAACATGAATGTGGTTGATAATGTCATCAAGATTCAATTCTATAATTAATAATGGTTTTCATTTGCATTATTCAGCTCACATGGTACAATTCTTGTAGATTTTTCATTACTTTTTTTTTGACAACATAACAATTCTTATAAATACTAATTCTCATTAATTTAATTATAAATATGATATAATGTAACAATTCATTCATTAATATTAGTAAGAACACAACTTTGTGATTTTGTTTACAAAAGTCAATGACTCAATACCCATTGGCACATTGCCCAATTTCAATATCATTACCCTAAGCCAATGACCCTGAATTCCCTTTTATAGAAACATGGGAGCAACAACAGCTTCAGGTCGATTTGCCTAATGTGAAGTCTCAAAATCAAAATTAGTAAGACAACTACATCTCTACAACTGTACATTTCTGTATTTGACAGGCCGATTTAGTAAATTAGCATTGGCAATAATATCTGCAACATTGATCCTATTCAAAAAACAAAGTTCAAACTTTTTACTTTAAACTCAATTCAAGCAATTAGAAAAACTATAGAGATGATTGAAACTGAAAGTACTTTTACATACTATGATTGATGAGATCAAGATGATTTTGTTAGTTTCTTTAGTATGCTCCATTCTGCATCGGTTGGAAGGTCAATATTTTCCATGTTATAGTAAATAACCTGCAACCTCATTAACAATCCATACTTGGAAGAGTGACTTGAAAGCAATGATCCTTCCAATACTGCATTCAAATTTGAAAATGTTTTGATGCACTTTGTAATGCCTTCATCAGATGTGTCCTGAGAAAGCTTGCCTAAATCAAACTTCATTGCGTCCTCCAACTTTTTTTTGTAAGCTTCTCTTCCAACGAAATTTGTTGACGAGTAATCAGGACCAGGACTCAGCAAACCAAGAGTTATCATTTTGGTTGTTTTTTTATTCATCTTGGTGAGCTTTGTCCCAAATAAGGTCAGAGTTTCCTCTCCTATTAGTTTTTGACATTTTTGAAATACAAAGTTCACCTTTATTGATGCACCAACGTAGTCCTGAATTCCCTTGCTTGCCAAATGCCTGTCACTGGTTGTGTTGATTTGTTGGAAAATCTACTTTGCAGTATTCTATCTCTGACAAAATTTTTTGTTCTTCTCAATGTGCTCTTTCAGCTTCCCAAAAATATCTCTAAGAATTTCATTTAGTTCAAACCAATCACACAACCTATCAGTAGACACCTTTATTTGCTCCCAAAAGTCTTTTTTTATTTTCTTGACTGTATTATTTACTTGGTCATTCAAGCTATTTTTGTAAGTTGTAATTGTATTATTTGCCTTCTTTAAGTCTTCTCTCATTTCTGAGAGCTATTGTTCACTCTATTTTTTAATTTTCTCTGCTTTCTCTTCCCACTGTTTTGTTTTTGCCCTCTCATTCTCCAATTCTTTATTTAAGTTATTGTTTGCCCGTCGCACATTCTCAATGCTTTTGTATAAACTTAATGAAGAGACTTTTTCATCCTCAAGTTTTTTTTTGCTTTGTTCCAATTTTTCCCTCAGAATTTTCAGTTTTGCATCCATATAGTCTTGTTGTCCAATTGCTTCTTTAGAGGATGAATTTTTTTATCCTTTTCTCTAATTTTTTGCACCTATTGTCTGCTACTTTCTCCTTTGCCTTTGCATTTGCCAGGTCTTCCTTTAACTTATCTAAGATTTCTTTTCTCTCTCCAACTTCGTCATTGAACTGTAGACCACTTGGTTGGTCATTTTCGACACATTTATCTTGTCCACATTTTAAATTTTGGATAAATCCATTTGGAGGGTGCTAACTTGAAATTCAGATGGATCTAATTGACTCTCTAGTGGATTGTTATCTCTAGTTGGGGGCATAAAAACTATGAACTCCATCATTTCTTTCTTTGGGTCATATGTGGGAAATAACCTATTGGATGTAGGTTCTACATCACGAGCTGCAACAATTGCATCCATCTTCAAGGTCTTAGTATTTTGTCTATTCCTATTTTTTGATTGTTCAAAGTTAGTTACAAAATCATTGTAACGAAAATCAAGATTTTCTGACACAATTGAATGTTTGAAAGGTGAAATAGTACTTGTAGTGATGTACAAGCTTGCACCTATGTTGCCTGTGGTTCTCCTAATTCGACCATGAGGATTAGCAACACCCTGAGCCATTACAAGTGGAGTTTTTGGATTGTTAAGAGGGTTCTGTCCTGAAGGTGTTGCAATTGTTGGACTCACAGTCACCATTGCCATTGTTGTACTTGTCATAACCTTTTGCCTCTTTACACTGCGTTGATATCTAGGATCTACTGATCCCATGTCCACCTATAATGTCCTTTTCAGACCACTAGTTCTACCTGTGATATCCACACCTGTGGGACTGGCAATTGATTCATATTGAATCTGAGTGCTTGGAACAGGTGGAACTGGATTTGAAGCTGGAACAAATGAAATTGTAAGGGTATGAGACTGAGTAGTTTTTTTTTGATGATTCTGATGATTCAACTCCAAGGCCTGGTTTCTCACCATATTTTGGTGGAACTGTTGGGTTAGGTGGAGACCAAGGCCCTTTTCCTCTGGGACCCAGACCACCCCAACCTAGGTAGCCAATTTTTTCTACAATATCCGCCCCTTTGGTATATTTTTATTTTCTGGACACATCAACTCCACTACTAATTGAATATACATTAGTGGATGTGGGATTCACAAAATCCTGCTCATACTCATTATTTGGGCGATCACCATCACCGTGATATGCTTTAGATGGATGACCCTTATTCCACAATTCGCTAAATATTGTATCATCTTCCACGTCATAAATATCTATAGAGGTCTTTGGCTCGCTGAGATTCTTCCTCATTTCCCAAAAATCATAAATTTTGGTTCGAGTCCAATTACCATCTGTACATTCATCCACTAGGTCTTTTGGAATAGATTTTCTAGATGGTTGAGCAGGTTTCTGGTAGAAATTGTACGATGTCGTGGGCTGCACTTTTCCTTTCTGTTTGTGCAATACCATAATTTGTTATGACAATTCCTGTATTGAAATATTATTTTCAGCAACATATTTCTCCATCTCTTTTTTGACCTCGTCCCAGGACTCCATGTTTTTAAATTTTTCTATCAATGGTATACTCTCATGTTGACATTTGCTTGTAGAGTTCCCATTTTCTCTAAGCTTTGTTCCAATTTTGTTGAGTGGATCATACTGCCAGTGACTGACAACATCAAAGCGAAAAATTGAAAAAAAGGCCCGTGCCACTTTGAATCCTCTTCTCTCAAATGTGAACCCTTCAAATGAGAAAGGCAAGGAAGGAAATATCATTTTCTTTTGCTGATCATTAAAGAGTACATTTGTGCTCTCCATCTGCCATACATATTCCAATGCAAATACCCTCTCTATCACATGTATTGGAAGTTTTTATGGTTCTACCACTGAACCGTAAAACCTTAGCACAATGTACTCTTCCATGAAGTACCAGTCAACCAATTGTATTTGACTTCTGAGTTGAATGCAATCTCTACAAGAAAGATGCAATATAGGCATTGGAGTGCTTGTAATTTTATGGTACAATGGTGCCCAAAAGAAGTCTACAAAAGTGTTGTAGTTCCTTCTGTTATCAATCATCCTTATCTAAGGTGTCCATTCATATATTGGATTTTGGCCTTGACTACAAAGCTTGTTTGTCTGAAATATTGCACGATGCTTTAATAAGGGAAGATAGCACACGTAGGTTGTGAATGTAAATGTATTTCGTGGACCTCTTTTAATAATTAGTAATTGTTCTTGCATGCAACAAACAATGTGCTCAATAAAATAATATTTTATTGGTTCATTTTCAAAATAAATATGAAAAAGTATTTCAAGAATGCTGGCACCCACTTCTTTCTACTATCCAATCCCAAACAAAATGATAGCAAGGAAATACTATCCTGAACCCATTGCACAAAAATATCATAATCATAAGGAGGCTTATGATCTAGATTCAGACTAGAACCACTTGTTATTCCTCTGATATATGAATCTCTCTGTGTTGCATCTATTTTTTCATAATCCTTTGCCAGCTTTCCCAGGTCAATGTGCATATTTGAATTTTGATGTTCAAACCCTAGGTTCAACAGACTAGCAAATTCACTCTCGGTTATGGATAAAATTTTCTCGAGTATTTTTATTCACAATTGCTTTTCTATTTTCATCATAATTTTTGGTGCAGACCATGACAATTTATGGGCAAGGGAATACTTGACATAATGCCATGCGTGCCAACCCAACAAATCACAGTACAATTTTATTTTGCGGTGCCTTTATCATGTTGTTAAATGAATAAAATTTTGAACCCTTATTTGGATCGTTCCACTTATTTTCAAGTGCAAATCTAATTTTCATTATTCGTTTATTTCCATGGATAACAAGATCATAAATATCATGAAATTCATCAGTGAAACCTGACGTTTTAAGTAGATTGTGGAAGTCTATTATTTGACTTGGCCTTTTACTCATAATCTTGGTATTTGTTTTGCCCATCGTGGTAAGTTGGTAACTGGTATCACTATTTACTCGTAGGAAAATTAAAATATTAAACCTTAATAGGCTAATTCTTTTTACAGTGGTGATTCAAAATTAAACCCTAATAGGCTAATTATTTTTCTACAATATAAACAGTAAAGTTGTAAACCACGAGATTTGAAAAATTTAAAATGCGGGACGTAGGTGTTCATGATTTTAGTAGTTACCCGTAATTTTAATTTGTGCAGACTATGAGTGGGAAGAGAGCTGAGAGACTCTGTTGCATTTCTCGAACCTCAATTGTTAACCTAGAAGTTGTAAGTGTAACCCCTTTCTAAATATCCAATAGTAAATACTAGTTAGAACTGAAAAACTTAGATTGAAAACCTAAAGGGCACATGTCACTTAATCGTTTGAAACTACAACTTTAGTTAGACACCTAAAATTACAATATTTTTTAAATAATCCATTTTGCAGTTTACTCTAATTTAGATTTTAATTATACTTAGTTGAGGGTTAATTCATGACACGTGCCTTGTTTCCATGGGACATTTGCAAATAGAGGTGATCGTTCTCCAAATCGTCCCAAAATACACCTTTGGTCATTGATTTATGCTCATCCAATAATTATTGTTAGTCACTATCTGGTGTTGCGGCCCGTGGGTCCCATTAACTTTTGTCTTGTTAGTACTAGTAGTAGTAGTCACCTAGTCACACGTCATCATCGAATGACACTTGTCACTGACCGTGTGAGTGGACACGTGTCATGATTCCAGAATGGGTTTGCAAAATTGGTTTTCTTTTTTCCTTTTGGCCTGAAATACAGCTTCGGTCGTTGATCTATAATCATCCAACGGTCATTGTTTGTCACTTTCTGGTGTCGTGACCATGTGGGTCCCATTAAATTTTGCCTTGTATGTACTAGTAGTCATCTCACAAGTCACACGTCATCATCGAATGACATTGTCGGTTGACCGTGCGGGTGGACACGTGTCATGATTTTGGAAAGGGTTTGCAAAAATGGGGTTTATTTTCCCTTTCATCCCGAAATTCATTGTACATCGTCAATCTGTGCTCATCCAATGGTAGTTAGCATTCACTGTCATGAAATTTAAATACTAGCAATTGCACCTTAGTGTTCAATTGGTACGCCGTAGTTATTTGCAACGAACATTATTATTTTTTCCTTTTTAGATATTAATGGATAATAACATTTAAAGTTAATTAATTGAATAGTAATATTGTTGAAGAGGTATATAGTTGTAATCACTTGAAAATGGACAAGATTAATTTATGTGAGCAACTAAGGCAAAATCAATGCAATAAAATTAAATCAAGCTAAAATCAAAGCAAAATTGCTATCAAGCCATAATCCAAATTTAATTGAAAATCAAAAGTCAAAATAAATTTAAATCAAATAAATCATGATAAATCAATTAATTGTGCAATTAATCTAATTAATTGCATAGTTCATTTAAATCAAATCAACCCATTTAAGGGGTACACATGGCTAAACATATTAAATAAATTCAATTAATAAATCTTAATTTTCCCTCAACCACCAGATGGGGTAAAAATGCATCAACCAATAGAATTTAAGAACCAAGCTCACATGGATCAAGCTCACATCGAATCTTCATCACACATAAGGAGAAAGAATCTTGTCCACCCATTTTGTCTTCTTGTCCCAAGCTTTGATGACAAAATATTTAAATGGTCTCCAAAGGTGGAACCATGGACTAAACCTCAACTGAACTATGATCAACTTAACTCCACCCCCTACCCTTGCCAAAATCTATAAAAGTAAGACATAATTCAATCAATAATCATCCACAAATATTTGAATAGCATCAAACATCTTACAATTTTAAGCTAGAAAGACAAATCTAGAGCTAAATAGGCATAATTTTATTTGGAATTAATCTTTTAGCTTTGTTTATCATACTTTCTCATATTAGGGTTGTCACAAGTGGGAGCTTGCTAAGGGCTTTGCACTAGCAATCCTAATTAGAGAGCCATAGAGTGCTCAATTGTCATTTAATTTGCTTAATTAGATTGCTATTTTTGGTAATTTAGTTGTTATTTTGAGTTATTAACAATACTAACCCTATGAAGGTACTTAATCTAGTACACAAAATGATGCCCACCGTGGGGCATTAGGCTTCACTAATTTTAAATTTGGAGAAATTGGATTTTTCTTGCAAATCTTTGTTTTGTTCTTTGTTTTGCAGGATTTTCAGTGTGTTTACCAATTTTTACAGCGCGTACACCTATTCCTATAGTGCGTATGAGGTCCGAATCAGCGCTTCCACAATAAAGTTGTGAGCCTTTACGTAGTGAAACCACACGTTTAATCCTTCTATTATCTTGTCTATCCTTCTTGCAGCACATTTGATGTTTCCTCTAAGCGCCTTTACTGATTAAAATAACATGTTTAATCTATGTTTTAGCGCTTTCAAGTTTTTCCTGTAGCGCATTTAGAAGTTTTAACAACACTTTTAATTAATTTAGAAGTGCTTTCAATTAGTTTTACCGCGCTTTCAATTAAATTGCAAATTGACATAATCTAACTTTCGGGAAATGATTTTTCTATGTCTGCAGGATGACTGGTCATAAAAGAGTTAAAAATCTAGAGACTAGATTTAACATTGAGGAGAAAGCTTTGGCCAAAAGGAACAGAAAGGAGAACATAGCCAACATCAAGCTAGTTTTGGAAAATTCACAGCAAGACACTGAGGTATATGAACATTATTTGAAAGTTGTAGAAGCCTACAAATCAAAATTTGCCTCGTTAAATTGGATTTATTTGCCTTAATCAATTTGTTTCAAATTTGATAAATGTGGCTTAGATTTTAATTTTATTCTTGTGTTTCTTCATTTTTCTTGTTTGTAATGACTAACTTGTTGGAGAGGAGGCAAAAGTGAAGGAATGATCGCCACTAGGTGAGTTCAAATAATGGAAAAATCATAAAAAATGTCCATAGCCTTTGCTAGCTTCGATTGAAGGTAAGCCTAAACTTGGTCAATTTTTTTTAAAATTGTGGCTTTGTGATTTTGCTAAAATCTAGTAAGTAAAATAGCATAAAGGATAAAATCAAGCACTAAATCAAACAACTCCTTGTTTGTGGAAAATAATAGAAATACTCAATTCCCATTAGTTAGTGGGTTTTGAAAATTGAACATTAATAGTGCTTGGGAAATAAGAATAGATAGGGATATGCTCTTCACCTTAATTTGGTGAATCAAATTCCTAAAACCTATCTCTTAAATTTATTTTAATGCTTTAATCATGAACATGCTAGATCTTTAGTGGGCTCGCCTCCTGAGATTTTCCTTAACGAGGCCGATGAGAGGGATAGCCCAAAGTGGGATACATTTACCTTTTCCGCAAAAATCCAACTCACTATAAAATGAAATGCATGCATCTTTAAAGGGGTGTGTGACAAAAATATATTAAGCTTTCGAACTTCCTCGAGTAATCCTTCAGGATTGCGCAAAACTCTGATATACTGGTGGTAGGAAGCCTCCTAATTTTTGGGGATGAAAACTTAATGTCCATTTTGAATGAAATCTTGATTAAATACTGTTTACTAGGATTAGTACCTTCATAGGTTAGCTTTGTCAAATAAATCAAAATAAGAACTAAATTACCACAAAAACAATTTAATTAAGCTATTTAAAAGACAAATGAGCACTCTATGGCTCTCTAATTAAGGATGATAATGAAGATCTCTCAGCAAGTCTCTATTAATGATAGTCCTAATATGTGAAAGTATGATAAAATAAGCTAAAACAAGTTAATTCCAATTGAAATAGACTAATTAGCTCCTAGATTTGCCTTTCTGGCTTAAAATTGCAAGAGGTTTGATGCTTCTCAAAAATTGTGGATGATTATTGCTTGAATTATGCCTTGCTTTTATAGATTTTGGCAAGGGTAGGGAGTGGAGTTGATTTGCTCATGGTTTGATTAGGGTTGAGTCCATGGTTCCACCTTTGGAGACCATTTAAATATTTTGTCCTCAAAGCTTGGGACAAGAGGACACAATGGGTGGACAAGATTCTTTCTCCCTATGGATGGTGGAGATTCGATGTGAGCTTGGTTCTTAAATCCTATTGGTTGATGCATTTTCCTCCCATTTGGTGGTTGAGGGAAAATAAGATTTAATTAATTGAATTTAATTAATATGTTAAGCCATGTGTACCTCTTGAATGGGTTGATTTGATTTAATTGAACTATGCAATTAATTAGATTAATTGCACAATTAATTGATTTCATTTGATTTATTCGATTTTAATTGATTTTATGGCTTTTGATTTTTAATTAAATTCAAATTATGACTTGATTGCAATTATACTTTGATTTTAGCTTGATTTGATTAATTGCTTTGATTTTTGCCTCAATTGCTCACTTAATTATTCTTGTCCATTTTTAGGTGATTACAAATGCCCCTCTTTGAATCAATGCACAGAGCGTATTAGTTCAAAGAATGCCCTGATCGTTTTTGATGTGGAGTCTTGATCAACTAATGTCGGATTTGATGTGATAAAAGATGCGGATTCTGATGATAACATTGATGCAGTTCTGATTGATTTTAGGTCCTCGATGGTCATTTTGATGATAAGTTGCTTGATATGGTACCTGATTTGATATGATTTGATGTTTGATGTCCCTTTTGATTGATAAACAAAAAATTTTCTGATAAAAGATTACGCTTTGATTTGATGGTCGTGCCCCTGATTCACTAATTATGATGCCATTCCTGATTATTCGAGTGTATGCCCCCTCGAAAATGAAATGAAATTTGAGTCTAGTTAAAAAATATGATGTTTTAGGTCAATTTGCATGAATTAGGTCAATTAGTAATGAATTTTGATTTCATTTCTGATAATGTATTCATGATCATTTGATGACAAATGCCCCTGAATTGGCATAATGGGTGAAAAATTTGGGTCCCTGGTTATTTTCTGGTCAAAGATGCCCTTTTTAGGTCAAACTGAGCTATATATAGGGGTAAAAGTCATTTTTACTATTTATTTTTACCTCTCCTTTTGTCTTTTTACTTTGAGCCCTTTTTGCCTTTCTGACAATGGTGATCCCTATTCGCGAGCATAGATTCGAGTGAGGCCATCGATACATGTGTCCACCTGGCTATGGACCTCCGGTAAGTACTCCGACAACTCTCTTTGTCAATTTAATGCATTTAATTTGAATTTTTTTGGATTTTTACAAGAAAAACTCTTTTTTGTGCATTTTTTAATTTAAACAGCGCGTACAATGCTTTTACCAATGCGTACAATTTTTCTCCAACGCATCTACAAGTTTTAATAGCGCGTACAAATAGTAGAACTAGGGCACAATTCACATTTGCCTTTTTCTGCTGCGCGTACAAATTTGATTGCGCATTTAAGTATTTTAGCAGCGCGTACATCGGTTTCCTGTAGTGCGTACTAATTTCTATAGCGCATACACTTTGAAATAGCACTTTTAATAATTTCTTTAGCACATTCACTATTTTAAACTGCGCTTTTTCATTTTAGCGCTTTTAAGCATTTAAATAGCGCATATACCTTGTTTGGTTAAATGTTTAAACTTATGAGTTAGTTTTCTGAACCGTCTGGTGTCGTCAATCAATTGATTGGATTAGGTAAAAAGTTTGATTTGATAGCGAGTCATATGATGTCAGTTCGATTCATATTTGAATGTTTGATTGTCAATCTTGATTTCGATGGTAGATGATGATTAATTTTCTATCCTCTCTGAATAGAATTAAGAAAATTGATTGTGGTTTGATTTAGATTTAGATTATTCGATTGACTTTAAATGATCCAATATGTAATGATTTTGATTTATGATGTGTTTAGCTTTCTTTTTGCAGGCCGAGCTTAAATAGCTCGAAGTTCGTGGCCTGTATTCGTTACCTTTTAGCATGATCGATGACTTGAGCGGTCCTGAGCACCGAGTCATTGGTAGATGCGGCTTGTCCTTCCTTTTATCTCTCCCTTGATTTTGTGTGAATCGAGGTCTTCTCACAGCTATGGCAGAGCGATGGCACTCTGACCATAACACCTCTCATTTTCCAATGGGGGAGATGACTATCACTCCCGAGGATTTGTATTGGATCCTGCGCATGCTAACTCATGGGGAGCTTATTTATTATGACCAAGTCTATAACGGGATCACCTATAGGTGAGTGTTTGGTTATCCTACCATTGGCGATGATTCCATTCAGTGGGTACAGTTCCCTTCTTTTCCTATTCTTCCTGCCATCTTGGATGCTCTAGTTGGCGGATTCCTCGTACCTGATCGACGAGGTCATGGCTTTGCTATTGGTTGGGGTCATATCTTAGAGGACATGATTGTGCAGCCACGAAGATTTGACTGGGGGACCTATGTGCTTGCTCAACTTTATCATGAGCTGCATCATGTAGTGTACCGTCGTGGGGCTACTCTTTTTGTCAGGGTGATCTTGCTACAGTTGTGGACATGGGAGCACATCCCTGTCACTCGTCCCATTTCTATTCATTACCATGATCCAAGTTGGCCCTTTGCTTGGATGTATGAAGGCATGGTGGTGTAGGCCCATTTGGGCAAGTTAGATTACTGGAGACAAATTATTGATGATATTGATCAGGTTGTTTGGAAACCATACATTGGATGTGAGGCATGGCCTGAGGATGTGACTGAGTTACCCTTTATGTGCATGTCGTGGTGGATGATAGGGCACACACCATTGATCATTGAGCGGTTTTGTTTTCAGAGGGTTTTATGGCAGTATGGCTGGATTCAGGGCATGCCACAGGGATTGGCTTTATATGCCCAAGTACAGGTGGAGAGGTCTCTATGGGGCCCATAGATAGACTATTGGAGAGCACGTCAGGACTTGTTATAGCCGCCCCACCTTGCGTGGCATATGAAGGATCATATCGTAGATGTCGGTATGACATATGATTACGCTGAGTGGTTTTCTCGGAACCCATTTCTCAGGTTTACTAATCCTGCGCAGAGAGTGCTGGGCATTGAGGAAGAGTCTGATGATGACGATGGAGATGGTGATGGTGGGGATGGTCGGAGATGAGGTCGTCAGGGACGACAGGGTCGATGAGCTGATAGAGGAGGTAGGGTTGTTATCCTAGTGATTGCTATTGCGTCAATTCCTCCTAGAGGTGGCAGAGTACGGATGAGGGGTGGTCGGGTCAGAGTCTGGGGTGGACCATACAAAGCTTTGCACCAGGTTGGTGTGGATAGATTGGCCAGATGTGGCCAACACAAAGTTAGGGTATTTAGATAGGTTGGTGCTCAAGTTGTGGCCGATGTGGATGCTCAAGCCGCACAAATATTGTTAGATCAGGAATAGGGTTTGCCAACACCTCCACATGCTCCTCCAGTATAGGATCCCTCTTCTTCTATGCCATCTTCTTCCGTTCTTCCATCTTCTATTTTCATTCTATCTTTGTCTACTTCCATTCCATCTTCTTCCATACCATCTTCTTCCATTCCATCTTCTTCTATGGCTCCCCCATAGACTCCACCTGTTCAGGCTCCTCCATAGGCTCTACCCATATAGGTACGAGCAAAGACTCCTCCTGTACTAGCCTTGGCCTCAGATGTTAGATCTTTGCAATCTGAGATGTCCGAGATGAGACAACAGGTCACTCAGCTTAGTTTGATGATGCAGACCTTCATGGATGCTATGAGTCAGCATGATTTACATGTTAAGTTTTAGATCAGATTATATGACTTTTAATTTACTTTAAAAATTCAATATATATATATATATATATATAATCTCTTAATATATATATGATATATATTTCAATTATATATATATATATATATATATATATATATATATATATATATATATATATATAAAATCAATATTATATAAACTAAAATCAGAATTTATTTATTTCAAATTATATATATATATATATATATATATATATATATATATATAATTCATGTTATCGTTGATGAGTAACTCAGATTACTTATCTTTACAGTACATATCACTGTCGCTGTTATGTGTCGCTGAATCTGCATCTCGCACATATTCTATTCGCTGTGCATCTCTCATATTCTATTCGCTGTGCTATCTGCTCTCACTCACTTTATTTCCTGTTCATTTCTCATATTGAACACCGAACATATACATATACGGAAGACATGGAAGTATAGAGACATGTCTCCGTACGGTCATGTCTCTTCATCTATAACAAATGTAACCATCGTTTAATCAATGGAATAGCATGGAGACCGAACATATCATCAACACTACCCTTTGCATTAGCAAATGCCGAGTCACACAGGACTGTCTCCAATAACCAATACTTAAGGTATCTCATTAGGTTTACATAAACCAGTTGATAACATTTAGTTTAGGGATTGTGTTGACTGATATAAATCAGTCAATACAAATTGGTTAATGTAAAACCGATACATGATGTTTGATCGCTCTCACTAATATTGAGATTAAACTGATATCAGTCGGTAAGATATATATGAGATTAACATTATTTATTTATCAACTAAAATATATATACATTGTATATGCATATTGATATATATAATAATATCATTATTATTATATATATCAATATGTATATATAATGTAGAATAATATTATCTCATCTCAATTTAATGATGTTTATTTATATTCTCATAATATTATGATCATTTTATCTGATCAAAACTATAAACATCAACATTACATGCTAGCTCAAGTAGGGCTCCAGATGCTGATCGTGGTCCTGATGGTGCTAGTGGTTCTGGTAGTTGACCTATTTTTGAGATGAGATACCTTATTCTTTGATGTACATGATTGTGTAGCCACGAAGATTTGATTGGGGGACCTATGTGCTTGCTCAACTTTATCATGAGCTGCATCATGTAGTGTACCATCACTGGGCTACACTTTTTGTCAGGGTGATCTTGCTACAGCTGTGGACATGGGAGCACATCCCTGTCACTTGCCCCATTTTTGTTCATTAGTGTGATCCAGGCTGGCCCTTCTCTTGGATGTATGAAGGCATGGTGGTGTAGGCCCATTTGGGCAAGTTAGATTACTGGAGACAGATTATTGATGATATTGATTAGGTTGTTTGGAAACCATACATTGGATGTCAGGCATGGCCTGAGAATGTGACTGAGTTACCCTTTATGTGCATGTCACGGTGGATGATAGGGCGCACACCATTGATCATTGAGCGGTTTTTTTTTCAGAGGGTTTTACGACAGTATGAATGGATTCAGGGCATGCCACAGGGATTGGCTTTATACACCTAGGTACAGGTGGAGAGGTCTCTATGGGGCCCATAGATAGACTATTGGAGAGCACGTCAGGAGTTTTTATAGCCACCCCACCTTGCGTGGGATATGAGGGATCATATCGTAAATGTCGGTATGATTGATGATTACATTGAGTGGTTTGATCGGAACCCATTTTCAAGGTTTACTGATTTTGTGAAGAGAGTCCTGGGCATTGAGGAGGAGTCTGATGATGATGATGGAGATGGTGATGGCGGGGATGGTCAGAGATGAGGTCATTGAGGACGATGGGGTTGGTGAGCTAACAAAGGAGGTAGGGTTGTTATCCTAGTGATTATTGCTGTGCTGATTCCTCCTAGAGGTGGTAGAGTACGGATGAGGGGTGGTCGGGTCAGGGTTCGGGGTGGACCATATAGAGCTCTGCACCAGGTTGGTGTGGATAGATTGGCTAGATGGGGCCAACATAGAGTTATGGTATTCAGTTAGGTTGGTGCTTAGGTTGTGGCTGATGTGGATGCTCAAGCCGCACAAATATTGTTAGATCAGGCACAAGGTCTGCGAGCACCTCCACAGGCTCCTCCATTATAGGATCCCTCTTCTTCTTCTATGCCATCTTCTTCCGTTCTTCCATCTTCTTTTGTTTTCATTCCATCTTTGTCTACTTCCATTCCATCTTCTTCTATGGCTCCCGCACAGACTCCACCTGTTCAGGCTCCTCTACAGGCTCCACCCATACAGGTACTAGCACAAACTTCTCCTGCACCAGCCTTGGCCTCAGATGTTAGATCTTTGCAGTCTGAGATGTTTGAGATGAGACAATAGGTCACTCAGCTTAGTTCGATGATGCAAACCTTCATGGATGCTATGAGTTAGCATGGTTTACATGCTAGCTCAAGTAGGGCTCCAGATGTTGATCATGGTCCTGATGGTGCCGGTGGTTCTGGCAGTTGACCTATTTTTGAGATGAGATACCTTATTCTTTAATGTACATGATGATTCATGTTTTATTTCAAGACATTGGACTCACATTATTCTTTGATCAGTTGGTGCTACTTATGCTTTGATACTTGATATTTTTGATAGACTTTGATTTCCAGATATTGATGGTTTTCATGATATTATGGACTTTGATACTTAGTTGATAGATTTATATGATATCATCATGTGTTGGACTTCATTTTTTAGGTGCTTTATATGATATGAAGATCTATATGATTCTATCTCTACATGCTTTATTTTTTATGCTTTTAAAATGTAGTTTATGATATGGATGCACATGTTTAATCTTCTATTGATGCAAATGTTTGTCTTATTTATGACATAGAGTAGATGGATGCATGTCACATGTTTTAATGTTGTATGATGATGTAATGGTTTAATGATTAATGTGATGTGATGGTACTTATGGATGTATTTATTTGATGATATGGATGTATGTAATGGATTCATGGTATACAAATATGATGCAAAATGTGAGGGATTGAACTATGAAATTGGATGATTTAATGATTAATTTATATGAATGAAGTAATGATGATCTTATATGTAAATGTAAATGATGTAAGTTTGAATATACTTCAATGTTTTATATGTACGAATTTGGATGAATGCACCTAAATGAACAATGCAATGTACTAATGATTTGACCTTGAAAATGCAATGATGTAGAATGAATGCAATGCAATTTTAGTAATGTCTTAATGATGAACTAATGCCATTAAATGATAAAGATTAATCAATGGATGCAAACTAATGAAATGGACTTTAATGACCTGGTGAAAGTTTTAATATGAGTGCAACCTAATGAAAGATAATGCATGAAATTAACTAGATGTATGCCATGTTTTAAGATGAACTTAATGAAATGCAATGAGATGTAATGAATTGCTATGAATAATGAAATGTGTTGACCTAATAAAAATGAGTATGAATAAATTTAAAGATGGATGCAAACTAAAGCAAATGAGTTTAATGTATATGACCTAGAATGATATTGAAAGATTTTTTTGAAAATGAATGTAATGAATATGGCTAAATGAATGAAAACTAAAATAAATGCAAACTAATGCACTATTATTTAAATGAACTTAGGTTAATGTCTTAAATGGATGGAAGATTATCATGATTTAAAATGAATATACCACATGCCATTAATCTAATGCAAAGCACCTTTTGTTTTTTATTTTGATTTCCAGCACACTCTATCACATATAGTTTTTGATGTGCGTTTGGGTGTTTGATCTACTCCACCCCCCTTTTTTTAATCTTTTCCAATTTATGCTTTTAAACTAAGAAATCACTTAAATGCATTTAATCTAGGATGGAGGCAGCTAGTTGTCACTATTCACAAATTAGGATCTTATATTCATCATTGAGCTATTTTTGGAATCCTGAAATTAGTACAATCATCACTAGTTCAACTATGATGATATGAATACTTCTTTCCTTTTTACATGGTTTTTCCCGCCCTTGGTTTGATATGCTTGTTATAATTTTTGGTCATTTGATTCTGATACACTTTTAATTGATCAAAAGCTTGTTGCTGTCTTTCATCTAGCAGGTCTAGTTCATGCAACCTAGCAACTCTATAGTCTTCTTCACTTAGTAACCCATTCAATGAGACCCTTAAGGACAAAATTTCTACCTTCAAAGGTAAAACTGCTTATGCTCCATAGACTAGGGAAAAGGGTGTAGCTCCTATTGGCATTCTAATGCTTGTTCTATAAGCCCATAGAGTAGTGTTTATTTGAACATGCCAATATCTCCCTGAATTATCCACAGTTCCCTTCAATATTTTTAGGTTGTTCTTGTTTGTAGCTTCTACTTGCCCATTACCTTGTGGGTAATATATTGAAGATGAGTGATGTAGCATATGAAATTTTGTACATAGTTATTTCAAATCCTTGTTTTTTAAATGTTTTGCATTATCCATTATGATGGCATGAGGAACACCATATCTATAGATTATATGATTTAATATGAATAAGGATATCTGCTTTCCTGTAGCAGTGGATAAGGGTACAACTTCCATCCATTTGGTAAAATACTCTGTTGCAGTAATGATGAATTTATGACCATTTAAAGATGGTAGATAAATCATCCCTATCAAATCCAAACCCCATTGATAAAAGGGCCAAGGTGTTGTCATAGGATGAAGTCCTAGTGTTGGTACATGGATCAAGTTCCCATGATATTGACATTTACGACAAGTTTTTGCAAAGTGACAAGCATCCTTTTCCATAGAAGGCCAAAAATATCCTATCCTAAGAAGTTTCTTAGCTAGGGTTAAACCATTCGAATGCGACCCAAAAATCCCCTCGTGAATTTCTTTCAAGGATAAAGTTGTTTCCTCTTTCTCTAGACATCTTAGAAGCATTCCATCTGGACTCTTGTGATACGTGTCGAATATCAAGGTATAGCAAGAAGCTTGGCGTATAAAGATTTTCTTTTTATTTCTAGTTTGGTCTAAGGGTAAGATTTAGTCTTTCAAATAGGTGTAAATGGCTCCATACCAAGGTGATTCATGTCCTGTTAGTAAGAAAATGGTATGAGGATGGGAAGGGTCAAATGCGGGTTTCTCAACTTCTTCTACCAGGAATTCATATATGGCACTTTGATCTAGTATTTGGAGAAGTGATGCTAAAGTAGCCATTGCATCTGCTGCTTTATTCTTATCCCTCAACACTTTCTCAAATGTGATTAGAGTGAAGTATTTCTTAAGATTCTCAATCATATTCTTGTATGGTATCAACTTATCATCTTTAGTTTGATACTTGTCATTAATTTGATTAATAACCAGTTGAGAATCTCCATAGATTTGTAGCTCTGTTACTTTCCATTCTAATGCCAACTTTATGCCAATGACTAATGCTTCATACTCAGTTATGTTATTTATGCATGGGAATAAGAATTTGTATGATTTGAAAATTGTAGACCCTTGAGGAGTAATCAAAAGTATCCCTGCTCCTGATCCATGTTGTGTATAAGAACCATCAAAATAGAATTCCCATGTTTTTGCTTCAATATTAACAATTTCAGAATCTAGAAATTCCACTTGAATTGGATGTTCATCTTGTAAAGGTGATTCTATTAATTGATCATCTATTACCTTGGCCTTTGATAGACTTTCGGTCCACATACTTGATATCAAATTCACTTAGAACCATGACCCATTTGGCCAATCTCCCATTCAATGATGTTTTATTGAGAAGATATTTTAAGGGATCGATCTTTGCAATGAGTCGAATCTTGTGGGATAACATATAATGGCGTAATTTTTGGGAAGCAAAAACTATGGCCAAACATGCTCTTTCAGTGAAGGTGTAGTTCAACTCGTACTTCACCAATGTTCTACTTATGTACTATATGACCTTTTCCTTTCCAGCTTTGTCCTCTTGAGCCAAGAGTGCCCCTAATGCATGTTTTGTCACTGAGATGTATAAAATTAAGGGCTTGCCTTTGATTGGTGGCATTAATGTTGGAGGATTCATTAGGTATTTATTTAATAAGGTGAATGATTCTTCACATTTCTCATCTCATTTGAACACCGTGTCCCTGTGAAGGAGTTGAGTGAAATTGTGGTACTTTTCTGCTAATTGAGAGATGAACCTTTTGATGGATTGAATCCTTCCTTGAAGAGATCTCATTTGATTGATATTTCAAGGTGCCTCCATTTCCATGATTGCCTTTACTTTGGTTGGGTCTACCTCTATCCATTTTGCTGAAACTATGTATCCCAATAGTTTTCCTGATTGCACACCGAATGCACATTTCTTTGGATTGAGTCTAACTTTGAATTGTTCTAATCTTACAAATATCTTTTCTAAGATGGGTAGACGTTCTTCTCTTGAGTGGGATTTAGAAATTATATCATCTACATAGTCCTTCATGAACTTGTGCATCATGTCGTGAAATATAGTCGTCATGGCTCTTTGATAGGTCGCTCCAACATTCTTGAGACCAAAGGGCATAACATTCCAACAGAATGTCCCCCATGCACATGTAAATGCCATCTTGTCTTAATCTTTTGGTGCTATCTTTATTTGATTAAAACCACTAAACACATCCATAAGTGAGAACATTGAATGTCCTATTGTTAGGTCTACGATGGCATCTATGCTTGGTAAAGGAAAATCATCTTTAGGACATGCAAGATTAAGATATCTAAAATCCGTGCAAATTCTAATGGATTTGTCTGCTTTGGAAACATGCACAATGTTTGAAATCCACTCAGCATAGTCAATGGCTCTTATAAACCATACTTTTAGCAATTTTTCCAACTCCACTTTTACAAGTAAAGCTATGTGTGGATGCATCTTTCTTAGTTTCTTCTTAACCGGTCTTACTCCTTTGATATTCAAATGATTCATGATTAAATTTGGATCTAATCCAGGCATATCATCATACGACCATGAAAAATTGATCTATTTTTCTTTGAAAATTTTGATGAAATCCCTTCTTTCCTCACTAGATAAGGATGCTACTAAGTGTATGATTCTTGGCTCTGATTGTGACCCAATGTTCACTTTCTTTGTTGGTTCAATTAAGATAGGTGATCTTTCCTCATAGTGCTTGGGAAAAGTATCCAACCTTTCTTCCTTAGGTGCCCCTGTTGGGTTTTCACCTTCAGAAATGCTCTTTATTTCTTTTTCTTTTTGATTTAATGTTGCCACATTGTGGTTTTCAACATTAAATTTTTAATGTCCATTTTTTTTTTTTTTCACTTTTTTTCGAACTGAAAGGTTGAATACTCCCCTTTGTCACTTTGTCCTGATATTCCATGGTAGAAGAAGGCTCTACCGCATTAAGGTATTGGGACACCAAGTTATCATTCAAGAATGTAGAGAGGATGGTAGGTTCAATGGAATCTCATTCAATTAGTTCAGGATAGATAAGGGTCAAGGGATCAATGCTTTGGTTTGGTTCAATAGGGTTTAAGGACATGACCTCATAAATCAAAGGATACTTCTTTTGAGTGTACCCTTGTTCTAGGTACCCCAATCCAATCTTTTCTTTACTATCTCTCCATGACCTTTCAATAGGCTCTATTAGCCTTTGTTTCTTGTACCTAAAGGCCCTTGTCCTTTGTATCCCTTTTTTTGCATGATTTGAAATCCTTTTCCATATTGGTGAGTAGGAATGCTTATGTTTTGAATGCGCTTTTCATGGGCACTTGATTCATCATCTTTATATAACCAATTTAATATTTCATTATCTTCCTCATCCATGGATGAAGAAGTGCTTTCCCTCACAAAGTGATCATTATATTTATGAGGTAGATTAGATGGTATTCCATGTTATTTTGGAGATAAGGGTAGATCCATCATGGATAAGGAGTATTCACCTACACCCTTTTGTTTGATTTGACATTGCTTTTCAAAACTCTTCATCATATGATCCATTTTTTGATAATGGGCATCTTTGGTGTAAATTTGAACAGATCTTTCTTGGTCTTCTTTTTGTTTCTCGGGATCACTTTCCTCACTAACCTTCTCTTTCCCTTTTGTCAACGTAGTTAGGTTAGTAGGACTTTGGTTATTTTCAAAAACAATTTCTTTTTCTTCCTTTTATTTTCCCTTCAAAGATTGAAGATCTTTTGAACTTTTCCCTTGTTCTATTCTTTGAATTATAGACCCTTCTGCCTTGTGTGGGACTAAGGAGTCATTAATAGGCTTCATGTTATTACAATAGTGAAAGGGGTTCGAATCCCCGCTTACCATGATTTCTTGTCCTAGATAGGGAAATTTGAGACATTGATGGTAGGTTGAAGGTACATCTTGCATTTCATGGATCCATGGCCTCCCTAATAGGATATTGTAAGATAATTTTAGGTCAAGGACTTGGAAAATGGTCTCCTTTTGCATCAAACCAACTCTGATGGGATGTACTATGATGCCTTTGGAAGCTCTTTCTTCATCATCGTAAGTTTTTATGGTTATCTTTTTCTTAGGGTCAATAGCTTCCTCCAAAAATCCTAAGGCTTTAATCAAGTTCAAGGTAAAAATGTTCAGGCTGACTCCCCCATCAATGAGGACTCTTTTCACTCTATGCTTGTGGATTAGGACCTCTATATGCAAGGGTAGATTTTGCGGATGGTTTAAAGACATATCATCTTGTTCTGAAAAGGATAGACAATGGGGTGCAACAAAATGACCTACCATGTTTTGGAATTTATCTGCGTCTAAATTTAAAGGCACATTGGTCTCCACTAAATCTTTTTCTAAAATCTCCTTATGAGTTAGTGAAAGCTTGAGTAATTCTAGAATAGAGATTTGAGCCAGAGTTCTTTGCAATTGATCTACCAAATTATATTGTTTTGAAGATGAAGATGAAGTTTGATTTGGTAATATAATCCTTGGGGCACTTCTTGGTAAGGTAATCTTTGATGCTTTCCCCCTAGTTACAAGATTAGATGTTTCTTCCCTTGGCTTCTCTTTCACCACAATCACATTTATGGTGTTTTCATCACCACTTAGAGTATTAATGGTGTTATCATAAGTATGAGAAAATTTAACCTTCTCATTACCTCTTTTGTTGTTAGGATTAGTATTTGATGATTCCCCTTTCTTATGATTTAAGAAAGGGTTTTTAAAAGCCGTATGGTCTTCGTTATTTTGAGGCCATTCCACTTTTATTGTTCCATAATCAATTAGGTCTTGGACAAGATGATTCAATTTCATGCACTCATTAGTTTTATGTCCCTTGTTGAGATGGTATTCACAATGATGAGAATCATTCCACCAATTGGGCTTGACATGGGGTTCATATGGCCTTGATTCGGGTAAGGTAATGATTTTATTAGCCACCAAAGTTCTTAATGCATTTTCCAAAGGTTCACTTAAAAAGGTGAATTTTCTCTTTTGATATGTGGAAAAGAATGGTTTAGGTTTATTAACATTGGAACTATTAAAGGGATTATTGTTATTGTTAGCATTGTTGTTGTTGTTGTTATTGTTGGGATTTTTATTATTGTAAGGGGCTTTGGTTTTTTGATTGACATTATATGTTGAATTCACCCCACTTGATAAGTTAAAGGGGGTAGCCTTTAAGTTGTGCACTTCTACAACTCCATCATTCACAAGATTTTTATTATTTTTTTTCAACCATAGTCTCGGTTTATCATTGTGATTTTTGGCTCCTTTATTATTGTTATAATTAGATAATTTATGATTGTTGTTAGTCTTGGTATAGGGTTTATTATCTTTGAATAACTTGATTTCCCCTCTTTTAACCAACACTTCTTCAATTTTGTTCCCATTTTTGATAAGATTTTAAAAAGTAGGGGGACATTGAAGTTGGAGCCTACAATTTATCTCCACATTTTAGTTATTCATAAATATCTCTATTTTTTCCTTTTTGGGTATGCTTCGTGGATATCTTGCGAAGACTATTCTCCACCTTTGAAGAAACACTAGGAAAGATTCACCATCTTCTTGTTTGGTGTCGCATAGGTTGAGCATGGTGATATCATGCTCAATGTTGTAGGAATAATGGGTTACGAATTTGGAGGCTAATTCCTCAAATGTCTTTATCCCTTGCGGAAGTTTTGAGAACCATCCATTGCTTGACCTCCTAAACTTATTGGAAAAAAGTCTCATTAGATAAGTTTTATCGTGCATGAATTCAATACTTAGAGCACAAAAATCTCTAAGATGGTATTGTGGGTCTGATTTACCCATGAATTTATCATACTTTGGAAAGACCACATTTATTAGAAAAGGTTCCATAACCAAGCTTTTGTCAAAAGGAAATGGGCACAAGGCCTCTATAGAAAATGGTTTAGGTTCGTCTGCTTTCTTCATTAGGTCGATTTGTGCTTGGAACATCTTTAGTTTTTTATTCATCACACCTATTGGATTATCATCTTCCTTGTCTTTCTTAAGTTGATCAACATCATAATCATGTGGAAGTTTCACCCCTGCTTGGGCTAAATTTAGGAAATATATTTCCCTATCTCTCTCTATTAATTTGTCCATGACTTCAAGAAATTCAATGTCTTGAGCCGCCCTATTAGCCTTATCTTCAATTGTTTCCTTAGGTCCTTGATTATCATTATTTCCTCCATGGATGTAATCATGAAATGCAGAGTTTCTAACCATTGGATTAGTTCTCCTTTCAAAAAGATTAGGGAGACTATCCCTTTGGTTGTGATTTATGAAAGAGTTTTGAGATTCAAATTTGGGGACCTCTTTTGCAATGTAGGTGCCTTCTTCTTGTAAAGATAATTTGAGTCTATAAGATCATGTAGAAACCGACATTCAACAAGGTTTGATTTCAAATTGCTTTCCCCAAACTTGGTAATTGTTTATTTTTATGAAGAGATTAAAAATATAAGATAAATTTTCAAAATGGATATCTCTTTCTTGTTGTACATATTTTTCAAACAAAGCAATCACAAATACACTTATTCTTTTAACCCTCTACACAAAAAGTATTTGAATTTGTAAGGAAGTTATCATGGGTTTTCCCCATAAAAGCACTTCAAGCAATCTACCTAGTTCACAAGTTGGGTCGTAAACATGGCTCTACAAGGTAGGCTTTTCTAATTTAACAAGGTATTTAATAAGATTTCGTTCAAAATGGACATTAAGTTTTCATCCCCCAAAATTAGGAGGCTTCCCACCATTGGTATGTCAGAGTTTTGCGCAATCCTGAAGGACTACTCGAGGAAGTTCGAAAGCTTAATATCTTTTTGTCACATAACCCATTAAGGATGTATGCATTTTATTTTATAGTGGGTCGGATTATTGCGTTAAAGGAAATTGTATCCCACTTTGGACTTTCCCTCTCACTAGTATCGTTAAGGCAAATCTCGGGAGGCGAGCCCACTAAAGATCTAGCATCTTCATATTGAAAGCAATAAAAATGGAATTAAGAGATAGATTTTGGGAGTTTGATTCACCAAAAGGTGAAGACCATATCCCCATCTATTTCTTGATTCCTAAACACTATTAACAAGGTTCAATTTCCCAAAACCCACTAACTAATGGGAATCAAGTCTTTCTACTCTTTTCCACAAACAAGGGGTTGTTTGATTAAGTGCTTGATTTTATCCTTTATGCTATTTTAATTACTAGATTTGAACAAAAATCACAAGGCCACAATTTAAAGAAAAAATAACCAAGTTTAGGCTCGCCTTCAATCGAAGCTAGCAAAGGCTAGGGGTATTTTTGATGATTTTTCTATTATTTATGCTTACCTAGTGGTGACCGTTCCTTCCTTTTTTTGCTTCTCCTCCAACAAGTTAGTTAACACAAACAAGCACAATGCAGAAAAATAAGAACAAAATTGGAAATCTAACCTTATTTATCGAATTTGAGGCAAATTGATTAAGGTAAGTAAATCCAATTTAATGAAGCAAATTTAGATTTGTAGGCTTCTACAATTTTCAAATAATGTTCATATACCTCAGCTTCTTGTTGTGAATTCTCCAAAACTAGTTGAATGTTTGCAATATTCTCTTCTTTGATCTTTTTGGCCAAGGCTTTTGCTTCACTATTAAATCTAGTCTCTGGATTTTTGACTCTTTTATGACCAGTCATCCTGCAGACATAGAAAAATCATTTTCTGAATGTTAGATTCTGGAAATTTGCAATTTAATTGAATTTGCAACATAATCTATAAAATGAGTTGCTTAAATGATTGAAAGCGCTGTTAAAAGTATTAAATGCGCTGTAGAAAATATTAAAAGCACATAAAAATAATTTAAATGTGTTTTTTAAGTAAGCAAATACATGTAAAGAAATCCTCAAATACGTGGGAGAATAAATTGGAAGCACTGCAGAGTCAGGGCACACGTGTTGAAAGAATTAAGACAAGAAAATAGAAAGATTGAATGCACTGAAACTCTATGTAAATACGCACAACTTTGTCATAGGAGTGTTGTTTCAGACCTTGTATGCACTGGAGAAAGTAGTGTACATGCTGGAGAAACTTGTAAAAGTGCTGAAAAACCTGCAAAATAGAGAACAATAGAAAGATTTGCAAGAAAAATTCACCTTCTCTGAATTTAAAAATTAGTGAGGCCTAATGCCCCATGGTGGGTGCCATTTTGTGTACTAGGATTAGTACCTTCATAGGGTTAGCTTTGTCAAATAAATCAAAATAAGAACTAAATTACCACAAAAACAATTCGATTAAGCTATTTAAAAGACAAATGAGCACTATATGGCTCTCTAATTAGGGATGCTAATGAAGAGCTCTCAACAATCCTCCATTAGTGTCAGTCCTAATATGAGAAAGTATGATAAAATAAGCTAAAACAAGTTAATTCCAATTGAAATAGACTAATTAGCTCCTAGATTTACCTTTCTAGCTTAAAATTGCAAGAGGTTTGATGCTTCTCAAAAATTGTGGATGATTATTGCTTGAATTATGCCTTGATTTTATAGATTTTGGCAAGGGTATGGGGTGGAGTTGATTTGATCATGGTTTAATTAGGGTTGAGTCCATGGTTCCACCTTTGGAGACCATTTAAATATTTTGTCCTCAAAGCTTGGGACAAGAGGAAAAAATGGGTGGACAAGATTCTTTCTCCTTATGGGTGGTGGAGATTCGATGTGAGCTTGATCCATGTGAGCTTGGTTCTTAAATCCTATTGGTTGATGCATTTTCCTCCCATTTGGTGGTTGAGGGAAAATAAGATTTAATTAATTGAATTTAATTAATATGTTTAGCCATGTGTACCTCTTGAATGAGTTGATTTAATTTAATTGAACTATGCAATTAATTAGATTAATTGTACAATTAATTGATTTCATTTGATTTATTCAATTTTAATTTATTTTATGGCTTTTGATTTTTAATTAAATTTGAATTATGACCTGATTGCAATTTTACTTTGATTTTAGCTTGATTTGATTTAATTGCTATCATTTTTGCCTCGATTGCTCACTTAATTGTTCTTGTCCATTTTCAGGTGATTACAAATACCTTGTTAACTTAGAAAAGCCTACCTTGTAGAGCCATGTTTACGAATCAACTTGTGAACTAGGTAGATTGCTTGAAGTGAATTTTCATGAAAAACCCGTGATAACGTCCTTACATATTCAAATAATTTTTATGTAGAGGGTTTAAAAAAATAAGTGTATTTGTGATTGCTTTGTTGGAAAAATACGTACAATAAGTAAGAGATATCCATTTTGAAAATTCATCTTATACTTTTAATCTCTTCATAAAATAAACAATTACTAATTTTGGGGAAAACATTTCTAAATCAAACCTTTGTTGAATGCCATTTTCTACACGATCTCATAGACTCAAACTATCTTTACAAAAAGACAACACTTGCATTGAAAAAGAGGTACCGAAAGTTGAATCTCAAAACTCTTTCATAAATCATGACCAAGGGGATGTCCCCCAAACCTTTTTGAAAAGAGAATCAATCTGATTGATAGAAACTTTGCATTTCACGATTACATCCATGGAGGAAATAATGAAAACCACGGAAATATTAACCATGCTAACCAAGAGCCTAAAGAAACACTCAAAGATAAAGCTAATAGGGCGGCTCAAGACATTGAATTCCTTGAAGTTATGGACAAACTAATAGAAAGAGATAGAGAAAGGTATTTCCTTAATTTAGCCCAAGCAAGGATGAAACTTCCACATGATTACGATGTTGACCAACTTAAGAAAGATAAGGAAGATTATAATCAAATAGGTGCGATGAATGAACAATTACAAAAGTTCCAAGCACAAATAGACCTAATGAAGAAGGCAGCTGAACCTAAGCCATTTTCCATCGAGGCCTTGTGCCCATTTCCTTTTGATAAAAGCTTAGTTATGGCACCTTTCCTGATAAATGTGGTCTTTCCTAAATATGACAAATACATGAGTAAATCATACCCACATGACCATCTTAGAGAGTTTTTTTCTCTAAGTATCGAATTCATGCATGGCACAAATTATCTAATGAGGATTTTTCCACAAAATTTAGGAGGCCAAGCCATGGAATGGTTCTCAAAACTTCCACAAGGGATAAAGACATTTGAGGAATCAACCTCCAAATTTGTGACTCACTATTCCTACAACATTGAGCACGAGATCACCATGCTTAACCTATGCAGCACTAAACAATGAAATGGTGAATCTCTTCTAGGGTTTCTTCAAAGGTGGAGAATAGTCTTCACAAGATATCCACGAAGCATACCCAAAAATGAAAAGATGGAGATATTATGAATAACCTAAATGTGGAGATGAATTATAGGCTCCAACTTCAATGTACCCTAACTTTTGAAAAGCTTATAAAAAATGGGATAAAAATTGAAGAGGAGTTGGTTAAGAGAGGGGAAATCAAGTTATTCAAAGATAATAAACCCTATACCAGCACTAATAAAAATCACAACTTATCTAATTATAGAAATAATAAAGGAGCCAACAATCATAATGATAAACCAAGACTGGTTGAAAAATATCAATAAAAATCTTGTGAATGATGGAGTTGTGGAAGCACACAACTTAAAGGCTACTCCCTTTAATTTATCAAGCGGGTCAAATCGAATGTATAATGTCAATCAAATGACCAAAGCTCCTTATAATAATAACAACCCTAAAAACAACAACAACAACAACAACAACAACAACAATGCAAATAACAACAACAATCCCTTTAATAATTTGAATGTCAATAAACCGAAACCATTCTTTTCCACATATTAGAAAAGAAAATTCACCTTTTTAGGCAAACCTTTGGAAAATACATTAAGGACTTTGGTGGCTAATAAAATCATTAACTTACCTAAATTGAGGCCATATGAACCCCAAGTCAAGCCTAATTGGTGGAATGATTCTCATCATTGCGAATACCATCGCAACAAAGGACATAAAATGAATGAGTCCATGAAATTAAAACACCTTGTCCAATATCTAATCGATGATGGAACCAAAAAAGTGGAAGGGCCTCAAAATAATGAGGACCACATGGTTTTAAAAACCCTTTTATAAACCATGAAAAAGGGGAATCATCAAATACCAATCATAACAACAAAAGAGGTAATGAGAAGGTTAAATTTTCTCATACTTATGATAACACCATCAATACTCTAAGTGGTGATGAGAATGCCATAAACGTGATTGTGGTAAAAGAAAATCCAAGGGAAGCAACATCTAATGTTGTAACTAGGGGGAAAACATCAAAGATCACTTTATCAGGAGGTGCCCCAAAAATTATCTTATTAAATCAAACCTCATCTTCATCTTCAAAACAATATAATTTGGTAGATCAATTGTAAAGAACCGATGCTCAAATCTCCATCCTATAATTACTCAAGCTTTCAAAAAATCATAAGGAGATCCTAGAAAAATCCCTAGTGGAGACCAATGTGCCTTTAAATTTAGATGCAGATAAATTCCCAAACATGGTTTCCCATCTTGTTGCACCTCATTGTCTATCCTTTTTAGAACAAGATGATATGTCTTTAAACCACCCGCAAAATTTTCCTTTGCATATAGAGGTCTTGATCCACAAGCATAGAGTAAAAAGAGTCCTCATTGATGGGGGAGCCGACTTGAATAGTTGTACCTTGAACTTGGTTAAGGCCTTAGGGTTTTCAGAGGAAGCTATTGACCCAAAGGAAAAGATAACCATAAAATATTACGATGATGAAGAAAGAGCATCTAAAGGTGTCAAATTACTTCCCATCCAAGTTTGTCCAATGAAAAAAGAGACCATTTTCCAAGTCCTTGACCTAAAATTGACTTATAATATCCTATTAGGGAGGCCATGGATCCATGAAATGTAGGTCGTACCTTCAACCTACCATCAACGCCTCAAATTTCCCTATATGGAACAAGAAGTCATGGTAAGCGGGGATTCAAAGTCCTTCCAATATAGTAATAACATGAAGCCTATTAATGACTACTTAGTCCCACATAATGCATAAGGGTCTATTTCCCAAAGAATAGAATAAGGGAAAAATTCACAAGGTCTTCCTTTTTTGAAGGGAAAAGAAAAGGAAGAGAAAGAAATTATTATTGAAAATAATTAAAGTCCTACTAACTTGACTACATCGACAAAAGGAAAAGAGAAGGTTAGTGAGGAAAAGTGTCATGAGGAACAAAAAGAAAGCCAAGAAAGATCCATTCAAATTTACACCAAGGATGCTCATTATCAAAAGATGGACCACATGATGAAGAATTTTGAAAAAGCAATGTCAAATCAAACAGAAAGGGATAGGTGAATACTCCTTATCCATGATGGATCTACCCTTATCTCCAAAATCCCATGGAAGACCATCTAGTCTACCTCATAAATATAATGATCACTTTGTAAGAGAAAGCACTTCTTCATCCATGGATGAAGAAGATAATTAAATCTTAAATTCACTATATAAGGATGAAGAATCAAGTGCCCATAAAAAGCGCATTTAGAGCATAAGAATTCCCACCCATCAATATGGAAAAGGATTTAAAATAATGAAAAAGATGGGGTATAAAGGAAAAGGGCCTTTACGTACAAGAAATGAAGGACTAATAGAACCTATTGAAATGTCATGGAGAGATAGTAAAGAAAATATTGGATTGGGGTAACTAGAACAATGGTACACTCAAAAGAAGTATCCATTGGTTTATGACCAAATCTTACAACTAGGTTCCCAAAGTGACGAGGATTCAAACAATTGGGAATGTGACTCATTGTCAAGTGAGTCATGTCAAGATATAGAGGTTTATGTCATCCATACTTACACTCCTAGCAAGGGAAAGGAACAAGCCTCAGGATCAAATCAGAATCAAGCTTCAAGGTCTAGCCAAGAGGTCTTAGATAATGTGCCAAATCAGGAAATTGAAGGAAATCAATGAGTAGGAGAGCCTTACATACCATCATGGATACCTACTATAGGGAAATCTAACACTAGATTTAATCCAAGAGAGTTTTACCCATTAGAGACCCAAGAGGATTCAAGTGAGGAAAATTTTGACCCTAGTTCTATAGAGAATCTAGAAGAGGTACATATCATAGAATTAAGCAATACAATGTTTGAAACTTCAAATGAGGTCATGTCCTTAAACTCTATTGAATCAACCCAAAACTTCAATGCCTTATCCTTTATCTATCTACACCTAATTGAGTGGGATTCCATTGAATCTACCATCCTCCCTACATTCTTGAATGATAACTTGGTGTTCCAATACCTTAATGCGGTTGAGCCTTCTTCTACCATGGAATATAAAGGAGTGACAAAGGGGAGTATTCAAACTTTTAGTTCGGAAAAAAGTGAAAAAAACAAAAAATGGAAATAATCTAATGTTGAAAACCACATTGTGGCAACATCAAATAAAAAAGAAAAAGAAATAAATAACATTTTCGAAGGTGAAAAACCAATAGAGGCACCTGAGAAAGAAAGGTTGGATACTTTTCTTGAATACTATGAGGAAAGATCACCCATCCTAATTGAACCAACATAAAAAGTTAACATTGGGTCAGAATTAGAGCCAAGATTCATACACCTAGCAGTGTCCCTATCTAATGAAGAAAGAAAGGATTTCACCAAATTCTTCAAAGAAAAAAAAAATCAATTTTGCATGGTCATACGATGATATGCCTAGATTAGATATGAATTTAATCATGCATCATTTGAACATTAGAGAAGGAGTAAGACTGGTCAAGAAGAAACTGAGAAAGATTCATCCACACATAGCTTTTCTTGTAAAAGTGGAGTTAGAGAAATTGTTGAAAGTAGGGTTTATAAGAGCCATTGATTATGCCGAGTGGATTTCAAATATTGTGCCTATTTCCAAGGTAGACAAATCTATTAGAATTTGCATGGACTTTATAGATCTTAATCTTGCATGTCCTAATGATTATTTTCCTCTATCGAGAATAGACTCTATTGTAGATCTAACAATAGGACACTCAATGTTCTCACTTATGGATGGGTAGGTTATAATCAAATTAAGATAGCACTCGAGGATCAAGACAAAATGACATTTACATGCACATGGGGGACATTCTGCTAGAATGTTATGCCTTTTGGTCTCAAGAATGCTGGAGTGACTTATCAAAGAGCCATGAAGACCATATTTCATGACATGATGCACAAGCTCATGGAAGACTATGTAGATGATATAATTGCTAAATCCCACTCAAGGGAGGAACATCTACCCATCCTAGAAAGAATATTTGTAAGATTAGAACAATTCAAAGTAAGGCTAAATCCAAAGAAATGTGCATTTGGTATACAATCATGAAGGCTATTGGAGTACATAGTTTCCACCAAAGGAATAGAGGTAGACCCAACCAAAGTAAAGGCAATCATGGAAATGGGGGCACCTTGAAATATCAGTCAAATAAGATCCCTTCAAGACGTGATTCAATCCATCAGAAGGTTCATCTCCCAATTAGCAAAAAAGTGCCACAATTTCACTCAACTCCTTCAGAAGGACACATTTTTCAAATGGGATGAGAAATGTGAAGAAGTGATGCAGGAGCATCCTGGGTGTAAGAGCAATCTTGCATCACCCAAAAATATTTTTATTTTTGTATTCAATAAGGGCTATCTTGTGCAGAGCTGCTATTTGTGGAAAGTTGCTATTTTTAGTAAGTTGGTCATCAAATCTTGGAATGTTTTGATTTCTTCCTTGGAGGTTCATTTTGGTCATATTAGCCTGCTAGTAAAGTTTCATTGACAGATCAAGTCTAGCTTTGTAGATATTGAATATTTTTGGTATTGGCAACAGGGTATAGAAACTTTGAACTCAGTTTTGAAGGCTTTAGAGGCCATGGATGAGGTCAAAAATTTGGGTGATAGGCGCTTGCATGAGTCAAGCTTGTAGAGCACTTCGTGGCCTTTTCAGAATGGGGTTATAATAGTCAATTGGGTCAACTGGTGCTGACTTATGGTCTTTGGAAGTTGGGTCACTTGAAATGGCAGAAAATGATTTTCCTTCAAAATTTCTATTTTGGGTTTCAAAAGTTATTTTGAGCTGAATTTGATGTAATAAATTGTAAAATAAAATAATTCTAAGTTTGGTCGGCCTTGTTGGCTAAAATTTTGGAACCTTCCCAGGTGGTGGAAAATTGCCTATATAAGGAAGGCTGTAGTGTTGTCTTAGGAGTTCAAGACAGTTCTGGGTAGTAGATCTGGGTATTGATTCGAGGTTTGTCCTACATAATATTGTAAGGGAATGCCCATGTGGCTTTGCATATTGTAATTCTGAAAGTTTTTAATTCCACATTTGTGGAGATAATATGAAGCCCATTTTCTATTCTTGCATATTGTTGTTGTTTCTCTATTTTTGTTATGTATTTATGGTATTATGGGGAGCACCCTTCATCAAGTGGTATTAGAGCAAGAGTTTCTGAGTGTGTAAATAGATCGCCGATTGTGAGGTAGTTTGCACCAGGACCGTGGGTTAGGGTTTCTGTGTAAACAGATCACCGACTGTGAGGTAGTTTGCACCAGGACCGTGGTTATAGTTTCAAGTGCATAGCAAAAATTCCTCCATGAAGGGAACATGGTAGAAGAGCTGGTGTTGTAACACCTGAGGTTAGAGCACTCTAGAGACAAGTGCGAGCATTGCAAGAAGAGATTCATAGAGGAATGAATCTTAATATCAGAGACGAAAACAAGGATGAAGCCAAAGAAAAAGATCAAGAAGGAGAAGTCAAAGTTGTGAACCCGGAGGAAGAAAAACTTTTTCGGGCCATTTCCAAGATTGGGAAAAGACCTAAGATTGAGGTTCTTGCATTTTCAGGAAATCTTAACCCAGAGGAGTTGATCGACTAGATCAATGAATGTGAAGAATATTTTGAGTATGAAGATATTGAGGGTCTTGATCGTGTCAAGTTTGCAAAGGCCATGAAATGGCGGAAAATGATTTTCCTTCAAAAATTTTTTTTGGGTTTAAAAATTTATTTTGAGCCGACTTTGATGTAATAAATTGTAAAATAAAATAATTCTAAGTTTGGTCGGCCTTGTTGGCTAAAATTCTGGAACCTTCCAAGGCGGTGGAAAATTGCCTATATAAGGAAGGTTGTAGTGTTGTCTTAGGAGTTCGGGATAGTTTTGGGTAGTAGATTTGGGTATTGATTCGAGGCTTTGTCCTACATAATATTGTAAGGGAATGCCCATGTGGCTTTGCATATTGTAATTATGAAAGTTTTTAATTCCACATTTGTGGAGATAATATGAAGCCCATTTTTTATTCTTGCATATTGTTGTTGTTTCTTTGTTTTTGTTATGTGTTTGTGGTATTAAGGGGAGCACCCTTCATCAAGAAGCATTCACCTTATTGAAGATTTACCTAATGAATCCTCCAAATTTGATGCTGCAAATAAGAGGCAAGCCTTAATTTTATACATCTCAATGACATAACATGCATTAGGGGCACTCTTGGCTCAAGAGGATGAAGTTGGAAAAGAAAAGGCCATATAATACATAAGGAAAAAATTGGTGAAGTATGAGTTGAATTACACCTTCATTGAAAGAGAATGTTTGGCCATAGTTTTTGCTTCCCAAAAGTTACACCATTATATATTATCCCACAAAATTTGACTCATTGTAAAGATTGATCCCTTAAAATACCTTCTCAACAAGACAACACTTAATGGAAGATTGGCCAAATGGGTCATGGTTCTAAGTGAATTTGACATAGAATATGTGGACCAAAAATCTATCAAAGGTCAAGTAATAACCGATCAACTAGTGGAGTCACCTTTACAAGATGAACATCCAATCCAAGTAGAATTTCTAGATTTTGAAATCATTAATGTTGAAGCAAAGACATGGAAATTGTATTTTGATGGTTCCTATACACAACATGGATCATGAACAAGGATACTATTGATTACTCCTCAAGGGTCCACAATTCCAAAATCATACAAATTGCTATTCCCATGCACAAATAACATAAATGAGTATGAAGCATTGGTCATTGGTATAAAGTTGGCATTAGAATGGAAAGTAACAAAGCTACAAATATATGAAGATTCTCAACTAGTGATTAATCAAATCAATGATGAATATCAGACTAAAGATGATAAGTTGGTACCATACAAGAACATGCTTGAGAATCTCAAGAAATACTTCACTCTAATCACATTTGAGAAATTTCCAAGGGATAAGAATAAAGCAACAAATGCAATGGCTACTTTGGCATCACTTCTCCAAATACTAGATCAAAGCACTAGATATGAATTCTTGGTAGAAGAAGTTGAGCAAGCCGCATTTGACCCTTCCCATCCTCATACCATTTTCTTACTAATGGGACATGACTCACCTTGGTATGGAGCCATTTACACCTACTTGAAAGACCAAATATTACCCTTAGACCAAACTAGAAATCAAAAGAAAAGCTTTATCCGACAAGCCTCTCGCTACACCTTGGTATCTGACACATATCACAAAAGTCTAGATGGAATGCTTCTAAGGTGTAGAGAGAAAGAGGAATCAACCATAGCCTTACAAGAAATTCATGAAGGGATTTTTGAGTCACATTCAAATGGTTTTACTTTAGCTAAGAAACTCCTTAGGATAGGATATTTTTAGCCTTCTATGGAAAAAGACGCTTGTCACTTTGCAAAAACCTGTCATAAATGTCAGTACCATGGAAATTTAATCCATGTGCTAGCACAAGAGATTCATCCTATGACAACACCTTGGCCCTTTTATCAATGGGTTTTAGACTTGATAGGGATGATTTATCCACCATCTTCAAATGGTCATAAATTCATCATCACTGCAATAGAGTATTTTACCAAATGGGTGGAAGTTGTACCCTTATCCACTGCCACAAGAAAGCAGATATCCTTATTTATATTAAAACACATAATTTGTATATATGGTGTTCCTCACACCATCATAACAGATAATGAAAAACATTTTAAAAAAAAGAATTTGAAATAATTATGTATAAAATTTCATGTGGTACATCACTTATCTTCAATATATTACCCACAAGGAAATGGACAAGTAGAAGCTACAAACAAGAACATTTTAAAGATATTGAAGAGAAAAGTGGATAATTTAGGTAGGGATTGGCACATTCAAATAAACCCAAGTCTATGGGCTTATAGGCCAAGCATCAGAACACCAACATGAGCTACACCATTCTCGCTAGTCTACGGAGCAAAAGAAATTTTACCTTTGAAGGTAGAAATTTCATCTTTAAGAGTCTCATTGCATGGTTTACTAAGTGAAAAAGACTATAGGGTGGCTAGGTTGCACGAACTGGAGATATTAGATGAAAAAAAACAAGCTTTTGACCAATTAAAAGTGTATCAAAATCAAATGACTAGAAACTACAAAAAACATATAAAACTAAGGACATTCCAAATAGGTGACCTAGTTTTGTGAGAAAATCCAAAAAATCAAGCAGAAAGGGAGATGAAAGAAAAATGGGAAGCAAACTAGATAGGACCTTTTTTGATCACTTTGGCTTTTGGAACTAGCACTTAAAAACTAGCTGATGGTGAAGCAGAAGAATTGCAAGAACCCATCAATAGTATACACCTGAAAAGGTGTGTTAATTCCCACCAGGGTTTTACCTTTAACAGGGTTTCTTTGACAAAAAAATATTGTGTTATTGTGTTGGAATTCATTGTAATCATTGGATTTGATATTGCTTCTATTCAAAGTTTAAAGTTTAATAATCTATCATACAACTAATTCACCCCCCCTCTTAGTTGTATTGTGGACTGTTATTCCTAACAAATCCATATCCTCTCCTATATCAAAACCTCAAGCTATTTCATCAGTTTTTCCTTAATTTTTCCTCTACCCTTCAAGGTGTGTATTGATGTTGATCTTGAAAATACGTCTTATCCTCTCATTCATTATCCTTTCATTCCCCTTATCTCATCTTACGCATAAATCCTTAGCCATCATCTACCTTATCCTCCATATCTTTTCCCATCATCACCTTATCAACATCTTTGAGCATA
Source organism: Chamaecyparis obtusa (assembly GCA_027943335.1). Taxonomy (NCBI): domain Eukaryota; kingdom Viridiplantae; phylum Streptophyta; class Pinopsida; order Cupressales; family Cupressaceae; genus Chamaecyparis; species Chamaecyparis obtusa. Next base: position 270,066 of record BSBK01000029.1, read on the forward strand.
TCTCTCAACGGCCTTGGTCTATCATAGCATATATTTCCAAAGGAGAATTATCCAAAGAGCATCAGGTTTGACTTCCTCCAAAAATTTAAATAAAAATATTAAAAAAAATTGAAAAATAAAAAAAGTGCCTTGGTGAAAACTTAGAAATAGGCACCTTGTTATAAAAAGTAAAGAGAAATAAATCTATCCTATGGTGAAAACCACTACTTATGGAACCTTGGACAAGTACCATGATGTAAACTTGGCAATCAGGTGTCATGCATAGTTCCTCTATCTTGAACTCTACACTTGGGGAAAGATGTATCCACACTAGCTATTTCATGTACACCCATGCTTCCTCTTTCGCCTTTGATCTTGACAAGATTGAACTATCCATGAGCATCATATATCCTTCTATCTACTATTGTTTCCATAATCTTATTCACTTGTTTCCATCAATGCTACCCTCATCATGATCTTTTTTATCCAAAACTTACCATTATTATTCCTAAGCATTATTTCCCTAATCCCAAATCATTCACTCATAATATCCATCATCCTTTATGCTTACTATGCTATCTTATCCTATTGACCCCTTGGTATTGATCAAAATGAAGAAATATATATATATATATATATATATATATATATATATATATATATATATATATATATATATATATATATATATATATATATATATATATATATATATATATATATATATATATATATATATATATATATATATATATATATATATATATAATGAAAAATCTATTAATAAGAGTCTCTTCACATGTCCACTCTTTGGACCACATGATTTTATGATAGTGGGTCATTATCCTATATGATACCAACACTGCTTCATGAGCTTACATTGCTATATTTTATCTTTCCCTAGCTTAGGTAGTCTTCATGAGACTGTCTTCGAGGTTTGAATTATCTTTCTACTTCCTCCACCAGCTTTCTAATTCATCCATCATGTCCTATACCTTGCTAGACATTTGAGGCAAAAAATGTGTTCTTGCTTCAGAATTGGTAATTTCTAAAAAATTGAAAATTGAAAAAAGTCTTGAAAAAAATTCTAAAAATCATATTAAATTCTTTAAAAACCATATAAATTTTTAAAAAATCATAAAAATCATATAATGTCCTAAAAAATCATTATCTTGGTAAAACCTGGAAACATGTGCTACTTGTACCTTTGCACTTATATCTATCAGCTTGTTTCTTTGCACTCCGAACCCCTTTGACTTCCATCTCCAATCTCCTTGGTCTAGGATTGATATTTGTCTAGGGCTAGGGGGCATGAACTCTATTCTCCTTTGGTGCACGATGGTGTTTTCTTAGTAACTCACATCAGTGTTTCTCAATACTTCCCCAAATAGTGTTTCTCAACACTTTCTTTGACAGTGAATATTTCTCAACACTTATTGGATATGTTACATTAAGTCGATACTTTGTCTACGGGCTAGGATTGCGTGATATTTATCACCTACATGGACGAGTCCTAGTGAGTCAATGATTATCATTATCTTTTTTATAATACACTTAAATTAAAATGACTGATATGTGCTTAATGATATTTTTTGTATGTTGTCTATTATTGTGGATTTTGACTGATATTTCCTCCTATTGGAAACTATAATTGAAACAATTGTTATATTGTCATTGATGTCAAACTTTAACTGGTAAGACAATTGCTATCTAGGAGAGTACCATATATTTTGATTGATGAAGATGATTTGAAAAGAGGAGATAACAAGAGGATGAAAGTAAAGGTTGAGTTATGTGATACTTCAATGGGTACTTGATTAGTTGGCACAATGACATTGTAATGTGTTGTTTATCTTTAACACTAAGTGGAGTAGAAAGACTGGAAACATAGGCTTAACCGAGCAAAAGTCAAGAAATCTATTTTAAGCTGAGTGATGCTAGTGTCGACCAAGTGTTAGTATTTGTTGAGAAATTCTAGTGTCAACCTATGTGTGTGAAAATTGTACCTAGCTGGAGACACAACACTTCAGTAAAACATTAGAGGTTAGCAAAATCAAAATCTGTAAATAAATGAAACTAATCTACCCAGGTGATTTACTGCCTTCTAGTAGGTGCGAGTATGGTATTCTCAGATTAGACCGAGATCAGTGACAATGCAACACCTAAATGAAGGATTTGAATGCAAAAAGATGATGAATGCAGATTAATCTATATTTTTGTATTTTCTATGCAATAAGATGAAAAATTGGATATGAATCTAAGCTAGAATTGAATGAAATGATATGCAGATTTAATTTAAGAATGATATGAATTGATATGAAAAAACTATGGAAAAGCTATGGAATCTATGAATTGATCTCACAAAGTCGCCTGTCACAAAATCTTGATTTTTTGTGCACAATTTTGCTAGAGTAATTGTGCAAATTCGAGAGATGTCCCTATGAAGAGCTGAGCCTTGATTCTATAGAAATCCAGGGCTTGAGGATGCATTGAGAAAAGCCATAAATCACTCTTGATAAACTCAGGTTGATTTTTGAGTTAACAAGAAATTAAGAATAAATAAACTCATAAAATCATGCAAAAATAGCTTTTTGACTCAAATCAGAAGTTTAGATCAGCTTTCAACTCAAAATAGATGTTGAGTTTCAAAAAGATAACAACTTGAATTGATTTTCTGATTTAAAGTTTAACTGCTCCTTCAAATGTGCATAGATAATTATGACTTAATTAAATAAATAAAGTGATTTATCTTCAACTTAACTAATTTTTGAATTAAAATCATTGATTTATGGGTTAATCAATTATTAAATCAAACTTTTATTCGAAAACTATATCATTAAATATTGACAATTGACATTAATTAATTAAATAAAAATTTAATCAATTAGTCATAAGTTTTTTGATTTATTGCCAAATTAAATAATACAATTTAAGAATAAATGTAATTAAGTCTAATTAAATAATTACGTGGTAGAATTAAATCTGATTAATTAAATATTTAGAATATTCAATTAATCAAACTTTAGGATAAATATGATTTATCGCCAAATAATTATTAAATCAAAGATAATTAGGATAAAGTAGGAATATTCAAGGAATATTCCCCGATGTAGAATTAGGATAATCAATTAGTGTTTCGATAACTTGATGTGTAGATGTTCCTTAGGTTAGGACTTTGATGTCGATTTTGTTTGAATTTTTTATGTAAGAGGTTAATGAACCTATAGCCCATTTTTGGGTTATTACATTTTGCCCCTCTTTGAATTACTGTGCAAAGCGCAGTGGTTCAAAGATTAGTCTATTTTTGATAAAGTGTTGAGACTGATTAGAAAGATTAACTGATTCTGAGACAAAAACCGATTTATAAGATTTGAGGATGTTAGGTCCTGACTGACCAAAGATGATGTTAACTATAGAAACAATGGACCGGTGATTAAAAAAAGTATCAAAATGCCTAATTCTGAACCTTATGATTACGAAGAAGTGAGTGACCTGATTCTAGACCTGATTGTCCAAAGGAATCGAAATGGTATGACATTCGAACCCTTCAGTTATGAAGAACCAAGGAAATAACACTAATGAATAGATGGTTACAAAAAGTTGATATAGTTTACGAGAAAGATTAGGATACCAAATTGATATGGATCTCAATGAATCTGATATGCCCCAAGTGACGAGGTCTTTTAGATGAATCAAAAACTAGACGTGGTTGTTGTCTTGATCACTGAAATAAAGATTTGATTGATTTATAGACTTGAATGATGTGCAATACCATGCCCCCTTTGGGATTAAAATCAAAATTTGACAAGAAAAGTTAGCATGAAATAGAAGCATGTTAATTGATTTGAGAAGTGGTTGTACATGTTTGAGAATGCATTCTGCATCGTTTGGAGGTCCTGGAGACCAAGTTTGAATAGGTTTGGCCATGAGTTGACCTTGGGTGACCAAGTTGAAATTTTGATATTTTGATGTAAGATAATCAGTTAAGTTGAATTCTAGATTTCTATAATGATTGAAGGTTGATTATGCAAGCAGTTAGCCATCTTGGGTCTAAAAATTTTAAATCATGATTTTGAAAAAGTAAATGATCTCAGATTTCAATTTTGATCTTGAAAATGGGTTCATAATGTCAAAATTAGCCAGGGGTGCAATTTTCGTGGAAAACATAGCACTTTGAAAAATTAGGTCAAAACCTATATAAGGGCCAAAAGGGTCATTTTCAAATCATTATTCACTGTTGACATTTGAAAATTTTGTGGAGCCCTCTGAGAGAAAAATGGAGGAAACAAAGGTTCCAGTCTCCTCGCACCAATTCAAGCACAACCGATGACATCAACAACCTCCCCAGTACGGGGACCCAGTAAGTGGACCTCTGTGCCTCTTTGTAAATTCCATTTTTGCATGTTTCTAGCATTTTTAGATCTTTTTCGTACATTTTTAAATTTTTGAATTTTGTTAGCATAGAAAGTCATACGACAGTCCTCTGTGACTCATACAACAATTCAAATTTCTATAGAGTGTCATCCCAGGTCCATAGGAAACTCGTATGAGAGGGACCCATGTGTCATACGACATTTCGTCAGGTCCCTCAATTGTCGTACAGGAACATATACTTTGTCATGTAGTCATGGATTGTCGTATGAGATTTTGCTGAAACTCATACAAGTTTTGACCTTAGACTATATTGTCATAGGAAAACAATGAGCTTATTTCACCCTTTTAGGTCAAATTTTTGGATTTTCTGATTTCTTAAGCCAATTCCGTAGCATTTAATGTACCTTCTAAAGTAGTCAACTTTTCAATTTTTGTACTTTTTGCCTATTTTTCAACCAAGTGACTAATAGGATTCCCTATTTCTATGTTGTGTAGGTCATCTACCTTGATGTAAATGTGCACATTTCTCATCCGGCCACATAGAGACTTTGCATTTTGCTTTCTGACCCTATGAGAGCTCATCTTGCTGTGTGTGGGTTTGAGTACCTTATTCATTTACTTGACATTCGGGTGAACCATGGGCTATTGACTACCTTGATCGAGCATTTTCATTTAGAGACAAACTTTTCATCTACCAATGGGAGAGATAACCATCACACATGAGGATGTGTACCATATCTTATGCGTTCCATTCCATGGTCCTCATCCTGACTATGCGAGTTCTGGGAACTCTGGTCTTCATGCATTTAGGCAATTATTTGGAGATGATACACACCTGTCTCAGTCCATCTCATGGGAGTCATTAGTTCAGTGGTATGGATAGACCCATAGACATGAGTGTATTATAGCTAGGATGATCGGAGGGATCATCATGTCCAACCATCAACAGAATGGTCTTTTGATGGGCTGGGCCCCTATGGTTACTCGATTGATGGAGTCACCTTCTGAGTTGGGCTAGGGTTAGTGTATGCTAGCCCATATGATCTCTGAGATGCACGAGATAGTGTATCAGGAGGGAAAGTCTTTTGCATCTTGAGCTCTCATTTTACAGATTTGGGCATGGGAGCACATTCCCATATGTAGACCAGTATGTCAGAGTCAGTGACAGCTACAAGAGCCCATCATATATGTTTATTCAAGATATGTCACACAAGACTATATGGGTATTACTAATTATTGGAGGTAGTTCCTCAATGACATGACATATGTTAACTGACATCCATACTTATAGATAGAGGCTTGGCCTACAACATAGGCATAGTTTAGTTATTTATTCCAAAGTTGAGTGCTAATAGGGTGGTCTACCACAGTGCTTGAGTGATTCATTATTACCAGAGTATGGTGATAGTACAACATTATCTAGGATGCCCCTCAGGATTACCCACATATGCTTGATTGGTTAGAGAGATAGGACTCGGATGGACTGCTAGGTTATCTTACGCACTATGTAGCTAGGAGTATTCAAGTATTGTGCCCCGAGAGTGGGACTATAGACCATAGGTGCTAGATGTTGGTGTGATAGATGGTTTCATTGCATGGCTTGCAGAGAATCCGATACATAGGTTCTTAGATCCTACTAAGTTGATACCTTCTATGGAGGAGGTAGTAGATGTGATAGGGGCTCCCATGGATAGGGGATAGAGATGGTGGGATACTCAGATACATATGCTCCAACCTACACCTCTGAGGCCAAGAGAAGTTATTACTCCATAGAGACCAGTAGGACATATGAGACCACCTCACCTTAGTAGTTCTATAGCAAGCAGGCCTGTAGTTTTATAGAGGAGATCCACCAGAGGAGAGGGTGGTACATTAGGCAGTATAGGTAGTGTTGATGAGGTTCTTGGAGCACAACAGGATGTAGGTGCTAGTCCTGATACTGATGCTACACAGGTAGATACTGATTTTGATCTTGGTGCTGAGGTGAGAGGCCGTAAGGTAAAGGCTATTGATCAACCAGCTGAGGATATTGAGATGCCTACTATAGATGCAGATCTTGGGCAGGCGTTGACTTCCTAGGAGACCATTAGATGGATTAGGATATAGGTAAGAGACCTCAGATTACAGAGTGCTACTCGTGAGATATAGTGGAAGGAGTTGGAGAGGCAAATTTTGTCGTGAGACATCGAGGTTAGGCGATTGTAGGGAGAGGTGACACATCAGACTACATGGTCCTCATACTATGTATCGGCATATTATTATGTTGTTCTAGCTACTCAGAGAGTTCTGACATACTCTCAGTACATGATTTCTTTAGAGGGAGCCAAAGCACCACAAGCCAAGGGAGTGCTAGATGCACCACCACCACCTCCACCAAATGTAGAGGATCAGGTAGACAGTTGATTTGTCTTGATATTTTGTTTTTGTTATTTTTTCCATAGATACTAATATGATATGATCTGATAGCTCACATGAGCAAATTATTTTGTATATTGTGCTAGTAGTGCACCCTTGACTATTTCAGTTATATGATATATATGAGATCAAGTTTTGGTTATGACTTCATTTGTACTTGTCATGTTTTGAGTTATGATGATATCATGTGATGTAAATGCTTTGTGTAGCATAGAATGTATGTAAGATGCAATGCAATGTTTTCTTTCAAATGTATGGATTTATGTAAATGTAATGGATAGATGGAAAATGTATGACAATGTATGATTTTTCTTATGCTATGCAATGATAAATGTACATGTATGCAATTTAATAGGATGAATATGATATGTAAATGCAATGATACATGATATATTTTGTAGGTATTGATGAAGACAAGTACTCGGTCATTTGTCAAAAAGGATGTCTAACCTAGGATGGTGACTGCTTGTGGTTCTATGAAGAAACCTTCATGTGAGATTTAGCTCTTCGTATCAAGTTTAAGCATAGTTTTGATGAATTGTTTAAGCATTCAAGTTTATTCAAAAATTGTGAGATCATGCAATCATGCAAAGTGCAAAATGAGATGCAAACCTAAGACCTAGGACCTAGTCATTGATCATGTGTCAGTCATTTTCATCATTGAATTTTTATTAGGTAACCAGATAAATCAATACAACATCCACTAGTTAGGAAACCATGGACATATGAATATTGATTTTGTATGTGCAAGAATCAATACAACACCCACTAGCTATACAACCATGGACATATGAATATTGATTTTGTTTTTTGGAATGTCAGATTAGATATAAGCACCAAGGCATAAACACCAGGATGACCTGAATATCATGTCCATTTTGATATAGCAATTTGTATAAGCATTAGAACATAAACGTTGTGATGACCTGAATACACCTTGCAGTACAAACACATCAAGCAATCGAGAGATCATTCTGAATCCAATGTGAATTACCCAAAGCGACCCTTTATTGTTCACATCCTTAGGTAAGATCGCGTTTCACAGTAGGAGTAAGAATTCTCTAAAAAAGACAAAAGTTAGATAAAAAATTCCTTGAATTTTTGGGTATCAATGGTCGAGGTACTCACGGCCATCCAATATAAGATGGAGGCTCTTACAGACAGACACCATTTCAATCCATAATTTTTAAAGTTGTTAGATTTTCACTCAAATTAGAAAACCAAGAAAAGATTATGCCCCTAGTCATCACTCTCTAAATCCTATAAAGGACATCATTGAAGAGCTCAGAAGGACACAATATGCAAAAATCTCAATGTGAATCAATAAGAATACAAGGAGCTAAAAGCATGTAAAGCATAGATTGTTTTCAGTTTTGTTTTGATGTTTGATTCCATTGCTGTAGATGCAAAATCCTTTTGGAGAGGAGACTAACTGACTGACTTGGTTGTAGCTTCAAAGGACCCTGACTAGATATGACACATCTGAGATACTAAGGACTATAGGATATGACATCAATTGCCACCAAGTGTGAACATTGATAGGATACAGACGTTTGAGCTAATTGGTGTACAGACTGACTTTATTGAAAATAGGAATGCAGAAACAAACTAGGAGGTATGTACAAACTAAAGCAAGACTAGAAGCTGGGAAAGACCAAGATTGCACTGATAGATGGAGGGTTTTTGAAAAAGTGGCACCCATTTTCCAAGTTTTCACCATCTTGGCAGAGATTCTATTTTTGCTACCAAGGCACCTGTTTCTAGGTTTTTAGCAAGGCACTTTTTTCTTTTTCTCATTTTTTTGTATTTTTCATTTTTTAAATTTTTTTTTACTTTTGATATTTTTAATTTTTTTGTGATACATCAAGGCACCTATTGCTAGGTTTTCACTAGGATGATCATTTTTTTAGGACTTTTTTAGATTTTTATAATTTTTTCAGGACATTTTTGAATACTGAATGCCTTAGGTGTAGAATTTCTTCAATGGAGAACATTGATTGGTTCTCGAAGATGTTCTCTTTCAGTCATTGAGAGTTGATAGGCTCCAGAGCCAAAAGAAAAAGTGATAACAAATAGACCCAGCCAGTTGGGTTCAAACTTCCCCTTGCACTCTCTATGTGATTGATTTTTAGGATTCTCTCTCAAGACTAGATCACCTACCTGAAATTCTCTGTGTCTAACTTTCTTGTTGTAGCCTCTGGACATTCATTTCTGATATACTTTGAGATGATCATACACTACTTGTCTTCGCTCATCTAGTAGTTTAAGTTCTTGCAACCTAAACACTCTGTAGTCATCATCAGTTACTAGACCATGCATTCTAATTCTTAGTGATGGGATTTCAACCTTAATAGGAAGTACCGCTTTAGACCCATAAACTAAAGCAAATGGTTTAGCCCCAATGGGCATTTTGATACTTGTTCTATAGGCCCAATGAGTTGGATTGATCATGAGATGCCAGTCTCTTCCTATTTTACTAACTGTGCAATGCAAGATTTTTAATAGATTCTTGTTTGAAGCCTTTGCTTGTCCATTCCCTTGAGGATAGTAGATTGATGACCAATGTTGTGTAATATTGAATTTGGTGCATATATCATCTAAGTCTCTATTCTTGAATTGTCCACCATTATCTATGACTATTGAATGTGGAATACCATATCTGCAAATGATGTAGTTCAAGATGAACATTGATATTTGTTTGCCGGTTGCTTGAGTTAAGGGGACTGCTTCCACCCATTTTGTGAAATAGTCTATAGCTGTAATAATATGGGTATGTCCATTAGAAGAATGAGGATGTATGGCTCCTATAAGATCAAATTCCCATTGGTGAAAAGGCCATTTTTTAGTAAAGGGAATTAGATCTCTCCCTAGTGCATGAATCAAGTTACCATGTACTTGACACTTTTGAGAGCTCTTAGCAAACTTGATAGCCTCTTTTTCCATTTCAGGCCAATAGTACCCAGCCCTAATAAGTTTTCAAGCTAGTGTTAAACCATTGGAATTTGATCCACAAATACCATCATGGACTTCATCTAATGCATGTTGAGACTCTTCCCATTCTAAACATCTAAGGTGTGTACCATCTAGACCTCATTTGTATAGATTGTTACCGATGATGACATACCGGGATGCATTGTGGATAAGGTATCATTTCTCATGGCTGTTGAAGGTATCAGGAATGATTTGGTCTTGGAGATAGGAGAAAAGGTTTTTGTACCTAGATGAATCATGACCAACAATAGTACAGATCATGTAGGTTTTAGGAGAATCATATGCAGGATAAGATAGTGCTTTCACTAGGAACTCATAGCGTAGCTCATGTTCAAGTTGTTGTAATAAAGTAGATAGTGTTTCCATAGCATCATCAGCTTTGTTCTCTATTCTAGGATTTTTCTCAAAGGTTATAGATATGAAATATTTCTTTAGATCATCTACCATTCTCTTGTATGGTATTAGCTTTCCATCTTTCATTTGGTACACATCATTGACTTGGTGTATTACAAGTTGTGAGTCTCCATGAATGTGTAGTTTTGTTATCTTCCATTCAATTGCTATCTTCACAACATTAAGTGTTGAAGATTGTAGCTGTGATAGAGATCTTTATCTCTAATTTTTCTATATGTTGAAATTGGGACAATACCTCTTTATTGCATTAACAACTAGAGAAGATATTTATGATGAGATTTCCATCATTTTAAGTGAGCACAATGTGGCATTCAATGTGTGCTAGGTGTCACACTCTAAATATTTGATATTTTATTATATGAAGAGACATGGGACATGTGAAGAGTCATGCATTTGGAAATATGAAGAGACATGGGACGTGCGAAGGGTCAAGCGTTCAGAAATATGAAGAGACTTGATTTTGGAAATTGAAGAGACCTTCGGTTGTGATATGAAGAGTCTCTCAATTCTATATATACACATGATTGCTTTGTGTAATTGTATTAAGTTGAAAGCATTGTATTTGAACTTCTATTATTAATAAAAGAGATATTTTTCTAGTGTGGCTGGGTTTTTCCCTCTAGTTGGAGGGTTTTCCTAGGATAAAGTCATTGTCTTTTGTACCTATTTTGTTCTACTTTTATTTATTGTTGTTTATCTTTATTTTATGGGCTAAACATTAACATGGTATCAGAGCAGGTTAGATAATAGCAATTAAGGGAGTTTCTCTTGTTCATTAGTTCATGTATCTATTGTAGATTGCAATGAGTATTTTGTAGGCAATCTGTATGTGTTGAAATTGTAGCTTTGGTAGAGATCATTGCCAAGAGTTCTCTGAGATTCTTCTACTTTTCTAGACTGTAATATTCAAGTTGGTTATTATTTCTTGTTCCTATTTTTTCATCCTGTTTGTGAGCTACTTCTTCAATAGTCAAGATATTCTCTGCATTGTTCTTTTCGAGTCTCTGCATTTATCTCTTGCCATGTTTAGTTGGAGTTTCAGTTTGGAGTAGTATGTTATTTAAGCTACAGTTTTTCATTTTCTTTTAGAGATCTTCTGTTGTTAACCTTTATTATGGTCTTGCTGTATTTTGTTGTGCTCAAACTATTTGTGTCTAGAGCACTATGTCTATGCAGTGGCATCTTCACATCTACCTTTCTTTCATTGTTCTCAGTGGATAGTGTTGCATATTTATTTGTTTGTCCTTCTTCGATGAAGTTTTTTTTTGCTGCTACCATGAGCACATACAAAGAGGCATGATCAACTGTTGGCATTCTATGGCTGCTTGTATTATTGTAACAGTGAACATCTTGTATGTTATCACTTCTTCCTTCCACGTTGGGGAGTTATCTTTCTCTAAGACTTGAAAAAGAATTTTATTTTTTTGACAGAGGTGTGTGATTATTGGTTAGTGACTGTTTGGAGAGTAGCCTGTCTGTGTGTCTATATAGAGCAGCCTGTCTCTGTGTATGATGGAGAGATTATTGGAGGCGTGTGGTTGGTTGAGTTTTTTTTTATGAGTGGTATTTTCTGCAACATTATGTGTATGCAGAGTCACACAATGTGTGTGTAGAGATTTATTGATTTGATGATTTTGTATTGATGACTTCATCATTATCGTGGGTCATTTTTGTGACATTCACTATGGAGCTAGAGGCTTGGGTGACTCAATTGTAGGCTCTATTGCTCAAGGGGTTCAAGCATCACTTGGAGGGTGTTATTCTTTGATTGCAATAAAAGGATAAGGATTTTTATACCTTTGAATATTGTTTATGAATTTTATGTAGTTAATTCATGCTATAATATTGAGAATAGCAAATCATATATATCTTTAGCATTGATCTCCATATTTCTCTTCAGATTAGTTTGATTCTTTGAACTACTACTAATCTCTCCTAAAATGCTTCCTGGATGGATCGAGAAGTAATGGGATGATGAGAGATTACATGCAAAGTCATGCAGGTTGTAGAAATGAACACAGGAACACTGCTTGTAGCCATGAGACTGAATTGGTCACCCAACTTCATTAAAGAAGAAGAACCTATTCAGATTATCTTTAGAGGAATAAATGACATTCAGAGGGAGTCTATTCAAATCCAAAAATCAGATTTAGAGGGAGTTTGTGTGATAGAGAGAATGTCTAATTCTTTGCAAGCTTGTGTGGTAGTGTGACTGCTAAAGCTCCCTGTTTGATCACATTTGGAATCATATCTATTATCGTGATAATCAAAGAAATAAGAATGCTACCCCTGCTGAGAGGGAGTCTCTATTTAGAGAGAATCTCAACCATTCTTCTACATGTTGTTAATGAGTTCTTCTTTGTAAAGGAGAAGTTTGAGATGAAATCCCTCTCTAATGAGTTCTTCTCTATGAGAGAAGTTTGAGGTGAAATCCCTTGTTCCACCCTCTATGAGTAGGTATAGTGAAAATGCATTCTTCTCTGGGAGAAGTTTGAGGTGAAAGCCCTTGATCCACCCTCTGTGAGTAGGCATGGCGAAAATGCATTCTTCTCTATCTGGGAGAAGTCTAAGGTGAAAGTCCTTGTTCCACCCTCTATGTGTAGGCATGGTTGAAGTCATGTGTGTGAGTCCATGACCTTAATCTTATGCTTTTATAAAGTAGCTATGGTGAATAATGTTATGTTGAGATAACAATGTTTTATTGAGATAATCTGTGATGAGAATTTTTTATTGACATATTTGGTTGCAGATATGTGTGCTTTCCATACTAAAGATCTCTCTTTCTAAGAGGGAGTGTTGAAGATTGTAGCTATGATAGAGATCTTTATCTCTGATTTTGCTATATGTTGAAATTGGGACAATACCTCTTTATTGCATCAACAACTAGAGAAGATATTTATGATGAGATTTCCATCATTTTAAGTGAGCACAATGTGGCATTCAATGTGTGCTAGGTGTCACACTCTAAATATTTGATATTTTATTATATGAAGAGACATGGGACATGCGAAGAGTCATACATTTGGAAATATGAAGAGACATGGGACATGCGAAGGGTCAAGCGTTTGGAAATATAAAGAGACTTGTTTTTGGAAATTGAAGAGACCTTCGATTGTGATATGAAGAGTCTCTCAATTCTATATACACACATGATTTCTTTGCCTAATTGTATTAAGTTGAAAGCATTGTATTTAAAATTCTATTATTAATAAAAGAGATATTTTTCTAGTGTGGCTGGGTTTTTCCCTCTAGTTGGAGAGTTTTCCCAGGATAAAGTTGTTAATAGTCCCAAGAGATAACTGAGAGGGGGGGGGGGGGGGGTGAATCAGTTATCTACAAGATTCAATTCTTTATCCAATTAAGTATACTTAAACATAAAACATAAACACAATGAAAGAACACATGAAAACAACACCAATATTTTGGTTACAGGGAAACCCAAATAGGTAAAAACCCCTGTGGGACTTGATACCCACTAATATTCTATACTAGTGTATAATGATCCTTGCTAGAAGATCCTTTACCCTATTAGGAGTAGCTTTACAATATATTAAGTAAAGTAGACCTGGTTAAGGGTCAGACCCTGTTAGGGGAGAGGATGCACTGTCTGAGTGCTCACTACTCAAATGGGCGAAGGATACAACCTTCTGAATAATAGATATACACTATATCTTGATCTTGGTGAATTGTGCTTTGACCTATTGTCTAGATTAGTTCCAATGAATAGCACAAGTACTTTACTTGGTCACATAAACCTTCTTTTGATGGTTCCACAACTTGCACACTCTGCTCTGCTCTGCTTGATCAACCATGAACCACATTTCAGCAATCATAAATGACTACCTATAAATATCTTTATTCCAAATGATATAATCAAGTCAGCTTGTTAGAACCACCTTGAAATCATATTAGAGAAACCATAATAAACTCCAACAAACATTTTGTTATCTCTATTATGCATGCAACTCATTCTGGGACCTGTCTAATAAAATAAATGTAGACGCACACTACATATTGTCGGCTCTACCAAAACAACTGGAACTTTCTCTGTAAGCTGAATTAACTTATGCGCTCTTAACCAAACATCAATAATACTTCTCCAAGCTTAAATCCAAGGGAGCATACCCTCAATATAGGCACAACTCAAGAACCAATAAAATATCTCTCGGCTCTTCTAAATAAACACAGGAAACTGCTACTGGTGAATAGCGACTGCATAACTTCACTTGCATTCATCATCAGACTATTTATCCATAGAATTAACATCACTAACATGTCTTTAACATATAGCCAAGGGTTCATGCCCATAGGACAATTGTATAGACAACCATACACAGGACACTATATGTTACTCTGTCAGGAACACTGCTGACACCAACTGCAATATAACTGTCTATGCTAACAGTTAACCTCTGTACCCATGATATCATGTTGATATCATGTCCATGCTACATATATAGAAAGATTACTATATAAGACTTCCATGCATGCTACTTTCCATATGTTGTCATCAATGACAAACATACAATCAGTACTAGCCTGCTGGCAAATCTCCAACAATCTCCCCCTTTGGCATTGATGACAACATGTGTAATGAAAAACCATCACTAACTCAAATGAACATTTCTTTTATAACATTCTCCATTTCCTCCACTATACTATCATCATAACTAAATGCTACTCCCCCTTAGTACATTACTCCTCTTTTTACTTCTATTCTTCATGACTCTATATATACTCCCCCTTTGACATCAATGGCAAAGGGCGTCATTCATTGTAAGCACCAGTACTACTCCTGAGATAGAGTAGTCAACCTTCCACCAGTCCCAAATGACTGATGCCTTTCCTGCTTCCTTCTAAGAAGAATCAAGGAAGGGAATTACTCCCAACTTCCCCCTGAGATACTCAAAAGTATCCTTAGGCAAGGGATTTGTGAATATATCTGCCAATTGTTCTTTAGTACTCACATAGTCCAACTTGACTTCTTTCTCTACCACTTTCTCTCTTAGGAAGTGATACTTGATCTCAATGTGCTTTGTCTTTGCATGCATCATAGGGTTCTTGACATATTGATAGTGCTAGTGTTATCACAATGAATAACAATAGGGTAATCAATCTAAATTCCAAAATCCTTTATCATCTGCTTGATCCAAACAATTATAGAACAATTCAAGGCTACTACAACATACTTTGCTTCTTCTATTGACTAAGAAATACAATTTTGTTTCTTTCTTGTCTAGGTGACAAGTCTATCACCAAGAAACACTGCTCCACCTAAAGTACTCTTTCTATCATCAACACATCCTTCCCAATCTACATCAGTGTACACATGAAGCTCAACATTTTCTGAATTAGGATACCATAGACCATAGTCTATAGTGCCCTGCAAGTATCTAAATATTATTTTTATTTCCATGAGGTGACTTTGTTTAGGCTTTGTAGCAAATCTTCCAACTATGCCAACTGCATTGGAAATATCAAGTCTAGTCCGAGTAAGATATATGAGTTTACCAATCATAGACTTATACAATGTTATATCTACTATTGGTGAGTCATCTTCTTTTTTAAGCTTGCATCTGGTGATCATAGGAGTTCCTACTGGCTTGCAATCATCCATCTTGAATTTCTTCAGTATCTCTTTCACATACTTTGATTGATTAATGAAAATCCCTTTTTCTATCTGCTGCACACTTAGTCCCAAAAAGTACTTGATAGGACCAATCATACTCATCTCAAACTCATTCTGCATTTATTTGGCAAATTTAGTATTGAGTTTGTCATTACCTCCAAAGATAATGTCATCAACAAATATAGCTAAAATAAGTAAACCTTCAGATGTCTCTCTAATGAATAGATTACAATCTACTGCTCCCTTGTTGAAACCAATCTTTGTTAAGTATCCATCTAGTCTCTCATACCATGCTCTAGGAGCTTGATTAAGTCCATAGAGGGCTTTCTTCAATCTGCATACTATATTAGGTCTGTATGATAGGGTGAATCCTTTTGGCTGCTCGATGTATACTTCTTCTTTCAAGTCTCCATTCAGGAATGCTGGCTTGACATCCATCTGATAAACTTTGAAGTTTTTAACTATAGCATAAGCTAAAAATAACTTAATATCTTCTAATCTACTCACAGGTGCAAATGTGTCTGAATAATCAATGCCTTCTCTTTGCACATAACCTTTACATACTAATCTTGCTTTGTTTCTTACTACTGTACCATCTTCATTCATCTTATTTTTGAATATCCACTTTATTCCAATTACATTTTTATCACTAGGTTTAGGGACCAATTCCCAAGTGTCATTTTTAACAATCTGATCAAGTTCTTCTTTCATAGCATCATGCCAATCTGAATTATTTCATGCATCTTCAACACTTGAAGGTTCAATCTGAGATAGTAAACATACTGCTTCATTTCTAGTTGAGTTCTTTGCTTATGATCTTCTTAATACTTTTCTGCTCTGATCTCCAATGATGTCTACCTTGGAATGATTTCTTGATGTAAACTTTGGAACTTTAGGTGATGCTGATTCATCAGCCTTAGGAGTATTTTCTTCACTTATCTTAGGGTCATTAAATAACACATCAATACTATCAAACATTTCTTCAATAACTGTCTCACTAGTAGAGGGTGTAGGTTCTTCTTCAATCATGGGTGAGTAATCATGATATCTTTCTTGAATCATAAACTTTTCATCAATCTTTACACAAGCACTTTCAATGATCTTTTTCAATCTTAAATTGAAACATCTATAAGCTTTACTTTTAGTAGAGTAACCAAGGAAAATACCTTCATCACTTCTTGCATCAAACTTGCCTACTGCTTCATCCCTCTTGATGTAGCACTTGCTTCCAAAGATTCTGAAGTATTTTACTATGGGAACATTACCAAACCATAACTCATAAGGTGTTTTGTCTGCACCAGGCCTCAATTGAATCCTATTGATGGTATAGACTGTTGTATTGACCACATCTCTCCAATAGATGTGTGCAAATTTTCCTTCTATCATAATGGTGTGCACTATATCAAGAATGATCATATTCCTTCTCTCTACAATTCCATTCTACTGAGGTGTTCTAGGTGCACTTAATTGTCTCTTTATGCCATGTTTTTCATAGTACTCATAAAATATGTCAAAGGTGAATTCTCCTCCTCTATCTGATCTCAAGGATTTTATCTTTAGTCCAGATTCATTCTCAACCTTAGCTTTGAATATTTTGAACTTATCAAATGCTTCTGACTTATCTTTTAAGAATGCAACCCACATCATCCTAGTATAATCATCAAAAAACAAAATGAAATACCTTTCACCATAGTATGATCAAGTTTGAGTTGGACCACATAGGTTTATATGAATCAGATCCAACTTGTTCTCTACTGAATTCTACTTGCTCCTAAATGAATTTCTCACATGATTCCCCATCACACATTCCTTGCATATAGTATCAACTAGTTTTTCTATGCTAGGTAGATCTCTTACTACCTTAACATTGCTTATCTTTACTATGTTATCAAAATTGATATGACATAGTCTTCTATGCCACAACCAACTGTCATCAACTTTAGCAAAAAAACAACTTGCTTCTAAATTGAGCTGGAAAATATTACCTCTTGTCTTTATGCCTGATGCAATCATAAAACCATCTTTTTTTTAATGATGCATTTGTCATCTTTGAACTCCAACTGATAGCCTTTTCCAAGTAACTATCCAACACTGAGAAGGTTATGTTTCAAACCATCAACATAAAGAACATCTTCAGTACTGTTCTTTCCATCCAAAGTGATGGCTCCTCTACCAACTATAGGTTTAGGAGTGTTGTCTCCAAATCTGACCATACCTCCATTGTATTTGTCCAAATGAACAAACCTAACTTTATCACCTATCATGTGATGTGAACAACCACTGTCTATAATCCAGTCTATCCTTATGTCAGCTTGTGAAATCAATGCTAGCTCTTGATTTACTTTCTCATCTTTAGGAACTCACTTACTATTTATCCTGTCTACAATAGCAATGAATCCAATTTCTTCTTCACTTGATTCTTCATCTGAAACTCCATCTCCAACATAGTATCATTCCTTAGAATACTTAGGCTTGTAATCCTTTTTGAACTTTTTAGCTCTGGTGGGACACTTAGATGCAAAGTGTCCAATCTTATTACATGAAAAGAATTTACATGGTAATTGACCTTCATATTTTCCTTTTCCTTTCTTTTGTCTTTTGGAAACCATAGCAATAAAATCATCCAGTGTTTTATCTTCATCATCATCATCAAAATTACCAAAAGTGTTTGCAAATTTCTTACCATGAACTGTTGCTTTGAAATTTGTTTCATTCTTTGGTTCTGTCTTCAATCTTGAAATTTCAAAAGCTAAGATCTTGCTGATCAAGGTTTCTCTCTTGAAATTTGATGTAAGCTGCATGGTCTCATCAAGGATGTTGATCTTGCTTTCATATTCAGGAGTAAGAGTAGTCATTACTTTATCCATAATGTCCTCTTCTGATATCTCTCCACCATTGTTCTTGATTTTAGCAACTGCTTCATTGATCCTCTGATTGTAAGCTCTGATGTTTTCTTTAGGAAGCATCTCTAATGCATTGTATCTTTTCTTCCATGTCTTTCTGCGCACATCCTTAGCTTGTTTTTCTCCTTCAAATGTGTCTTCTAGGTGCTTCCATATTTTATGGGCTGTATCTACCTTCTTTATTTCTGAGAATTCACCATCAGATAGGGCGCTGATAAGGGCCTCTTTAGCAATAGCATTATAATGAAATAATTCCTTTTGTGCGTCAGTAGCATCATCTTTTCCAAGGTCTTCTAAGGTAGGAATCTTGGTTTCTTTGATGGTTACATTAAAAACTTCAAAAGAAATGCACTGCAAATGGGTCACCATCTTTTTCTTCCAATCAAGATAATTATCTCCATCAAACTTAGGACTTTCTTTCCTAAAGCATGCCATCTAATCAACCTGAAGCTATTAAAATTTCTCTCCGAGGCACTTGGCTCTAATACCAATTGTTAGGAATAGTCCCAAGAGATAACTGAGAGGGGGGGGTGAATCAGTTATCTACAAGATTCAATTCTTTATCCAATTAAGTATACTTAAACATAAAGCATAAACACAATGAAAGAACACATGAACACAACACCAATATTTTGGTTACGGGGAAACCCAAATAGGTAAAAACCCTGGTGGGACTTGATACCCACTAATATTTTGTACTAGTGTATAATGATCCTTGCTAGAAGATCCTTTACCCTGTTAGGAGTAGATTTACAATATATTAAGTATAGTAAACCTGGTTAAGGGTCAAAACCTGTTAGGAGTTTTTTACAATTTTCCCTGTTACGGGAGAGGACACACTATCCGAGAGCTCACTACTCAAATGGGCGAAGGCTACAACCTTCTGAATAACAGATATACACTATATCTAGATCTTGGTGAACTGTGCTTTGACCTGTTGTCTAGATCAGTTCCAATGAATAGCACAAGTAATTTACTTGGTCACATAGACCTTCTTCTGATGGTTCCACAACTCGCACACTCTGCTCTGCTCTACTTTATCAACCATGAACCACATTTCAGCAATCACAAATGATTGCCTATAAATATCTTTCCTTCAAATGATATAATCTTGTCAGCCTATTAGAACCACCTTGAAATCATATTAGAGAAACCATAATAAACTCCAACACACATTTTTTAAGCTCTATTATGCACGCAACTCATTCTGGGACCTGTCTAATAAAATAAATGTAGACGCATGCCACATACTGTCGGCTCTACCAAAACAACTAGAACTTTCTCTGTAAGCTGAATTAACTTATGCGCTCTTAAATGAACATCAATAATACTTCTCCAAGCTTAACTCCAAGGGTGCATACCCTCAAGATAGGTGCAACTCAAGAACCAATAAAATATCTATTGGCTCTTTTGAACAAACACAGGAAGTTGCTACTTGCGAATAGCGACTGCATAACTTCACTTGTGTTCATCATCAGACTATGCGTCCATAGACTTAACATCACTAACATGTCTTTAACATATATCCAAGGGTAAATTCCCATAGGAAAACTATATGGACAACCATACACAGGACACTGTCTATTACTCTGTCAGGAACACTGCTGACACCAACTACAATATAACTGTCTATGCTATTAGTTAACCTCTGCGCCCATGATATCATGCTGATATCATGTCCATGCTACATATACATAAATTTTACTATATAAGACTTCCACACATGCTAATTTCCATATGTTGTCATCAATGACAAACATACAGTCAGTACTGGCCTGCTGGCAAATCTCCAACAAAAGTCATTGTCTTTTGTACCTATTTTGTTCTACTTTTGTTTATTGTTGTTTATCTTTATTTTCTGGGCCAAAAATTAACATTAAGAAGGGATTCATATTAAGCAATATTGTTTGTGCAAGGAAACTTTATTCTGAATTCTTCAAGGATTGAGTATCCTTGAGGAGTGATGAAAAATATGCCTGCTCTAGATCCATTTAGTGTATAGGAACCGTCAAAGAATAACTTCCATGCTCTAGAAGAAATATTCATGATAGAGGAATCTGGGAATTCCATTTGCATTGGTGTATCCTCAAACAAAGGTGTGTTAGCCAGTTGATCAACAATAACTTGTCCCTTGATAGCTTTTCTTTCAACATATTCAATGTCAAATTCACTTAATAGCATCACCCATTTAGCTAATCTACCTATGAGGGAAGATTTTCTTAGTAGGTACTTGAGTGGATCAATCTTAGCTACCAAATGTGTAGTATGAGCTAACATGTAGTGTCTCAATTTCTATGATGCAAAGATCACAGCTAGACAAGCATTCTCAATCATGGAATAGTTCTTCTCATATGCTGCCAATGTTCTACTGATATAGTATATAGCTCTTTCCTTATTGTTCTCATCATGCTGTGCTAGTAATGTGCCTAGTGATGTATCTGTTGCAGAGACATATAGAATCAATGGCTTTCCTTGAATAGGAGGCATCAAAATAGGAGGATTTGATAGATATTTATTGATATGATTAAAGTTATTTTTACATTCCTCATTCCATGCAAAAGTCACACCTTTATGTAATGTCTTTGTGAAAGGTTGTGATATATCTGCTAGCTGAGATATCAAGCATCTAATAAATTGTACTCTCCCTTGTAATGTTCTCATTTGGTTGATATTCTTGGGAGGTTGCATCTCCATGATAGCTTTAACCTTAGCATGATCTACTTCAATGCCCTTCTTTGAAATAATGTAGCCTAAGAGCTTTCCATAAGTGACACCAAAAGAACACTTCTTAGGGTTCAGTCTAAGAATAAAATTCTCCATTTGGTCTAGTATTTTTCTCAAATCATTTAGTTGTTCAGATCTTATCATAAATTTTGCTAGAGTATCATCAACATAATCCTCCATAATTTGATGCATCATGTCATGAAAAATAGACATCATAGCTCTCTAATATGTAGCACCTACATTCTTCAAACCAATGGCATGACATTCCAACAAAAGGTACCCTATGCACATGTGAAAGCAATTTTCTCTTGATCCTCTGGAGCAATTTTTATTTGGTTGTATCCAGAAAAAGCATCCATTAAAGAATACATCTCAAAGCCCATAGTCATGTCCACTATCATGTCGATATTTGGTAATGGAAAATCATCCTTAGGGCATGCCTTGTTTACATCTCTAAAATCTATGTACTCTCTTATAGGTTTGTTTGGTTTTGATACTTGAACTATGTTATAGATCCACTTAGCATAATCAATAACTCAGATAAATCTGGCTTTTAGTAGTTTCTCTAATTCAGCTTTGACCAAGAGTGCAACATGTGGATGCATCTTTCTCAATTTTTGCTTAATAGGTTTGACTCCTAGAGCTATAGATAAATGGTACATTATAAGATCAGGACCCAACTCTTGCATATCTAAATATTTCCATGCAAAATTGATCTTCTTTTCTATTAGGAATGTAGTAAATTTTTTCTTTTCTTCTTTTGATAAGGATTGTGCTACATGGATCAAATGTGGTTCTTTTGTTGTTCCCAAGTTGATAGATTGAGTGGGCTTAATTAGTACTGGAGATCTATCCTATAAATGACTCAGAAGGACATCAAATATCTCATCCTTAGGCACCTCAGAGAGGTTTTCACCTTTGGATGTGTCTTTTATTTTTACTATTGTAGGTTTTGAGACTGTCACAAAGTGGTTTTCACCCTCATAACTCTTTTTCTTTTTACTTTTATTCTTATTCTTTTAACTAAGATACTTGATGTCTGACTCCGTCATGCTAATGCTCAGTTCACTTTTGGAAGTCATCATAGGCTCAACTACATTGAGGTAGAAAGCAAGGGTATAGTCATTTGGAAAGGTATAGATACCTTGGCTCAGATTTGTGGAGGTTTGGTCAAGAAGTTCAGGATGTTGGATAGTCAAAGCGGTGAAAGATTGGGAAATAGTGTTTACAGATATGGATCTATCATCATCAGTCCTAACTTGAGTCTCGAGTTCGAAGGTGATATTACAACTCAAAATGTTCAATTCATGAATAGGCTCAATGTCATTGTGGGAGTCCACTTCAGCCATCGGTGGATCAGACTCGTTAAGTTCATCATTTTTATCTAGACTTACATTGGGTTTAGGTGCATATTGGTGAATAAGATCAATATGTTTTTCTATGATAAGCTCATCTTCCTTTGGAATGACTCCCCATTCATAGTCATTGGATTCCTCATCTATGCCTATAGGAAATTTGAGAATGTGTGTAAATTTAGGATGGATACCCCAAGAAGGGTTACCCTCAGAGTCTGATTTGAATTCATACTCATGAGAATCTATTTCAGAATTGTTGCCACCTTCCTACTTGTCTATTTGGTTTCCTTCAAGATCAGCTAGTTCTTGTGGTACAACTATCTTTTGTTCCATAATAGGTTCTTGTGTATCTACTACATTGATGTTCTCCTTAGTTTTCTCTTCATCTTTAAGGAGGTCTTTTATTTCTTTAGGAAAACACTCATAAGGAATGAGCTCATTAGTAGTGTCTGAATCATCACTGTCAAATTGTGGTATTTCTTCCTTTAGTTGAATTTTGGCTGATGGTTCAATCTATTCCAAGACATGTGGAGAGTTTTTGCTAAGATAGAAAGGCTTCTTTTGATATCCTAGACTTGTTGTATTCTTATTTTTTCAACCATGGTGATCAAGATGTGATAGAAGGCCTTTACCTTATAGTCCTAGAGTTCCTTTTCCAGTGTATCCCATTTTTGTCATTAATTTTTCCCCTAGTCCATATGACTTCTGAGGAATTTTTCTTGAAGTGGAATCACATTTCTGGACTGATTGGGATTGAGACTCATCCTTGTATAACTATGCAAGCCCAACTTAAAAAGGTAGAATTTTTAAGTTTGGTAATGATGCGCCATGTGCTATGAAAGAAAAAGGATCAATAAGATTAACTGATAAGATCAGATGTGATAATACTTACTGGGTTGAAGGTATTAACTACAATTTGTTAAGTGTGGCACAATTAAGCAATACTGGTTATCGAGTTGAATTTCATCACAAAAATGCTAAAATATTTGATGCCACTAGTGAGGTAATTGGAAGTGGAGAACATACAAGAGGTAATTTGTTCTATCTGGACCTATCTGAAGAAACATGTTTGTTTGCACAATTTGATGATGTATGGTTATGGCATAAGAGGTTGTGTCATGTTAACTTTGACAATTTGATAAATATCAGTAAGATGAAGAAAGTTAGAGGTTTACCAAGATTGAAAAAACTTGACAATGTGATGTGCAAACAATGTCAATTAGGAAAGATGACAAAGTCTAGTTTTAAGAGCAAGACCTATACTTCTAACAATATTATGGAATTGGTTCATACTAAACTTTGTGGACCTATGGGTGTGCAAAGTTATTGTGGTGATCAATATTTCATTCTATTTGTTGATGACTATTCTAGAATGATGATTGTAATGTTTCTAAAAGAGAAATTTGATGCATTTTAGTTGTTTAAGTGGTATTTGGCAAACGTTTAGAAAGAAATAGGTAAAATCTTGAAATGTTTGAGATTTGACAGAGGAGGAGAGTTTATATCAAATGAGTTCAATGTATCTTTTAATGATAGAGGGATAAAGAAACATATGTTTCACCTAGGACACCTCCACATAATGGTATAGAAGAAAGAAGCAACATATCAATTATGGATTGTGCTAGAACACTAATGATAGAGAAAAATGTTGTACAAAATTACCAAAGACAAGATGTAAGTACAACTATTTATACCTTGAACTGAGTACAAATCAAGAAAGGTACTAATGCTACACCTTTTGAGTTATGGTATGGATATGCACCTAATGTGAAATATTTTAAAGTCTTTGGGAGTAAATGTTATATACTGAAAGAAAAATGATAAAGGCATATTCCAAGGATATTCCACTAAGAGAAAAGATTGCAAGTGTTTCAATTCTAACACTAACAAAATTATGGAAAGTGCAAATGTTAGAGTTGATGAATATGCAGAAATGAATGAAGTTGAGTGCAAACAAGAGTTTGAAGATTATAAATCTTTTATATACATGGAAGAAGGAGATTCTAGTAATGTACCTAAAAAAATGCTCAAGAATTGCATGAGACTGCCGAGACACAACAAGAAATTGTCAAGCATCAGGAGGATGCTTCTGAGAAATGAGAAGAAGAGACAAAGAATCTACAAGATGAACTTGAAGATCAAGAACAAGGAGAAAGGAAATATGAACCTACATTGGCACAATATGTAAGAAGACATCATAAGCCTGAACAGATAATTAGAGATAAAGAATCTGGAGTCATGAAAAGAAGTAAGTTGAAATATCCTACATGCTTACTATATGAGTTTGAGCCTAAAACAGTAAAGGATGCTCTAGAGGATAAAGATTGGATACAAGCCATGAATGAAGAAATAGAATAGATTGAGAAAAACAAAACTTGGACACTAGTGCCAAGACCAGAAGATAAGAATATTATTGGAACAAAATGTGTTTTTAGAAACAAGATAAATGAACATGGAGAAGTTACCAGAAAAAATCCCATATTGTTATGAAAAGGATATGCACAAGAAGAAGGCATTGACTATGGGGAGCCATTTTCCCCAGTGGCAAGATTGGAAGGAGTGAGGACTCTACTTGCATATGCAGCTTATAAAGGATTCAAAGTATATCAAATGGATGTTAAATCTACATTCTTGAATGGGATACTAGAAGAAGAAGTATACATTGAACAACTTGAAAGATTTGTTGACCCAAGCAAGGAAAATATGGTTTGCAAGCTACACAAGGCAGTGTATAGATTAAAGCAAGCTCCCAAAGCATGGTATGAGAGACTACATAATTATCTGATAAAGATTGGATTTGTAAGGATAAATGAAAACAACAATATGTATTTGAAGACTGAAAAAGGTAAAGGGATTTTGTTAGTATAAATCTTTGTTGATGATATCATATTTGGAGGACAAGATGCCCTATGTCAAACCTTTTCAAATGAGATGCAAACTGAATTTGAAATGTGTATGTTTGGTGAGATCAAATTCTTTGTTGGTTTGCAAGTTTATCAGATGAAGAAATGTATCTATATTAATCAATCTAAATATGTCAAGGAGATACTTGAAACTTTTGGTATGGAAGCTTCTAGACCAGTAAGTACACCTATGGCTACTGGACAAAAGTTATCTAAAACTGATGATACAACTGAAGTTAATAAAACCTTGTATAGATCCATGATTAGAAAGATAAAATATGTTGTCCATAGCACACCAGATATTTCCCTAGCAGCTGATATTGTTGCAATATTTTATGTGAATCATAAAGAGAGACATGATGGCAATGAAAAGGATATTGAGATATCTAAAAGGAACAAAAGACTATGGATTGTATTACAAGAAGAATGACAAGTTTGAAATGAAAGTTTACACTGATGTATATTGGGCTGAAAATTTTGATGACATAAAGAGTACAAGTGGTGGAACATTCTTTCTAGGAAAGAGATTAGTCTCTTGGACAAGTAGGAAACAAAACTACATCCCCCAATCTACAACAAAAGCTGAATATGTAGTGCAAAAACAATGAATTGTTCAAATTTAGTGTGGATTAAGCAATTGTTAAAAGGTATGATGGAGGAAATCACTGAACCGATTATTATTTTCTATGATAACACAAGTTCTATCAAAATATCAAATAATCCTGCTATGCACACTGAGACTAAGCATATTGCTATTAAATATCATTGCTTGAGAGAGTTAGTTCAAGACAAAGAAGTGAGATTGGAATATGTGAATACAAAGGAATAATTAGAAGATATATTCACAAAAGCATTACCTAAAGATGTTCATGAATACCTTAGAGGTAAATTAGGGGTGATTCCCCTAACTGAAGCTACCTAGAAACATATAGGAGCATTGCATCAAAGGTGTTAATCAGAATATCTGAAAATTTGATGCAGAAGAGGTCACACTTTAGGAGTTGCCTAGAGTTGTGAGGAGTAAAGAAAATATGTTAATCATTCATAAGCAAGATTACAGAGGGAGTATAAAACATAAAGAAATGAAATGAAGACATCTACATGGTTAAGATGTAAGTGATATATACAAGTTTCTTTGGAAGTGTTGTCAAAGAGGGAGAGATTCTATGAACCATTTGGAAAAGATAAAGAGGGAGAGATTCAGTAAACCAGATATATACAAAACTGAGGGACAAATTTAATAAACCTGAGGGAGAGATACAGAAAGAGATTCAGTGAATAGAAAAAGAAAAATTTATCCAAGAGGGAGCTGGTACTTGGATATGTTGGATATGAATCAGAATAAAGCTAAGGATATTAATAAAGATCTGATTAACATAGATTTTGGATTGTATGGTGAATCATATGATGTTCATGTGGTGTTTCCATCAATGACAAAGATAGATATTGTTGGAAACTACAATTGAAACAATTGTTATATTGTCATTGATGTCAAACTTTAACTGGTAAGACAGTTTCTATCTAGGAGAGTACCATATCTTTTGATTGATGAAGAGGATTTGAAAAGAGGAGATAACAAGAGGACCTAAGAAAAGGTTGAGTTATGTGATACTTCAATGGGTACTTGATTAGTTGGCACATTGACATTGTAATGTGTTATTTATATTTAACACTAAGTGGAGAAGAAACACTGGAAATATAGGTCTAACCGAGAAAAAGTGAAGACATCTAGTTTAAGCCGAGTGATGCTAGTGTTGACCTAGCACTAGTATTTGCCGAGAAAATCTAGTGTCACTCGAGCATCAGTAATTACTGAGCGATAGATAATTACTAGGAAAAGAGAGTTTTTGCCAAGAAGGAAAGTTTTAGCGATGACTGAGTTATCTAGTGATGACCGAGGAGATGAACACAGTATTGACCGAGTGTCAGTAATTTACATTTTGATAAGGAATTGAGAATCCCAACCGATATAGTTGAATTCTTGGGATATGTAAAATGTGTTGACATCATTAATGAGTGGCATGAAGCATTTAATACATGGAAAAATGTTTTCTTATGGATTCAAAGAGAAGTTTGGAGATGTATCTAGAAGGAAAAAGAAGGAGAATGAAATAATGGAAGGATTCGATGAATCTGACCTAAACCTAAGATCTACAGAAGAGATTAAACATCAAAAGATTAATCTACCTGATCAAAGAGGTATAAGGATGACCTAATTTTTAGGTTACAAGAGGGATGGAAGAGGTTGATGTTATTGAATGATGAATCGAAGAAGAAGGCTGAAGGTGAAGTTGTGAAGAGCTTAACAAAGTTGTGGTGATTGCTTGAAGATAATTCTGAGCAGATTAGAGATGGAGATGGAAATGAAGGTCAGTCACTAAATCAACATATGAGAGAATTAGTTCTATATTTTCAAAGTGAGTTGTATATTTTCAGATCAGAACCTACTATTAATTTCTAATGATTGTATCTGTCTAAATACTTTAATCAAGGTTGACCTAACAATCATTGTATAAATTCTTTAATCAAGGTGACATTCTGATGGAATGTTCTTAAGACCTCTAACAAGTCCACTCTTAACAGGGTGATTAAATCCTTTAACTGGGTTACACCTAACAATATGTATTGTAAACCTTTAATAGGGTTAGCTTCTCACAGAGCTCACTCCAAAAGAATGAAAATCAGTAGCATGTTACAAAAGTGGTTTTTCCCAAATTGGGTTTCCACTATAAATCTTGGTGTTATACTTATGTGAATTTTATTTGATGTGAATGATGTTGCAAGTTAATTACTTTTGGATAGTGGAATGCAAGTTTTATGTTGTTGATATATGCTATAGAGACTGAGTTGGAAACTTATTAGATCTAAGTTTTTTGAAGAGCTAGAAAGTTGAATTGGTACATCTGAAATTGAGGATAAATGATTCACCTCCCCTCTCAATTATTCTAAAATCATTCTAACACCTCCTTGGTTTCTCCATGATGTTACGACTAGAGGACTAGGGGCATGGGGCATGATTTATTTGATTTTTGCCTATGGTGTGATTTTGATGATCTTAAGCTATCTAATAAACTAGGTGTCTATGATAAGAGCCTCCATCATGATTGGAACGTCACACATACCTTGACCTTCTTTATTCAGACACTTAGGTGAGGTTGGAATTATCTCCTCGACTATTACATTGTGTTTTCTTATGCAAGAAGCATTCAAGTTATTCTAGACTCTTATGTCTTTATGCTTATGGTTACTTGCAACATTAATTTAGAAACCATGTTCAGGTCATCTTGGTTCTTATACCTCGGTGCTTACATATGTTTCCTACATTATATTTGATATAGATCATATTCATATCTTAATAGGTGTGCTTGCACTAGTGATGGTTGTATGATCTTGTGATGTCCCTTAATAAGGCTCGATGATAAAAACAAAGACCTATTTATTGACTCTTTCAAGTTTCACTTTGCATCTTCATGTTATTATTTTATTTTTAGGGTTCATTCTAGTTTGCATCTGAGTTAGGAGAGGGTCTCCTTCATCATTAATAGACAACTTTGGTAATCCTTTTTTAGCATTCTCGATTCATTTTTGGGATCGAAACTGAAATCCAATTTCATTTTCTTTTTCTTTTGAGGATTATCTTTTCATCCTTTGAGGGAAACATTGATCATATTTCTCCATAATCTCTTTCTTTGACCTAATGCTAAATGTTATAACTTTTTGGTCAACCTTATTCAAACTAGGGAAAAAATTTCATCACTTGATGGTCAAACTTGGTCTTGTGCACTTATCAATAATCTTGAACCTTATCTTATCCAGATTTTATCAAATCTATCTCATTTTTGTATCTCCTCTACCTCATTTCGATTTCGATCCTGAGGGGGCAGGAATAACCTATCTTTCAAAGCTACAAATTGATTCTACTATCTTATTGTCTTGACTTTCAATCTCTATTTTAGTGTTCAGTTTCACTTCAACTATACATTGGAATCTTGCTATCTTTGCTAGTTCTCATTCGATCAAGTTTGGGATTAGTTATTTCTCTTGCGTCGTTTGGTCAAGTTTGGAGTTAAATTTTTTCAGCTACCTTGTTATCTTTGCTAGTTCTCGTTAGATCAAGTTCATGATTAGTTGTATCTTTGTGCTTCATTCGATCAAGTTCTGAGTCAGATCTCTACCAGTTACATTGACATCATCATTCTTTGACTTAATGTGTTCCCAAATCACTCACACATTAGTCAAAGAGGGGCAAATGTAATCACCCAAAAATGGTCTAGTAAACTTTGAGCCCCTTTTTAAATATTAAAATTTAAATGCTATACTAAATCTTGTGCTTAATTAATTTTTCATATTTATTTACTCTCTTATTTCTTGACCAAATCATCATTTTATCATTTATTTGATTATATCCTAAAGTTTGACCACTTTATCCTAAGCTTTATTTAATTAAGAGAACATGCTCCCCTTTAATTAAATAAATAAACTTTTAATTAAATTATAAAATCACTCTATCCTAAGCCACATTTAATTAAAAGAACATGCTCCCTTTTAATTAAATAAAAACCCTTTTTAATTAAATAATGGAAACCACTTTGCTAAAAATAATAAATTAAAAATAAAAATAAAAGTGTACTTTCTAATGAGATAGAATCCTTTGACTTTTTAAAAAGGCTTTTGCCTCTTTATCTCAACCACTCATTATTTTGCCTCTTAATCATGTCCATTGATTTTGCCTCTTGAGAATCTTGAGCACATGGATCAACCAAGATTTAATCTCCACCCTTGCTCATTTATTTTTGCCTCTTAATCTTGACCGTTCACTCATTTCTAAATCATTTAAAAGGAGACTCTCTCGTCACTTTTTTTTTGGTAAAATTTTTATATTTATATTAATAATAAAATAGTTTAAAAAGGGCTCCCAGAGAAAAGAACTAGAAAAGAAAAACTCTGTTCATTATCCATCATAATACAAACTATGATAGAGAGTTTTATCTATATCAAAACCTAAAGAACTACCCAAAAACCTGTTGGCATGCTTTTAGCACCCCTATTTTAAACTTTTAAATCAAGCCCCCATTCCATTAAATGCAAGTGTTGCATAATTTTTAAATATTTTGTGAAAGTTATGTGAAGCAAATGCATGTGTTGCAAAGTTGGTCCTCCCATTGAACTACAAATCTTGAACTATTTTAGTTCAAAGTTCAAGGTTCAACCGTCAGGTGTAAATTGTAACAAGCCTTGGGTGGTAGCCAATCTGTGCCTTTATGATGCTTCATTTCTTTGTAACTATGATAAGGGGCAGTGCTTTAATTTCAAGCATCCAAAATGATTCAAGATGCCAGGTTCATAATTCAAAACACAGATTTATCTTTCAACACTGCAATTTCAAGTTTAAGCACTAGAGTTTAAATATCCAAGGTCAAAGTACAGATTTGAGTTTGAGTTTGAAGTCAAAACATAAATTTAGAAGTTCAGAACAGTGAGGTGAACAGTTGAAAGATGCTACTTAATGTGAAAAATTGTAGAGTGGAGGTTTTCCTCATTCTTGAGATCACTAGGTCTCATTTAAGTGACAATGACTTTATAGATAACTAATTCAAAGGAACTGAATATGCAGCAATAACTTGAGGATATAGAGATATTCATAAATCTTATTGAAGGAATATATGCATGGGCTTATCAAATTGTAGGGCCCATTCTCATTCTGAATCTGATTTGAGTTATCTCTTTCTCAATTAATAGCATGAGAGAATATGTTCCCATTCCTACAGTACAGAGGCATATCCAAAAGTTTATAAATCTCTCATGATTGACCTTCCAATCTCATATGTATTTTCATGGAGGTTAAAGTTGAAGGGAGAAAGCATTAATTAATTCCTAGTTAGTGAAGAATGGTCACAAAGGGCCAAGTTTGAAGCAGAGTGGATTGCATGCGAATTGCTTGATGAAATGCCTACCATTTAAATCCATCTCAAATAGATGGTGAAACTTGATCAAGTAGGAGTTTGCATATGCAATATAGACATCTGAGAAGTATGAATAGTTCAAATTTTGGTGCAGTGTATTTGAGAGCAGAAGATGTGAAAGTCACTGAGAATAATTTTTCAACAAGTCTGATTTTATGACAGTCATATATACCCTCACAAAGCAGCCTGTAACTTTTGACTGGGATATCATTTTTAAAATATCTTTGGTTATAATTCAGATAACTAGGTTTCAGATAACATATCCAAGAATGAGCTCGATCCAACAGTTGAACAAAAAGTTATGCCCCCCACATGGAGACCCATTTTTTCTGTCAGAGATATTTTCAGTCCGCCCAACATAACAAATATTTTTATTCTTGGTTGACATAATCAAATGCCACTTGTCTAAATTTCATTTGACATGTTAAGTTATATCATTATAAACTTCAAAATCAATAGTTTATAATGATATCAAATTATCAAAAGAAAAACATTAGAAGTGAATGGAAAATAGTTTCAAGAATCAGTTATGGGATAAAAATGGAAAAGTTACGGGAAGTGAAAGAACAAGATGAAAGTTTTCAAGAATTAGTTAACTAGGAAAGGGGCTGAAGATTATTTATTGGAAGATCTTGATGAAGCAGGGTTTCTTCTTTTTTCAGCAAGTCTGTTGGCTACGGGAGAGGGAGATCAATTTTCTGAATGTAATTGTAACAAAGGAAAATGATTTATTTTTTACTTTTCTGCATCTTGATTGTAATAACAGGGATGATCTGATCTTGTGGTTATGTCATTTGGTATCTGAAATAAAGAGTTAAATTGTATTTTGGATCTGTTGGTCTAATTTATGATTTCTCTGATTGAGATAAATCATATGGTGATCTCTTTCAGATTTTAGTCACTATCCTGTACTTATTTTTATTAAACGGATGTTTGAATCTGTGGGTTTATTCATTCTTCATATTGTAGAAATGATTTCTTTGCATTTCCTCTATAATGTGAAAGATTTAATAAATGGTCTTGTGGCTTTCTATTAATCTTTCTCTCTTTTTACTTATAAAGTTGATAATCACATTCATTTCATGTTGATGAATGAATGTTAGGCTGCCTTCGTGTCTTCTGGTTAAAGACATACTCAGCTTTTTAATTCATTGTAAACCTTTCTAAGAGGGAGTTGTACCTCTCAATTCAGAGGAAGATTATCAATTCAATGATAATCTATCCAACTGTTAGTGTTGTTTGTTCTTCTTTCTGGGCATTTGGAGTTAAGTTATTTATTTATTTTTGAAGGACAAATTTGTTTACTAATAGATTTTTGGTGACTCTGCTGGGGAAACAGAAATGAAAGATCACTATTTTCTTTTCTCAGTAAAAACTTCTATTTCCATCTCAGTGTAAAAGAGATTGGCGACTTCATTTTATAATTTTTAGAATCTTTTGGTTAAAAAGAGTCCAGTTTATTATGGCTTTGGTTGCAGCCCAGTCATGGAGTCCCCAGTTTGGGCCTCTTTCTCTGTCATTACTTTCAGCCCTACCTAAAAGGCCAAAAGAGTATGTTCCTACATTTGCTGGAGATAAAAATGAATGCCCAAAAATTCACATTAAAGCATTCAGTGTTGCCTACAGTATTCTTGGTGTACAAGAAGAAAATGTCTATGTGAGATTATTTGTTGGAAGCCTGATTGGTAAAGCTGCTGATTGGTTCCAGAATTTAAAAAGTGGATGCATTACCTATTGGAACGACCTGGAGGTAAAATTTCTTGATAGATTTGGATATGCAGTTGATATAGGTGAATTACTAGTAAATTTTGTTCAAATCAAGATGGAGGAAAATAAATCTATGAGAAGTTTTATTGACAGATTTAATAGATGTGTTAGTAAAATGCCTCAAGCAAGTCAACCAACTAAAAATAATCAGTTATGTATTTTTATTGCTGCATTGCAAACTGAGATCAATTTTTTGTTAAGGCAAAAGAAATTACAAAATTTAAAAGATGCTCAAAGGGAAGCTGTGGAAATAGATGATTGTATGACTTTGAGTGGAATAAAGTGTTTGGATACATATGCTGCAAATATATCTCAATCTGAAATTTATCTTTGTGATCAAAATTTGTATCCAAAGAAAAGCCTTTTACAAAGGAAGCCTGTCATCAAAGCAGTGCAGCCAACACAATCTATTTCTTGTTTGCAAACCTTGATTGTTTTTAATGATCGAGACTTCCAATTAGCTCCCATGATTGAAAATGATCCTTCTAGTGTTGCTAGAATACATTATTTACATGTTGAGCATGAGGATGCATTAAAAAATGTGTATGACCATACTGTTAGGAATAAG
The DNA here is from genome assembly GCA_027943335.1 of Chamaecyparis obtusa. NCBI lineage: Eukaryota > Viridiplantae > Streptophyta > Pinopsida > Cupressales > Cupressaceae > Chamaecyparis > Chamaecyparis obtusa. Next base: position 304,051 of record BSBK01000029.1, read on the forward strand.
GTGTCTCAACCTTGGATAATTCCTATTCTTATTATTTGTTTTGTAAAATGTATTTCTTGCAAATAATGTTGATGTGTCAGCATCTTGAATTGTGTGTAAGGAGATCATGGCTAAAATGGTTATGACAGATTCCTATGAAACGTAAGAGCTATGTCAGGAAGATTCAATGATAGGTGAAGACATGTGGCAACTGATAATTTTGAGTACTGTACACTCTTCCCCAATCATGGGGTTGGGGGCATCGGCCCAAAATTTTTTTTGGGGTTCCTATTTTCTTGGAGAATGGTAAAACCCTAATATGGTTATCTTTGGGAGTAGCCCTAAAAAGTGAAGTGCATGATATAAGCTTTTTAAGGGTTGCGAAGAGAGATGATGCGAGTGTATTGTTGGAATGTTTTATGTTGCCATGATTTGTCTTCAAGGGTTTAGAAATCTTCTAAAAGAACTTGCATTGCAAGTGTATTGTAAGCTATAATAGTTTTGATCAATACATTGTGCAGGTTTTGGAGTGTTGGGGTTTTTTACCGAAAGGTTTCCCCAGGTATATCATTGTGTCATTCTCTATTTTTCTATATGTATGGTATGTGGTTGCAATATCTTTGTTAAAGTAGTTAACGAATCTGAAATTGTAAGGATTTAAAAGAATTTGCACAATACTCTCCTATAGAGATTAGCATAGGAAGCTGTTTCCGCACCTGAGTTTCCTTACACATACTACACTATCAGAAAGCTCATTAACATGCCCACATGCACTATCCATTGAGAAAAGATCCAATGATGGAATAATATATGCAAGCTTTCCTGAGAGCATTTCCTGTTCAGAGTTTGAGCCTTCGACATTTGATGTCATTAATAATTTTCTAGCAAGTAATGATGATCAGATTGATATGACAGAGCAGCAAAAGCAGGTCGTTGGAAATGAAAATTTAAATGAAATTTTGCTGGAAAGTAATTCTTTTTCAGATTTTGAAGCCTTTACATTTTCTAATGCATTTCCAACAAGTAATTTTAAGCATGCTAGTATGATGGAGCAGGAAGAACAAGAAATCTATAGTGATGATAAGATAGAAGATATCTTGCATATTGATTTACAAGCAGATTTTGAGTCTTTTCAGTTTGATTGCATGCAAGATGGTAAAGAGTTTTTACATTCCAAGGCATTGAAGAATCATGAGAGATCTTATGAAGAAAAAGATGATGAATTTCTTTTTGCTTCCAGTTTGACACCACATACACAGTCTGAATTAGAGATATTCAAGTTTGATTATGAAGATGAGTTTCTTGATGGTAAGTCCATGCTAAAATAATTTTATTTTGATGATGTTCTTGATAATGCATCCTTGGAAAACAAGTTTCAAATAAATTCAAATTCAGATTTTAAAAGGAGCATTCTTGCAGATCATCATTTCACTCTTGAAGAATGTTGTCCAATCAACTGCCTAACTTGTTTTTCTAACATTCATATGGGAGGCACTGATCTTTTTGGTACAAATCAGCTCATTCAATATGGTGTCAGCACATTGCAACCAGAAGTCTATGATGAAATATGGCTCTTTGGGAGTGAGTTTTTACTTGCAAAATTCTTGCACACTATTGATTTGTTTTTCAATATTGGAGAGATCATCATATGGAAGTTGGTATGTGTTGCTTCACATGGATGCATCCCATTATTCTGGAAAGGTTCATTCTTTTTGCAGCCCGTGAACGGATTTGTGTAAGTAATCTTTTCCCTAGTTCTCATGGTGGGATTTTCCTGCCTGTGTGCATACTTGTAAATAAGTTTGGCTTGGCTAGTTTTTGTGGTGTTGGTAGTTTTTTTGTGTTTTTCTCCCTCAATTCTCTACATGCAGCTCCCTTTTATCAGCTTTGACTCTATTGCCCAATGGCTAGACAATATTCTTACCAAAGATACTGGATTCTTTGTGTCTTTATCATCCACATCCCCAGTCAGAGCCAGTTGTTGCCATGCTTTTAGCACCCCTATTTTAAACTTTTAAATCAAGTCCCCATTCCATTAAATGAAAGTGTTGCATAATTTTTAAATATTTTGTGAAAGTTATGTGAAGTAAATGCATGTGTTGCAAAGTTGGTCCTCCCGTTAAACTACAAATCTTGAACTATTTTAGTTCAAAGTTCAAGGTTCAACCATCGGGTGTAAATTGTAACAAGCCTTGGGTGGTAGCCAATCTGTGCCTTTATGATGCTTCATTTCTTTGTAACTATGATAAGGGGCAGTGCTTCAATTTCAAGCATCCAAAATGATTCAAGATGCCAGGTTCAGAATTCAAAACACAGATTTATCTTTCAACATTGCAATTTCAAGTTTGAGCAATAGAGTTTAAATATCCAAGGTCAAAGTACAGATTTGAGTTTGAGTTTGAAGTCAAAACATAAATTTAGAAGTTCAAAACAGTGAGGCGAACAGTTGAAAGATGCTACTTAATGTGAAAAATTGTAGAGTGGAGGTTTTCCTCATTCTCGAGATCACTAGGTCTCATCTAAGTGACAATGACTTTATAGATAACTAATTCAAAGGAACTAAATATGCAGAAATAACTTGAGGATATAGAGATATTCATAAATCTTATTGAAGGAATATATGCACGGGCTTATCAAATTGTAGGGCCCATTCTCATTCTGAATCTGATTTGAGTTATCTCTTTCTCAATTAATAGCATGAGAGAATATGTTCCCATTCCTGCAGTACAGAGGCATATCCAAACATTTATAAATCTCTCATGGTTGACCTTCCAATCTCATATGTATTGTCATGGAGGTTAAAGTTGAAGGGAGAAAGCATTAATTAATTCCTAGTCAGTGAAGAATGGTCACAAAGTGCCAAGTTTGAAGCAGAGTGGACTGCATGCGAATTGCTTGATGAAATGCCTACCATTTAAATCCATCTCAAATAGATGGTGAAACTTGATCAAGTAGGAGGTTGCATATGCAATATAGACATCTGAGAAGTATAAATAGTTCAAATTTTGGTGCAATGTATTTGAGAGCAGAAGATGTGAAAGTCACTGAGAATAATTTTTCAACAAGTCTGATTTTATGACAGTCATATATACCCTCACAAAGCAGCCTGTAACTTTTGACTGGGATATTATTTTTAAAATATCTTTGGTTATAATTCAGATAAATAGGTTTCAGATAACATATCCAAGAATGAGCTCGATCCAATAGTTGAACAAAAAGTTATGCCCCCCGCATGAAGACCCATTTTTTCTGTCAGAGATATTTTCAGTCTGCCCAACATAAAAAATATTTTTATTCTTGGTTGACATAATCAAATGCCACTTGTCTAAATTTCATTTGACATGTTAAGTTATATCATTATAAACTTCAAAATAAATAGTTTATAATGATATCAAATTATCAAAAGAAAAACATTAGAAGTGAATGGAAAATAGTTTCAAGAATCAGTTATGGGATAAAAATGGAAAAGTTACGGGAAGTGAAAGAACAAGATGAAAGTTTTCAAGAATTAGTTAACTAGGAAAGGGGCTGAAGATTATTTATTGGAAGATCTTGATGAAGCAGGAGTTCTTCTTTTTTCAGCAAGTCTATTGGCTACGGGAGAGGGAGATCAATTTTCTGAATGTAATTGTAACAAAGGAAAATGATTTATTTTTCACTTTTCTGCATCTTGATTGTAATAACAGGGATGATCTGATCTTGTGGTTATGTCATTTGGTATCTGAAATAAAGAGTTAAATTGTATTTTGGATCTATTGGTCTAATTTATGATTTCTCTGATTAAGATAAATCATATGGTGATCTCTTTCAGATTTTAGTCACTATCCTGTACTTGTTTTTATTAAACGGATGTTTAAATCTGTGGGTTTATTCATTCTTCATATTGTAGAAATGATTTCTTTGCATTTCCTCTGTAATGTGAAAGATTTAATAAATGGTCTTGTGGCTGTCTGTTAATCTTTCTCTCTTTTTACTTATAAACTTGATAATCACATTCATTTCATGTTGATGAATGAATGTTAGGCTGCCTTCGTGTCTCCTGGTTAAAGACATACTCAGATTTTTAATTCATTGTAAATCTTTCTAAGAGGGAGCTATACCTCTCAATTCAGAGGAAGATTATCAATTCAATGATAATCTATCCAACTGTTAGTGTTGTTTGTTCTTCTTTCTGGGCATTTGGAGTTAAGTTATTTATTTATTTTTGAAGGACAAATCTGTTTACTAACAAAACCAAAGGCCTTAAAATGATCCATTACAGTTCTGCATCATACCCCAAAATACAACAACCATGCATATATGCATGAGCTTAATAAGCACCCTCCAAGTAAAGTCCCAAAGAAACCCCAGTACATAAGGGATGAAAATATGAACAAAATATACAACTGTGTTGACCCATTACAAAGTATGGGGAGTATAGTACTCAATCCTAAAAGCTCAATACAATCTCCAACTTGAAATGAAATCGCTAATTGCCAAAAGATACTAGTTATGCATGAACCAATCCATAGAACTAAGTACATATATAAACTAAGACCAATCGAGGATATCTTGAAGAGAGGCATAGTTGAAATAATCACATGAGCATCCACCATTAAGGATTAAGAAAATCCATGTCATCAACCATGACAAAAAATCCTCTACAATAGCCTCAATGATTGGAACCAAAAATTTGGTAGAAACCATGCTCGAATGCTTGCCAAAAAATTGGTCATAGTTAGAACCATATGGGAGGGCAGAGAACAAGTTCTACCAAAAAAAAGTCATCCCACATCTATAAATTCCACAAAGAGCTGAATCACAACAAGCTGCCATAGAAGTATGGAAGTGAAGGACTTGCAAAATTTGTTAGATAAGAAACTCTAACAAGAACATAAAATAATCAGATGTCGTGATGCAAACCCCCATCCCCCAACTGATAAGGAGGAGAAAGAAACAAATAATTTTAGAGTCTATATGCCTCATTGTGCATAAATGATTCATAGCCAATATTAGTCTTGGAATAGATAGATGGAGAAGAAGATACACCCAAACAAGGATTTGAAGAGTGCACAGAATCATCCATTGAACCACACAAGTCATGACAAGGATCATTACCACCCATAGATTAAGCAGTCATGCATGGTAAAGAATTAGCCAAAGAAATAGCATGAGAGTGAGTAATTAGCCCAAGCATAGCATATGTTTTGGAAAAGGCCTTGGCCTGAAACCCAACATCAAAGGGGTACTTGTTAAGAACAATATCTAGGGGCACAATGCAGGAGGAAGAAAGACAATCTTTAATTTCCCCTAGCATCATACTAAATTTATCAGAGTTGTAAAGAAAATAACATGGGAATATCCCACCAACAAACTCATCACCCTGCCACAAATTATATCCTTGCACAACTGCCAACAAATTATTATTTTGAAGAAACCGTGGTAAAATAACCCAATTAGCAACATGAAGCAACAAAGACTAGGATTTGAATAAGTTAAGAAAGATAGAACAAAAAATTGACACAATTTGGGATGGGAAGATGATCCTCTTAAACTATGGTGCCAAAATAGATTCACTAATGAACCTTTGAATACACCTACGACATTTGGGACAATGGATGACAAACGTAGTTTCCAAAAACTCGTTAGTGATTTTACCTTCGAATGAGAGCTCAAGGACAACATGAGGCAAATAAACTCATCCATAAATCTACAAACAACCATGAGAAGAGATAAATATACAATAGAAAGAAGGAAACAAACAACCAAGAAAATGACCACATAATGGGAAAAACTGAATAAATAAATAGACCATTTGCGGAATGGAAAATCACTCGTGCTAGGGTGACCTTAATTACCAAATTGGACCCACTTCACGGAATGATTAAAAAAAAGATGCCACCTATTGAAAAAGTACATAGAACCAGTAATATCAAATAAATTTAGATATTATGAGAGACCATTCACACGCGCTAAGGAATAGGATGCCAAAACTATGACACATATCCAATGCTAACCTGCAGAATAATTATTAGTACAACCAAAGATAAACACAAGTAGGAATTATATAGAGATTGTTGGAAATATTCAGGAATTAACCGAGTTACTGAGAGGGGAGGGGTGAATCAGTAACTCCAAATTTTCTTACAATTTTAGATGTATTAACATGTAATTCACTTTAACCTCTTGCATACAGAAAGCATGAAACTTAAAGGCATTCACAATAATGACACATAGATTTGGTTACCCAGAAACCTTCCAAAAGAAAGTAAAACTGGGGTGGGGATGAAACCCACAAAGCTTTAATACTGCAGAATAAAGTTGGCCGGTTAAGGCTTACAATTTGATCACTTCTGATGATCTGCCCTGTTAGGAGCAATAAGGATTGCTAAATCCACCATGTTAAAGGATTTACAAACATACAATGAAGTATGCACTCGGTAAAGAGATTTTTACAAAGACTGTTAAGTCTACCCGGTTAAAGGATTTAGTACTGATTCACCTGTTAGAATGAAACAGTAGATCTCTGCTTTGCAACTGGATTGCTGATTGAGATTCGCTGATGTACTGATCACCTTCTGTGATGAATTTGTCTTTGCTGTATCTTATACTTCTGAAGCCTTCTGTAATTCGCTTATCTCTGCCTTTCTTTTTCTTTCACATATATTCTACTTCATACATTTTATTGCATCTTTTTATTTTTACAATATTGTTTATATACAAGTCTTAAACAATTAATTACAATTACAATTACACAGTCGGCTTGACAAATAAACATAAGTGCTACTAAGTCGGCCCAAGTATGGTTACTCGGTTCCTGCAAACTGACTCGGTGACTTTCTGATACTCGGCGTCCACTGCATTACTCGGCATCATCATGCACTCAGTAGAAGTGAAGGCACGGTTCATACTGATCACTCGGTAGGTTTTGAACTCGGTAAATACTGGTGACTCGGTAGACATGATGTTACTTGGTTTACATTGTCCTGTTCGGTTTGTACTAACTTCCTCGGTTTGCATTGTTTGCTCGGTTTGCACTGTTTGCTCGGTTTGCACTGTCTGCTCGATTTGCACTGTCTGCTCGGTTTGCACTGTCTGCTCAGTTTGCACTGTCTACTTGGTTTGCACTGTCTGCTCGGTTTGCACTGTCTGCTCAGTTTGCACTGTCTGCTCGGTTTGCACTGTCTGCTCGGTTTGCACTGTCTACTTAGTTTGTATCCAGAATGCAAATAAGTGTTGTCACTAGTGGCAATTCTGCTTAATGCCAACAATCTCCCCCTTTGGCATTAGTGACAAAAACACTTATTGGCCAAAACTTATATACACGAATCATGCTGAGTTTTATTTTGATTTTTCAAAATTTGTCTTTGTTATAGGGCTTTATACATTGTCTCCCCCTTTCAATGTGCTAACTGTTTCTTATACAAATCTATACATATCTCTCCTTCTATACATATCTCCCCCTTTTTGACGATAATGCCAAAGGTGCATATACAATTTATTTACAGAGAGAATCTAAAATTTGATAGGAAATCAGAATGTACCTTCATTATTAGTGCCAGAGTTCTGTCCCAACTTTCTTGCAGAATCTTACATGTTTGTATAGCAATTTGGACTTCTGCAAAGAGTTCAATCATGTGATCTGTTATAGAGAACTGATTGTCATGAATCAATGTTTTGGAATGTTCAATGTGCTTATACATTGTATTCATGATGGGAAGGATCATGTGTTGGATGTCTAGCAGTGTGGACCGGATCCTTGAGTCTTCTTTCAGTAGATCAGACTGCATATTAGATAGGTGTGAAATTTTCATGTGATGAGCAGAGCTTGAACTTGGTTCAAGTTGCAGCTTCTGTATGCTAATCTTCATATCCTCATCCATTTTATTCATTTTATCTTTGACATCCTTTGTGAACTCGGCAATATTGCATAGTCTGGCCAAAAGAGAGGTAGCATTCGAATAGATAGATTCAATGTTAGACAAAACTGAAGACAATTCCACTTGGTTAATAGCTATGTGCTGAGCAATGTGCTCAAGCACTTTATTGTTGAATCTCTTCTCAGCTCTTTCAACTAACTTTTCTATCCCGGATGAGTCCTCATTGTATTTCTCAACTGCTTCTGCTAATTGTAACAAAACATGCTGGGAGGAGTCTACTTTAATGCCTAATGCATCAGACAAAATGTCCTTAGCATCCTTGATGATTTGATACTCCTTGTCTCTCTCCTCTTTAAGCTTCTTTTGTTTTTCTTTCCTTTGGAGGATCTCACCTATATTCTGCATTTGGTCCGCTGAGAGATTTGCAAAATCTAATGTAGGAATTTCTATCTCTTCATCTAGGTCTATATCCTCTACTATATTCTTCCCAAAAAATTTTATACTCGGTAGAGCCTTAGGCTTATCTGTACTTAATGCTTTGGTAGTAGTGACAGTAGATAAAGTAGGGCTGGCTATAGATACTGGCATACTTTCTACTGGAGAACTTAAAATATTTACACTTGAGGATTCAAAAGCTGGAAAACTTACTGCTGGAAAACTTGATGGTGCAGGAGACTGCAGCTCGGTAGAAGAAATGGTAGCTGCCTCTGATGTTGCTAGGGATGATTGGACAAATGTGGAAGTTGTCACAACCATGCTTGAAGGTGTCTCTGGGCTGGATGTAGAAACTTTCACTGGAGAGGTAGGAAGGGATGCAATGACTTCTGCTGCTATCCTCACAGTATCATCTACCTCAGTGTCTTCTTCTTGTTCATCACTATCATCTTCAATATCTTTTATTATTACAGTTTCAATGCTCGGTTGGTGAAGGTGGTATATGTTCTTCCATGTGGCATTTGCAGCCTTCACAACCGATTCAATATTGTTGATCAAAATCAAACAAGTATTGAATTTCAATGTCATCTTATTTTCATTTTCTTTTAATGCCTTCTTTACTTCATCATTATACAAGCTTGGCATCAATTGTCTCAGGTTTTGATCAAATATGTCTATCACCATTTGCCTTGCATTGCTCCATCTCATTTTTATTGGATTCAATAGAACTGCTGGAACCTGTGGGGAAATTTCTTCAGGAGAGTATTTCCACTATCCCATCTTCTCAATAATAGCATCTTCTATTTCCTTCTGTTCTGCTTCCGATCTGGTTTCATATCTCAAGGATTTTATGTTACTTACTCCAGATCCTGATCCATCTCTAAAGAGTTTGAGCTTTTCTTGAAGGTTTAGAGGAGGCCTTTTGAATACTATGTCTTTATCTGCCTTGTCTGCCTTGCCTCTTGTATTTCTCCTTGTAAACACAGCAGTGGGAGGCATAGTTGCCTTAGTGATGAAAACTTTTCCTTTCTTCTTTGCAGGTTCTGGTTCCTCTGTTTTCTCATCCTTTTCTTCTTCTTTTTCATCTTTCTCTTCTTTGTCCTCGGTTATCATTTGCATTTTGGCTATCCTCTTCTTTCCTTTGTTTACCGCCTGTGGAAGCTTTATGCTTAGTTCAATTCTCACCTTAGCTTCATCATATCTTCCAAAATATGGAGCTTTGGGATTGACAGGCTGATTTAGAAGAGCTTCAATGATATTCTTGGTTTCATCAATATTTACCTCATAAGGAAGAGGTTTTACATATACAGTCCTTGGTTTAACTGCTTGAATATACACATTATCACAATCCACCATAAAACAGATGTCATCTTTTTAATCTTTCACCAACTTCTGTGGAATCCAGAATCTGTCATTCATTTTTTCTTTGAAAGATTCAAAATAATTATCCATGATGCTTTCAAAGTTTTCACCCATTTCTGTGATGTATTCATTTATTTCATAGAGGACTGGCACATCTTTTCTCCATACAACTTTTCCTTTAGAAGGGAAGAATTTCTGAACATAGAAGAATAAACAGACCAACAAGGATCCAAACTTACATGGATTGTTTTTGGAAGTTTTAATGCTTTCCATGTTTTTGTTAAACTGTTTCAACAATAAGTCTGCTAGGTCAAATGTCAAGTTGTTCTTGACCACTTTGTATGCTAGGTCAATAGCTTCATAGGAGACACTGTTCTGTCGACTAGAACTGTAAATCTTATGGGCAATAATGTGTGTACCAAACTTTAGTTCAGCGTCGGTAATGCTGCTAACTTTCATGCCTCTACCATCCCACTCAGCTAGGGTTTTCTTCTCTAGTTCCATCCGACCTAGGGTTTTGGTAGTTTTAGCTTTGTTCAACATGGGAAGACCAGTGACTTGTTGAATCATTTTCTTTGTGATCTCAATAGGTTGCTCAAGCCAAATTTTTCCATCATGTACACGGCTGAGAATATATCTAACCCATTTATCTCGAAAGTTTCGAGGTAGATGTGCAATGTGAACTAAACCTTTATCTTCCAGATGTTTGTGCTCGGGTTTCAGAATACCATCCACACATAGTTCCTCACGCACAATATCTAGTTCTAGGTTCCCCATTTCTTGAATTGAACAGTTAAAATGATTGCGGATATCGTTAATAAGCAGTACCTTAGGAGGAATCTGAGATTGAGCTCCGTTCGGATCTAGGGCTGCTGCAATTGCGGGCACGATCTTGAAATCTGGTGCTTTCCACTCCCCTTGGACTAACATATCAGATCCTTTCTTCACTGAAGTGTTGGATGATGCCATGGTAGCTCACAGAAAATTCCTTTCGCAAAAGTATTGAATCACCGGGTTTCTCTTGAAGTTTTCTGCTCTCAAAGTGCTAAAGATTCACGGTGAAGAATGAGTTCGATTACTTGCTTTTTATTTACAACTCTGTCATTAATGCTCATTTCAAATTAGGGTATGAATTCTGATAGACTGTCACCCACTAAGAATTAATTGCTCGGAAAAGACTTCGCAACTCAGTGAACTCGAGAATTCATATTGCTCTGACCTCGCTCGGTAAAGACGGGTACCGACCTTGCTCGGTGAAGACTGATACCGACCTTGCTCGGTGAAGACTGATACCGACCTTGCTCGGTGAAGACTGATACCGACCTTGCTCGGTGAAGATTGATACCGACCTTGCTGTGATCTCACTGCATCTTGCATGCTGATTTAGATCTTTTTTTTTTAATTTCAGTTCTGGAACTGCTTGAGATTGGTTTATGAGAATACAGTTCCAGTGCTTTCTTGGAAATTTAGTTTGAGTCGGTAGAGCCATCCATTCCATTACTTGGACTGGATTGCTCGGTAGCTTTAGGAATCCATTTTTGTCTCACCTGTTTCCTGACCTTAGTTGCTTCATTCTTCTTTCCTTCTTCAATTTCACTAGCATTCATGCAGTTTCTGGCTATGTGACCGAGTTTAGTGCATTTGAAACATCTTACGGTAGTATCTCTTTTCCTTAGATGATGTTTTATGCAATTCATGCCAATGTGTCCATATTCTCCACAGTAATGACATCTACACCAGGTGTTGTAGTCCCATCCAAACATTGCTTTCACAATTTGTTCTGCTGGATTAAATGTCTTGGATCTGCACTCGGATGCCTTGTGACCTTGTTTGTTGCACTTGTGACAATTACCTCTGAATCTAGGTTTTTCCCTGCATTCATTTGCTTTATGACCAGGTTGATTGCAGCTATAACATTTTCCATTGAATTCTGCTTTTTCATTGTTCCAACATTTATTTGAAGTATGTCCTATTTTACCACAATGATTACAAGTAAGTTTTTGATTTCTTTGAGTACCTTGCTTAGAGGATTCGCCTTCTCCTTTGTATCCAAGTCCTGCTTTTCCTTTTTGCCTATGAAGATTTCGTTCATATAGCTGATTCAAGTCTTCTTGACTTTTCAGCATTCCTTCATTGATTTGTTTTTCAGCGTTTAGGTCATCCACCAATCTTAGATTGACTTCCTTTTCAGATCTTAGTTCTTCTCTTGTGCTTTCTATTTCTGATCTTAGATTCAGAATTTCTTCATTTGTATGAGAGATCTGATCAATTAGGTTTTCTAGCTGAAGGGTTTTATTTTGGACTTCAATGTTTCTTCCATCTAATTCATCTTTTAACTTGTTTCTTTGTTCCAAGATCTCACAGAATCTTGTAGAGTGTAGTTCTTGTTCTCTTTTCAATTTTCTCACTTCTTCCTGCAGAGACCCATTCTTTTCTAGGAGTTCTTTGACAGCATTGTTTGCTTCATCTGAGTTATTTGAGGGAAGAAGATCTTCAATCTTTTCTTCAATGTAATTCTGATCATTCATCTGATTTGCAAGTTCCTTCCTTCTTCTTAGGGATTGGGAAAGATGTTCTTTTGCTTCTTTGAGTTTAGCTATAGCCATTTCCAGATCTAGCTTTTCATTTTCAATCACCTTGTTCAGTTTGAATACCTCCATTGTCCTGGATCTTTGCTCAAGCTAGTTAAGCTTTATCTTGAGAACCAATGCTGCTCTGATACCAATTGTTGGAAATATTCAGGAATTAACTGAGTTACTGAGAGGGGAGGGGTGAATCAGTAACTCCAAATTTTCTTACAATTTTAGATGTATTAACATGTAATTCACTTTAACCTCTTGCATACAGAAAGCATGAAACTTAAAGGCATTCACAATAATGACACATAGATTTGGTTACCCAGAAACCTTCCAAAAGAAAGTAAAACTGGGGTGGGGATGAAACCCACAAAGCTTTAATACTGCAGAATAAAGTTGGCCGGTTAAGGCTTACAATTTGATCACTTCTGATGATCTGCCCTGTTAGGAGCAATAAGGATTGCTAAATCCACCCTGTTAAAGGATTTACAAACATACAATGAAGTATGCACTCGGTAAAGAGATTTTTACAAAGACTGTTAAGTCTACCCGGTTAAAGGATTTAGTACTGATTCACCTGTTAGAATGAAACAGTAGATCTCTGCTTTGCAACTGGATTGCTGATTGAGATTCGCTGATGTACTGATCACCTTCTGTGATGAATTTGTCTTTGCTGTATCTTATACTTTTGAAGCCTTCTGTAATTCGCTTATCTCTGCCTTTCTTTTTCTTTCACATATATTCTACTTCATACATTTTATTGCATCTTTTTATTTTTACAATATTGTTTATATACAAGTCTTAAACAATTAATTACAATTACAATTACATAGTCGGCTTGACAAATGAACATAAGTGCTACTAAGTCGGCCCAAGTATGGTTACTCGGTTCCTGCAAACTGACTCGGTGAATTTCTGATACTCGGCGTCCACTGCATTACTCGACATCGTCATGCACTCGGTAGAAGTGAAGGCACGGTTCATACTGATCACTCGGTAGGTTTTGAACTCGGTAAATACTAGTGACTCGGTAGACATGATGTTACTCGGTTTACATTGTCCTGTTCGGTTTGTACTAACTTCCTCGGTTTGCACTGTTTGCTCGGTTTGCACTGTTTGCTCGGTTTGCACTGTCTGCTCGGTTTGCACTGTCTGCTCGGTTTGCACTATCTGCTCGGTTTGCACTGTCTGCTCGGTTTGCACTGTCTGCTCGGTTTGCACTGTCTGCTCGGTTTGTATCCAGAATGCAAATAAGTGTTGTCACTAGTGGCAATTCTGCTTAATGCCAACAGAGATAACACATGAGAGTAAATATCCGTCATTAATTAAGCAATCTTTAGAAAACATTCAAAGTATACCAGATGGCAGAATCATTTGAGCCAATATCGAGCTTAAAATCTGAGACATATGTGTGGGTATACCTATCAAACACAGAGGCTTAAAAATCCCCATGTCAATATCAGTAGCACAATTACCAAATAAATTAAAAATTAAATCTTGAAAATATAAAATGGTGGTCAAAGGAAAAGATAAAGCCCAAGGAAAAAATATAATCAGAAGCAAGTTAAACAACTGATTCCTGATTAATTAAATTAAAAATAGCAGGGTGGGAAACAAAGGAGACTATGTTAGAAGGGAAATTAATAAAGTGATTCTCAGCACTTAGATTTGCAAGCAAGTCCATAAGGAAATTGCCTTCTCTATAGACATGAATTAAATAACAATCACCAAAAGAATCTAATAGGGACCAAATCTACATCAAAACATAATGAATATGCCAAGAGAAAGAACATCTATTGATACAAGCATTAATAATCACAGAGGAGTCACCTTCTACATGAAGAGATTTGATATTCAATTTTTTTGTAGCAGTAAGACCATGAAGCAAGGAATAGGCTTCTGCCAAATTATTAGTCCCTATGGTAATAAGACAAGCTACAAAAGAGAGAGCAGACCCATGACAATCTCGGAGAACAAAACCAATGCTAGATTTATGCAGATTACCCTCCAAGGAACCATCAAAATTAAGCTTAACAAAACTATCTTGGGGAGGAATCCATTTAGAGATCTCATCCTCATAACATTCTTAGCTTCTTCAGATCTTGAAATTTTATTGTAGGTTCTTGGAGTCTTGGCATCTTAGCATCTTGGAATATTGGAGTCTTGCAATCTTGGTATCTTAGAGCTATATCATTCTTAGATCTTTCATATTGAAGCATTGCATCATCATTGTCATTTTCTTTCTTGCATCTAACTTAATCCATCTATCTTAGATCTATTTTTCTTGCATTCTTGTATATCATTTTAGCTTAGATCTTGCATATTATTTTATCTTAGATCTCACATTTCATCTTAGATCTACTTTGCATTATCATTTGAATCTCTCATTCTATGGTGCACCTTGCAAGGGTCTTTCTTTAAGGTTCATTTGAGAGTCACCAATCATAATATCTACATGGTTCTTGCATGTCAGGGATAGGAAGCTATACGCCGCTTCTTGAGATCTCCTTCTTCATGGATTCCCTCAAGTGTAATGGTTTATAGAAGTGACCACACTTTTTGGTACACAGTATTAAAATTATGTTCTCTTAAGAACTCTATGATGCTATCAGATCTTATTAGCCATTGTTCCTTGTATATATACACTCAAGATGGCATAGTAAGCATGTGCTATTAAAGGTAATGTGCTTGATTTGGATAGGAAGAGGATATTACCATTGAATGGTAGGTAACTCATTCATTCCTTGAGGTTGATTCATAGTATTTCTTAACTATTGCATGTTTATTACCAACATAATTGGCACACATTTTGGAGTCATTATATTATTTTTGTAGCACTGATCTATGGTGGATTGACAAAGTAAGTTTCCTCTTGATTGTAAGTAAGACTTATGACCTATACACACACACACACACAATGATATCAACATTTATATTCTTATCTGGATAGACTGTGTGTGTAGATATTTCTCATCAGGGATTGTGTTAATGAAATGTTATTTGAGATAGTTATGGCATGAGAATTGATGTATAATTTTCACTTGATATTTACTGGCATGGGATCAATCTTTTGTAGATGGCTAGTTGGTTTATTTCTAGAGATACTATGTTGAGAAAAGGCAATATCTATTTTTGGTTACCAAACATTGTTATTGAGTAGTGACATGATGATAGTAATTTGGTAGTAGTAAGCTATCCTCTTAAAAGTTTTCTTAGATGATTGTAACTTGATCGTGAGTCAATCCTCTAGGACTGTTATGCAATTTTTAAGCTAACAAGGTGAAAATTTTGTAGAAGTTGTGGCTTATGTCTTATGTAGGAATATATTTGACTTTCAGTGGGATTGCATATCAGAATGTTATCAAAGAATCAACAAAAGTGTTGATATAGAGACAAAAGGTCAGCATAGTCTCACATGTATATCAAAAGAGGGCCAATAAGAGATAAAAATATTGTGTTAAATATAATAAAATTATCCAATTTCTCCTTTCATGAATGCAAAGGGGATGCAAACCATAATAAGCATTGTACCATTAGACTCAATGTAATGAAATGCCACTAACAACAAAATGTAAGTGAGGACACAAATCTCCTCTCTTATACCCCATGTTTGCAAACATGATGATTATAAGATATCAAAAGTTAGTTTTTTTTGTGGGGCAAGACTAGAGGTTTTCTCCACCCAACTCTTTCCTACCAGTGCCCCTAGTGAGTCGAATTGTATATTAAGTTTTATATTACTAAAAAATTACTTGATTACGACCTTTTTACCTATCAAAAAGAATCTTAAACTATGTTTACAAGTAATTTTTTTAAGAGTCCATCTTTAATAATAATAAGACTCTTAAAATTTTCTTTATTTTTATTATATACACTTCTTTCTCATTTGTACAAGAAATACAAAAGGAGAGATGAAATAATAAATTCCTCGTTTCTTCCAATCTTCCATCTACAAAATGGAAACAATAAATGGAAAAAGAAAGTATTTAAAACTATCCATGACCAACATGCATAATATTGAGAGATGAAACTTTATGTACATGCTATCCTTTATTGATTCCATTGCATTTTGTTTTTAATGCAAATCGTACCATACAATCAATATAGTAGTAAGTATCAATATAGTAGTAAGTTCAATGAACTAAATGAAAAACGAACAATACTAAGAGGGGGAGGGGGTGAATCAGTAACAACTTTAAACAAAGCTTAAAAACACACACAATCAAGAAGACATGACACAGAGAATTTATCAACTGAAAAACCCAACTGAATTAAAAAACTACGGCTCCATTAACAACAGAGCTACAACCTTTTACACAAGAGCTACAACTCTTTCAACTACACTTCTGAACAGGCTCCAACTTGCCTTGTAAAGCTACAACCTTACC
Organism: Chamaecyparis obtusa; assembly: GCA_027943335.1. Classification (NCBI taxonomy): domain Eukaryota; kingdom Viridiplantae; phylum Streptophyta; class Pinopsida; order Cupressales; family Cupressaceae; genus Chamaecyparis; species Chamaecyparis obtusa. The sequence goes on from BSBK01000029.1 coordinate 320,650, forward strand.
CAAACGAAAGGATATCTAGATGACAACAATGAGTGAAATATCTGCCTTACAACCTTACCCAAACAAAAGGATATCTGGATTACAACGAGTGAAATATCTGTCTTTACTGAAATGTAAAGACCCGTGACTGTGATATATTCAAAGCTCATAAATGTATTCAACTCCTCCTCTTAAGACTGCTGTACCATTTCAATTTATGCTTCAGGTGCGTTCAGACTTTTTTCACCCTGCAGACTATCGTTCACACCACACACTTCATCCTTTTTAATATCTCAGGGTCTGTACCGAATCCCTCTGAGAAACCGTATATTCTCAAAGTCGCATACAGATTTAAACATATGATTTGTTTACCGATTCCATCAAGTTAGAATACTCAGCATATTCAAACTAGTCTACTTGCTCTGATACTCCCGCACACCTACAGGTTTCTTTTGTATTCTCCCGTTTTTAACTTCAGATTTCTGATCTTCTATATGCCTGTTACTCCGAGTTCATTAGAAGTTCTCTCTATTTTCATACCACTCGGTTCTGATATTACGTGTCCTGTGCCTTTGATAAAAATGTTAATAGATCACCCACACTCATTTACGGCCCAATGCCTACTTTTCAACCCGATGGCATTCTGTACTTTCATACACACACAGCCGTCTGTATATTTTTCAAGTATTTTTTCTAACAAAGAAAGGCCACACATTGTTTTTGTTTTTCACAACTCCTCGCAATTTTTTTCACTGCTCTCTCTGATTTTACAATCTATTTTAAAACTGAACTCACTATTTTTAATACACAACCCCCTTAGTGTTTTTCATATCATGGCCCGTAATACCATCTTGTCCATTCACGTTAACTGTTACACATAGACTAATTGTGTCTAACTTAGCTGTATCACCAAAAACCACCAGAATAGAGAGCTAAACTGCACTACCGTTCACACAACCTATTACACTCTTCGAAAAAAGCATTAACAGCAGCAGGTCTATATTCGCATATCTCCAAGACGACAGCACACTTGTCTTTTTTTGCAGTCACCCGATACTCTTTTTCAGTCACCAGACTTGCTGCTGAGCTCCTCTATTTGTCACGCACTCACCAAAAGAACATTACTCTCCTGTGCTTCAAGAACGTAAGATGCAATCTATTTGTTTACGGTTCCTGAGACACTGCTCCTGAGCAGTTCACATTTCACGACGGCTCCACACACTGCCAGAAAACGTATCTTAAGATTTCGTTCTACTGTGTAACAAATTCCGTGTATCTTTTTATACACGTTCCTGTTGATTTGAAACAAGAACACCTAACTGCACAACACCCGTCCAGATCCTCCTATATGCGTTTTTTGTTTCGTTATTTCTCTTCGATAACTTTTGGAGTTCCCGTGAACCCCTGCTAAATGCGTTACACACTCAGCATACATCTCACACAGAGCCGTTATACTTCTCAATGCTGTTTGCAGCATCGAATTTGCAGAGGACATGATGGCAATGCAATGACTGGTGCCAGGTTCCCGTCCATTTGTAGCGACATCCTATACACAGTCTGACGTTCCATTATCATCCCTGAGCGTCAGTTACGCATTTTGACAGAGACTCGAGGGCATATAAACTAGCGTATTTACTAGAACACATAGCATCTAGTTTTCGCAGCACCAGCACTAACGTTATGATATTCTTTCTGCTCTTCCATTTTTCTCAGGCCTTATGATAGCCGGCGCTTATATGCAATAGTCGTTACACATCAATTTCCTCACTACGTATATAAGATTATATTTCAACTAATTACTTGCACTAACCGACAACCAGCATGCTTAGCCGGCATTTGCAATTCCCGTATCCACCCCTTTGTCTTGACACGGCAGCAAGGAATGACACCAGTCATATACGAAGCATAGTAATACAAAACGTTCTCAACACAGCAAGTGTCACACACGGGTTAACTTCATCAGATGACAAAAACTCAACACTAAACAACAATCTTTTTATTTTATTTGTGACTCCAACATTTCAGGAAAAGGATCAAATTTTTAAAGAAATCAGAAGAGAGCAAATTTGGTGAAAGGAGTCGGCAAACACTATTTGCATGCACAAGGGAGTCAATGATCAAAAAAGGATTTGTAAATTTTGGAGAAATTTTAATTGGTAAAAAAGCTCTTGCCAAATCTACGAAACTCCAAACAAATAATTGAGGAGGAAAACTTTTAAATAAATGAAGTTAACAAAAAGGGAAAGTAATTGTTTTCCTTTGCACTAATCAATCAAATCAAACAATCCGAAATTTGCAGGTTGAGGTTAAATGGGAGCTTAAAAACTAAAGGGCCGCCTATGATTCCTTCGCATTAGCAATGAAACTTAATTCCCTCGTTTTGAAGCTATGAGAAAAGTGCAGACTTTTGCCAAAAATAAAATACCGGAAGAAGTTAGCAGACAATGGGTAGGAGAATGTGCCTTCTCATCGAACCAGGCATTCACAACCATTCTAGATTGACTAAGCCTACAGGGGAGCATAACCAACACACCATTTGGGAGCAAGCGATTCAAATGGGGCAAGTGAGGGTACAGCGTAATCAATGCTCAGCTTGAGATGGCGGCTTAGAGAAAGAGCTTTTGGTCTTCTAGTGAAGTTGAATGGTTTCTAAATGATCCCACGAGGGATCAAGGCTTGTTGAGTGCAAGGCTTCGATGCCATTAGAGATGAGGCTGAGATCGTGCCCAAGGTGGATTTTGGCCCAAGAGGAAAATCTAACAAAACAGGAATTAAAAAGCCACTCGTTTCATATCCCACACCTATCAATTTCTCATGTCCTTATTAATTATTTTTCTAACTTTCAAATTTATAAGTCATTAATTTCTCACCACTACTTTTGCTAACTTATCTCAAGACATGTGAATGCTTGTCAAATTTTCTCAAAATAAAAAAATGTATACCAATACTTTTGCTGTAGAAAGTCTCTCAGCTTAATAATTAAGCATATACATTGGATTCATTATATGTGAGGGATTTATAACTTACAAATGGAACTAAGGCAAAAAATCAAGCTAAAATTATGTTATGTATAGCTGATGTACAATTAAAATATGCTATTTTCTCATAATTTTGATATTGTTAATTATTTATATGTATTTGTTTACACATGGATCAACATGAGACCAATACAAATTCTTGCAAGCTCAAGCATTATACTAAAATAAGCTTCCTTCAAGCAATCATATTAGAAACCTCCTATAAAAGACTAAGAGTCACAACTTAGAAATATATTTATTTAAGAACCACTTCCAATTAGAAGTCAATGATGGATGACAAGAAGTCACAACTTAGAATTTCATAGTAATTGTTAAAAATTAGGATATTAATGCAGCCAATTCAAAACATCCAACTCATCATAACATTTAGAGGAGAAAAGGAACACACACAAGAAAACTCAAGAAATTGTAAGGCAAGAAAAAGATAAGTTTGCATGCAAAGACAACTACTAAACCTCAAAAGCATACAAACAATAAAACCTATCTTAACATTAAAGCTATGAAAGAAAGTATGAAATATGAATTCAAATTCAACAAAAACCCCTTCAATTTGCTCCCATGCCTTTCTCACTTCTCCAAAAGCTTGATGTAGCTCCCATGATGATTCTATGCACTCAATGAAAGCAATTTGATATGATAATGAGAAGATTCAAAAGATAGTGGTTAGGAGAAAATGAGAGAGATTGAGCCCAATTTATAGAATTTGAGGACAAATTCTCAAAATTGGCAAATTGAGTTGCAATTGGTAAAATGTCATAAACTATGACAAATTCCAAGTTGCAAATGGAATTATGTCAAAAATGAGTAAAAGCTCATTTGGAAATAGGCAAATGAATGGGTAGTTAATTAGGAAGGCATAAGAGTTTGAAAGGGGAAGGTGTAATAAGAGTGGAGGCTAGAAAATAGGGAATGTAAGCTATTAAATAGGGATTGCATCCTATGTGGAAAAGTGAGGAAATATTTAATTTAAAAAATTATTTATTCTTCACAAATTAGAAATTAGCATTTAGGAATTTAGAAAATTTCATAAATCATGAAAAAGCTAATTAATTAATGCCAAATTAATTAATTGTCAAACTTAGGAAAGGGGATAAATAAAGTATATTTATTTATCAAAGCTTAGGATTTACCTGGCAAATTAAGGGTTATTTACCCCTAAGAAGAGTGAATTAATTGATTTTAATCAATTTTGATGAGGATTTGCACTGATTTTGATGACATTGAAAATGTTTTGAATTGATTTTGATACTTCTGATTTGGTCAGACCGATATAATATGATGCAAATTAGGGGAAATTTTAGTAATTAATCAAACAAATTTTGATGTTTAAATAATGAATAATGACACAATATCAGTGAATAATAAAGATCAAACACACAATATAGAAGACATGTTAAAAAAGGGAGGCCATAGGCATTGATCATTTTTTAGTGTCTACATGAGTTAGTGTATTTTGTATATGGACATTATCAAGATTGAGTCAATCATTTGATGAAATTCTCTGGCGATTTAATGTTTTGTGTGACTTTTTATAACTTTTGTTGGATGTACTTAACAGATCATACTTAGTTCTGCAAGCACAATAGAGGTTCTCATGCAAGTATTGATTGACAAAAGCAACATATTGTCAATATTGTCAAATAAGTATATTTTTATTTCCCCTAGTATATGAAGTGCATATAATTGTTTTATTTTATTTTATGTATATTTATATATATGTCATCATACGTGTTGTTGTATTGAATCTTCTTTTCTTACAGTCACCAATTCGATAATTAATATCTCATTTATACAAGTTCAGGGTAAGGGTAAGAACTGTTGCTTAGCTTTAGAAAAAAATCTTTTCTAGTTTATAAAGAGATATTTGTGTCCATGAGTTTGCATCTTACTTTCTTTTCACAATTAGGAACAATATTGCTTTTGAGTCTAGAATTTTAAACATGGCTATTTGTATAATATAATTATTGTCTGCTAGACATATTTGGCATTGTTGGGTGAGCATTATATTTTCGTATTTGTTCTCTACTCTAGTACATGAATAAAAGAACTATATTATGTTATCAATATCTTTCTTGGTTCACAACTAGATTTTTATCTACTGTATGACCCTTATAATGGGGGTGGTTCATAAACCTATAAAAGTTGTCTACATTGCAATTTGGATCATGGGCCTTTTGTTTACAAAAAATATATGATTGTTGGGAAAAGGGAGTGAATGTTGACTAATATATGCATTCTTCATCAAATGGTGAAAAAGAAATCACCTAGATGCTAGATGGTTGCTTAATAACAACAAAATTTCCATTACCAGACATTGGTGTGAAGGAGATGTCGCTTGCTAGTTGGAAGTTAATGGTTGTTGTTTACCAGCTAGTAAGAATTTTTCTTGGTAAACTAATTGACTTATATGTTTTAGAAGCCATAACAGAGAGCCAAAATATATATGAACATCTTATAGTTCATCAAAATTACATTATATTTTTTATTATAAATTATCTTTTTTAAATCACGACGTTGAATTAATCTTGTAACTTCAAGCATGCTATAGCTTGTTCATATATGTAATATTTGTATTTGCTTTTATGTTTTAATTCAAGATTAATAATATATTTATAGGCTGGCATAAGATACATGGTATGATTATTCTTCAAAGGTTGCTAGCTGAATGGAAGAACACTTGTTTTACAAGTAGGAGGATGATGGTTTGATTCCATCGTGCCTTGATATGACTTAACATATTGTAATACCCCAAAAATGGGCTATAAGTTCATTAATCTCCTACATCGACAATTCGAATGAAATCGACATCAAAGTCCTAATCTAAGGCACATCTAACATCATCGAATCATAATTGATTATCTTAAATTCTGCATCGGGGAATATTCCTAGTAATATTCCTAATTATCTTAATTATCTTTAATTTAATGATTATTTGGCGATAAATCACATTTATCCTAAGTTTGATTAATTGAATATTTTCATATTTAATTAATTAGATTTAATATTTGCCACTTAATTGTGTAATTAAATTTAATTCTATCTATTATTAATTGTATTATTTAATTTTGACAATAAATCAAAATTCCTATCTTTAATTGATTAAATTCTTATTTAATTAATTAAAGCATGTTGTCATTATTTAATAATATAATTTTTAATAAAAGTTTGGTAAAATAGTTAATTAACCCATAAATTAATTATTTTATTTCAAAAATCAGTTGAGTTGAGGATAAATCACTTTATTTATTTATTTAATTCTTAATTATTATGCATATTCAAAAGAAACAGTTAAACTCCAAATTAGAAAATCAATGCAAGTTATTGACTTTTTGGAACTCAACATCCTTTTGGAGTTCAAAAAGCTGATCTAAACTCTAATTTGAGTTAAAAAGCTATTTTTGCATGTTTTTGCATGATTTTGAGAATTAACTATCTTTCATGATCAGATAACTCAAAAATCAAGCTAAGTTTATTTGAGTGATTTATGGCTTTTATCCATGCACCTCCAAAGCCCTGGATTTCTATAAATTAAGGCTTTAGCTCTTCACAAATCATCTCATATTTTGCACAATCACGCTGGAGAATTGGAATTGAAGAATCAAAGCTCTTGCGAATCGACATCTTTGTGAGATCAATCTTATTTTTGCATTCATATTTCATATCATTGTTAGATTAGCATACCATATCAGTTTTCATATAGATAGTTTCATATCATTTTATCATTCTTATTGCATAGAAAATTCAAAAAAATATAGATTAATTGCATTCAATTTCATATCCATCTTTTGCATTCAAATCCTTCATTTAGGTGTCGTCTAGGTCACTGATCTCGATAATAATCTGAGAACATTAATCTCGCACCTATTAGAAGGCAGTAAATCGCCTGGTTAGATAGCTTTCAATTTTGCATGATTTCAATTTTTGCTAACCTCTAATGTTTTACTGAAGTGTTGTGTCTACAGATCAGGTACAATTTTCACACACACATTTCTGGCACCCACCGTGGGGCCCTGAAACGGGTTTCCAATTCAATTCTATCAATTTCTGTCTTTTTATCCTCGGGATCTGTGCAAAACTATGATTTTTAATTTTTGTCCGTACATCTGTCATACGAGTTTCTGACAAATGTCGTATGGGAGCATACCCACTGTCGTATGATACTGGACCCACTGTCGTACGACAGTCTATCAGATCGTGACTCGTTTCATTACATACCCACTGTCATTTGAGAGCTAATCTGTCGTATGGTAGCATACCCAGTGTCGTACGAGTTTCTGGACTGTCGTCTGAGAGCATACCCACTGTCGTACGAGTTTCCGTACCAATTTTTGACTGTCGTTTCATTTTTCAGAGCAGAGTATCAGATTTGATTTTTATATTTCGGCTAACTGCTAATTTTGACAATTGAAATTCTCTATTTTTGATTGCTCTCTGCTGGTTTTGATTGGGAAAAGTGCAAGAATTGCTAAAAATCGGGTAAAATCTACTAAGCGCGTTGCGAGGATCACCAGGTATTCTCCTTCATCTAATAACATTTTGATTTGGGCTTAAAATAAATCTCTTATGTGTCTAGCTTGTGTGCGTCTTCTCATGCTTTTATTCTACACACTTGCATAATTTGATACTAGGTTGTGATCCCTTAAGGATTCATTAAGTAGTCTTAGAATACTTGTGATTGATCTTGATTGCTATCTTGGGTTATTGGACTCGCTAATCCACCGGCCCCTCATTTCCGCCCCGTGGTTGCAATCTCAGTGCCATAAAGGGGAGGGGTCAACAGGACAGAAGCGTTAAATGTTCCACTTGGCAACCCTTTTGTGCTTTTAGGAACTCACTTGTTTTCTAAGTTGTGGACTCATTTTTAGCTTGTGTGAGGTGTTAAGTGTTCCACCTTGTGGACTCATCTCATATTTTCTTTAAGCGTTAAGTGTTCCTCTTTCTACTTTTTGAATGCTTTTGGTAGATTTACTTTCGGAACATATATTTGTGCTCACATAGTAATTAGGCCCTATGAACATTATTTGTGATTCTTGAGAGATTGGATTCCTAGCGAAATCTTTCTTGACGACAGAATCCTTGTAGGTAGGGAGGATACTTAGTGCGTTTCACATTCAACTTGGTTAGTGCATCTTCTCTTATTGATCGACACATTCTCTCTCCGGAGAGGTTGATAGATCACGTAGGGTTGATATCACAAGCTTTGGTGAATCAAAATTGGTTAGTGTGTCTTCTCTTATTGATTGATACATTCTCTCCCCGGAGAGGTTGATAGATCACATGGAGTTGATATCACAGACCTTGTTGTAACAAAACTTTGTCTTAGCATGTCGGATTAATCTGCTTGCTTTGTTTGGGTTAAAAGTGAAGAGGTGTCAAAACCTTGGATCTGGAGCCAAGTCCCCTTGTGGTATAAATCTGTGAGTCATCTTTAGAGAGGGTTAACCATAGCGGACAACCCCTTCACAGGGCAAACTGCGTTGACGGAACCTCAAGCGGTCATAGCCATTTTCGCCATGGTAGTGACAGCCACTATATAAATGTCCTTGTGGAAGAAATATCCACGGGTATGGTTCATTGTTGGGTTGTCAGATCTCCCTAGCAGCTCTTGAAGATTAAGTTCTCAGACTGTGTCAAAACCCTGGTGTGCCGGGATTGGAGTTCACCCCTTTGAATCATAAAAGTTGCAGAGTCAAACCATTACTAAAAACCCTAGAGAGGCCAATTTTTCACTTTCAGGTATATGTGCGTTATTGCAAAATTTTTTAGAACATACACAATTAGTACTCTCAAGGATTAGCACAATTTGGTCACTTGATTGTTCATGCGCAAGGTTGCTTTTGCCCTTGTTCATTGTTTTCAAACGTGCTTGGAATCACTTGCTTGCTGTACTGCGTGCTTTTTTATCTACTTGGCTATTAAAAATGATCAAATCTGGTATAACCTTCAAAATTTGGATAGTACAATTTGCAAACAATCCAGAACTGAAAACCTTAAATTTTGCAAAAATTGACGTAAAGTTCTTTCTGGAGTCAAAAGTCATTTCAAGAAGTCAAAAGTCATATGACTTTTTGTCAAATGTCATTTCAGTAAAGCCCATATGTCGTATGATTGAGAACCTAGTGTCGTACGAGTTTTCAAACCAGCAAAATTCAAGAAGCCAAAAATTGTTAGCAACTATTGTATGAGTTTTGTCAACTATCGTTTCATCTCTACCCAACTATCGTACGAGTTTTGCAACTGTCATTTCATTTATACCCAACTGTCGTATGAGTCTATAGAGTGTCGTTTGGAAAAATTTGAGAAAGTTGTCAGAAATTGTCAAATTGCAAGATATCCAATGTTTTCAGCCTAGCTCCAGAATCTGTCAAAAATATCATTGTGTCAGGAACAGAGCAATAGCTATTGAGCATTCTACCATTTTCCAAGTTTGATCTTTTGAATCCGATCTAGTCTTCTGTTTGATCAATTTGAGTCCTTTTTATCTCGTGTCAAAACCTTGTCATAACTATCAATCTTCAATCAATCTTCAAAAATAGACTAAGTGTTGAGAACTCATGTCCGCTATCTTTTGGGTGATCTATCCCATACATCCAGGGCACAGTTTCCTTCACCCACATCTCATTAGATCTTCAAAACTATCATAATCTTGACAAGGTTGCGTCATCCGATTTTTTTTCGAATCAAATTATTCTTCAGTTGTCTTCATCCTTTTCTTCTATTTCATTCAAAGTTAATGGTGGAGACCAGAGCTTCTTCACACAAGAAATCAGAAGAAACGTCTCAGAACTTACTTTTGACCAATACCCCAGGTCCAACTCTGGAACAACTCATCAAGTCAGGTATCTACGAAGACGATGATCTCGGTAACTTTCGATTGAAAACTGGTTACATACCTCCTTTATCAACTCACAGAGGTAATCAACAAACTCCTCCTCAATCTATTCCAGGGAGCCCAAAGACTCCTACCATGTCTCAAGCAGGGACAAACCATGATTCTCTAGGAGGAGGATCCCAGGGACACCATTCTCAACATAATGCTGACCAAGAACCTACCCCCTCTGAAATCCATCGATGTCAGAATGATGATGAATTCAAGAGAATGATGAGCCATTTCTTGAAAGTGGATAGAGAGGCATACTTTTTACAATTAGCCCAGGAAGGGGCTAAGCTTCCTCCCAACTTTAACATTGATGATATAATCACACATGAGGAAGAAACTCCATTCACAGCTATGACAAAATAGATGCACGCTATACAAGTTGAATTTAACAATCTTAAGAAGGAGAAGGAACCCAAGGAGTTCTCCATGGAGGCCCTATGTCCTTTCCTGTTCGACAAAAACTTGTATATGCCACCATTCCCAAAAAGAGTGGAGATACCAAAGTATGACAAATATGACGGACACTCTGATCCTCAAGATCATGTCAGAGAGTTCTGTATGCAATCCATGGAATTCATGCATGAACCGACTTATCTAATGCATCTTTTTCCTAGATCCTTGGGAGGAGCATCCATTCAGTGGTTTTCAAGATTACCTTCTACGATCAAAACTTTTGAGGAATTGATTAAATTGTTTTATCAACAATATTCCTACAATATTCAACATCCAATTACCATGATCGATATCTGTAACCTCAAGCAATATCCAGGGGAATCATTCCTAACTTTCCTCAAGAGGTGGGGAAAGAAGTTTTCTCTATATGCTAGACCAATTCCCGAAATGGAGAAACTTGAAATCTTTATCAATAACCTTGTTCCAGAGCTCAACTATCCATTACAAATGCAAGATCATGTATCTTTTGATAAAATGGTGGATAATGCAATCAAGATTGAGAAAGTACTTGTCAAGAAAGGAGAAATCACACTTCAAAAGGACAAGTCTGAATCTGGATCTAGCTCAAAAGATAAAAACAAGAGCTGGAATAGAAACAAAGGTATCATCTCTGATGGTGTTGTTGACACTATCCACACCCCATCAAAGGCACCGGCCTACAATCTCACCCTTGCCACCAAAGCCATTGAAGCTTCAGAGCAAAAATCTGCTGAACCATCTCCAAAGAAGTCATTCAAACGATGGGATAATAAATGAAAGTTTACTCCCCTGGGAGAATCTTTGGAATCTACTCTGAGGACCCTAATAGCTGATAACATGATCTTTATCACCAATCTAAAAACCTGATCCGGATCCAAAACCATATTGGTGGAAAGATAATGAATTCTGTGCTTTCCATCGGACTAAAGGTCACAAAACTAATGGATGCTTTCACTTGAGGCATACCATTCAAGACTTGATAGATCAAGGGATATCATGATCGATAATCCTACCAGCAATAATGATCACATAGCATTTACAGAACCGTTTCCACAACATGGCAAAGGAGTTTCCACTTCCCAGCCTAACATGGGGGCAAAAGTCAACTATGCCTACCCTGGAAACAATGCTGTCATCAATATGGTTGAACCATGTCTCTCTAAAAGATGCAATGTCATCATAATTGTACGAAGAGATAAAAATCATTCCTCAGCTAATGCAGTTACCAGTTCACAAGCTCAGACTCATCTGAAAGGACAAACACCAAGTTCATCTAATGTCCCTAAGATACCTTTCAATCTCACATCTGCTTCTAAACAGAAGGTTGCCTCGAAATCTTCCAATCCAAAGGATACCAGACCTACATCTTATAGCATCATCCAAAAACTCCAGCACACCAATGCAAAAATCTCCATGCTTGAGTTACTTCGAATATCTCCAGCTCACAGAGATATCCTAGACAAAGCTTTGCTCGGCTCTAATGTTCCTGATGATCTAGATCTAGACAGGTTCCAGACTATGGTTGGTCATCTAACGTCTCCGCAATATATCTCCTTTTCAGAGGAAGATGACAACTCTTTGAGTCACCCACACAATCAGCCCTTACACATAGAAGTCTTGATCCAGAACCGTCACGTCAAACGTGTGTTGATAGATGGGGGTGCAGGCCTCAACATTTGTTCTTACAACTTAATCACATAGTTGGGATTCTCAGAGGTGGCTATTGATCCTTGAAAGAAGATCACTATAAAGGCCTATGATGAATAGGAAAGATCTTCTAAGGGCACCATTGTCTTACCCATCCGAGTGGGTCCAGTCATCAAAGATACCACCTGTCAGGTGCTCGATCTACCATTGGATTATAATATCCTTCTAGGGAGACCCTGGATCCATGAAATGCAATCCATTCCTTCTACGTATCATCAATGCTTGAAATTTCCCTATGAAGGAGTGGAAGTTACTATCCCAGTAGATCTGAATACAACTTGCAATACATTTAAGGAAAGTGCCGATAAGCTTGTTCCCAACAACAGAGAATCTTTCATCAAGCAACAAAATGTCACTTCCACATCTAATATGGACAACATTGCTAAAGATATCAATATCAAAGAAAATGGGATGGGAGAATACACTATAGAGCTAGTCTTGTCTCTGACATCTCTCCCAATCTCACCTAAGTCCTATGGCCAATCCTTGAAGTAGTCTAAATCAGAACCTACGGAACCTATGGAAGCATACAAAAGACATTTTGTGGTGGAGCAAGTATCCAAACAAGAATTTGAAGAGGATGAAGCTGTGCTGGCATGGCTATATAAAGAGGATTCTGAATCTAAAATTGTTCAACCTAGTGAATCTATAGCACCTACAATCCCTGCTAGTTCATATGGTCCAGGAAACAAATTGATAGCCAAGATGGGATATTCCAGTCAAGGACCTCTAGGAATTAGGGGAAAGGGTCTTGTGACCCCCATTTCACATATTGGTCGAGCCAAAAAAGATACTGGTGGCATAGGGTTTAAGAAGAAACCCTATCATCTCAAAGGTGGTTGTTCTCATGTCATAGAACAAATTACACCCGAAGAACCCCTTCTTAAGAAAGAAGATATAGAACCCTCTGATGATGATTCAGATAGCTCTGAACTTATCCCCTATGAAAAATTGCCTAAAGAGATCAAAGATCTTCTTGATGATACAGATGATCCTATCAGAAGAATTAATGTAGTAGAAACACAAGAACCTACTGTAGCGCAAGAGATGGTTGCACCACAAGAACCAGCCAATCTCTAAGGCAATCAAACTGATCAAGAAGTAGGGGGTAGTTATTCTGACACTGATTCCCATGAATATGAATTCAAGTCAGAGACTGAGGGTAATCCTTCTTGGGGTATTCATCTTGATTTCACACATTTTCTAAGATTTCCTAGAGATTCTGAATCAGAAGATGAGTCAAATGATTATGAATGGGGTGCCATTCCAGAAGAAGATGAGCTTATAATAGAGAAATCTATTGATGTTATTCACCAATATGTCTCTCAACCCAATGTAAGTCTAGAGCGAAATAATGAACTTAACGTGTCTGATCCACCTATGGCTGAAGAGGACTCCCATGATGACATTGAGCCTATTCACGAATTGAACATTTTGAGCTGTAATATCACCTTTGAACTTGAGCGTCGGGTTAGGACCAATGATGACATATCCACATCCGTGAACACCATATCCCAAGCCTTTCCCGCTTTGACTATCCAACGCCCTGATCTTATCGACCAAACTTCCACAAACCCAAACCATGGTATGTATACCTTCCCAAATGACAATGCCCTTGCCTGCTACCTCAATGTAGTTGAGCCTATGAGTACTTCCATCAGTGAACCGAGCGTTAGCATGACCGAGTTAGACATCAAATATCTTAGTCAGAAAAAAAGAGTAAAAAGAAAAAGAAAAAGAGTTCTGAGGGTGAAAACCACTTCGTGGCAGTCTCAGAACTGACAAAAGTAAAAAGAAAAGATGTATCTGAAGGTGAAAACCTCTCTGAGGCACCTAAGGATGAGATATTTGATGTCCTTCCAAGTCATTTGTAGGATAGATCTCCAGTTCTAATTGAGCCAACTCAATCCATCAAGTTGGGTACAACAGAGGAACCACAATTGGTACATGTAGCACAATCTTTATCAGACGAAGAGAAACAGAACTTCACTACCTTCTTATCAGAGAAAAAGATCAACTTTGCATGGAAATATTCAGATATGCCAGGATTGGATCCCAATCTCATTATGCACCATCTATCCATTGCTCCCAGAGTAAAACCAATCAAACAAAAATTGAGAAAGATGCATCCTCATGTTGCACTCTTAGTCAAAGCAGAACTAGAAAAACTCCTAAAAGCTAGATTCATTCATGTCATAGACTATGCTGAGTGGATTTCCAACATTGTACCTATTTCCAAACCAGATGGTTCCATCAGAGTGTGCACGGACTTTAGGGATGTGAACAGAGCATGCCCTAAGGATGATTTTCCACTGCCTAACATTGATATGATAGTGGACATGACTGCGAGCTATGAAATGTATTCTTTAATGGATGGCTTTTCTGGGTACAACCAAATCAAAATTGCTCCAGAAGATCAAGAGAAAATAGCTTTCACATGTGCGTGGGGAACTTTATGTTGGAATGTTATGCCATTCGGACTCAAAAATGCTGGAGCTACATATCAAAGAGCAATGACATCTATTTTTCATGATATGATGCATAGAACAATGGAGGATTACGTAGATGATACCTTGGCAAAATCCATGATTAGAACTGAACATCTAACAGACTTGAGCATGATCCTCGACAGAATGGAAAAATTTAGTCTTCGACTAAATCCTAAAAAGTGTGCTTTTGGAGTCACTTCTGGAAAGCTCCTAGGATACATCGTCTCCAAGAAAGGCATTGAAGTTGATCTAGCTAAGGTCAAGGCTATAATAGAGATGCAACCTCCCACAAATATCAGTCAAATGAGGATGTTGCAAGGCAGAGTTCAATCTATCAGAAGATTCATATCACAGCTAGTGGACATCTCACAGCCTTTTACAAAAACATTACATAAAGGTGTGACCTTTGCATGGAATGAAGAATGCGAGAACAACTTTAAACATATCAAGAAATATCTATCAAATCCACCTATATTGATGCCTCCTATTCATGGGAAGCCATTAATATTATATGTCTCCGTAACATATACATCACTGGGGGCATTGCTAGCACAGCATGATGAGAACAAGAAAGAAAGAGCCATCTACTATATCAGCCAAACTTTAGTGGCCTATGAGAAGAACTACTCAATGATAGAGAAGACATGTCTCGCTATGATGTTTGCATCATAGAAATTGAGACACTACATGTTAGCTCATACCACTCATTTGGTAACTAAAATTGATCCACTGAAATATCTCCTAAGCAAGGCTGCCCTCACAGGTAGACTAGCTAAATGGGTCATGCTCTTGAGCGAATTTGACATTGCATATGTTGAAAGAAAAGCTATCAAAGGATAGGTCATTGCTGATCAATTAGCTGAAGCACCACTGTTTGATGATACACCCATGCAAATGGAATTTCCTGATTCTTCTATCATGCACCTCTCTTCTAGAGCATGGCGATTATTCTTTGATGGCTCCTACACACATAATGGATCTGGAGCAGGCATATTGTTCATCACTCCTCAAGGATACTTGATGCCCAAAGCATTCAGATTAAAGTTTCCTTGCACAAACAATATTGCTGAATATGAGGCACTTCTCAATGGTATGAAAATGGCAATACAGTGGAGAGTTACAGAGATGCACATCCATGGGGACTCACAACTGGTTATCCACCAAGTCAATGATGTATACCAAACCAAAGATGAAAAGCTCATTCCTTACAAGAGAATGGTAGATGATTTAAAGAAATACTTCATCTCTATCACATTTGAGCAAATACCCAGAACGGAGAATAAGGCTGCTGATGCAATGGCGACATTATCTACTCTTTTACAGCAGCCCGAACATGAACTACGCTACGAGTTCCTGGTGGAAGCCCTATCCTATCCTGCATATGACTCCCCTGAAACCTGCATGATCTGCACTATTGTAGGTTATGACTCATCTCGCTACAAAAATCTATTCTCCTATCTCCACGACCAAATCATCCCTGAGTCGTTTAACTATTTTGAGAAATGAAACCTTATCCGATTCGCATCCCGATATGTCATCATTGGTAATGATCTGTACAAATGAGGTCTAGATGGTACACTACTTAGATGTTTAGAACGAGAAGAGTCTCAACGTGCATTAGAGGAAGTCCATGAGGGTATATGTGGGTCACACTCGAATGGTTTAACCTTAGCTCGAAAACTTATTAGGGCTGGGTATTATTGGCCTGAAATGGAAAAAGAAGCTATTAAATTTGCTAAAAATTGTCAACAGTGCCAAGTACATGGCAACTTGATTCATGCTCCAGGGAGAGATCTGATTCCCTTTACTACACAATGGCCTTTTCAACAATGGGCATTTGATCTCATAGGTGCTATCCATCCGCACTCTTCTAATGGACATACCCATATAATCACAGCTACAGATTATTTTACAAAATGGGTAGAAGTAGTTCCTCTAACACAAGCAACGGGGAAATAGATCTCTATGCTCATCCTGAACTACATCATTTGCAGATATGGGATCCCTCACTCTATAATCATAGATAACGGGGGACAATTCAAAAACAAGGATCTAGATGACTTATGTGCCAGGTTCAAAATTACTCAACATTGGTCATCTATCTACTATCCTCAAGGGAATGGACAAGCTGAGGCTTCAAACAAAAATCTCCTGAAGATCTTGCACAGAACAGTGAATAAAATAGGAAGAGACTGGCATCTGATGATCAATCCAGCTCTCTGGGCCTATAGAACTAGTATCAAAATGCCTACAGGGACTACACCTTTCACTTTAGTTTATGGGTCTGAAGCGGTACTGCCTATTGAGGTTGAAATCCCATCACTCAGGATTAGAATGCATGGACTTGTCACTGATGAAGACTACAGAGTGTCGAGGTTACAAGAACTTGAACTACTAGATGAGCACAGACAAGCAGCGTATGATCATCTCAGAGTATATCAAAAGAGAATGTCTAGAGGCTACAACAAGAAAGTCAGACAAAGAGAATTTCAGATTGGTGATCTAGTGTTGAGAGAAAATCCTAAAAATCAATCACATCGAGAACGCAAGGGGAAGTTTGAACCCAACTGGCTGGGTCCCTTTGTAATCACTGCTACTTTTGGCTCTGGTGCCTATCAACTCTCAACAACTGAAGGAGAACAGCTCCGAGAACCAATCAACGTTCTCCATCTGAAGAAATTCTACGCTTAAGGCATTCAGTGCTTGGTAAATGTCCTGAAAAAAAAATCTTAAAAATTAGAAAAAGTCCTGAAAAAATGAACATCTTGGTGAAAACCTAGCAATAGGCGCCTTGATGATTCACAAAAAAATCAAAAAATATCAAAAATTCAAAAAAATCAAAAAATATCAAAAGTACAAAAAAAATAAAAAAATAAAAAAATAAAGAAAAAGTGCCTTGGTGAAAACTTGGAAATAGGCGCCTTGGTAGCAAAAATAGAATCTCTACCAAGATGGTGAAAACTTGGCAAACAGGCGCCACTTGTTCCAAAATGCTCCATCTATCAGCACAATCTTGGTCTTTCCTAGCTTTCAGTCTTGCTTTAGTTTGTACATATCTCCAGGTTTGTTTCTGCATACCCTGGTTTCAATAAGTTGGTCTGTACACCAATCAGCTCAAGCATCTGTATCCTATCAATGTTCAAATTTGGGGGCAATCAATGTCATATCCTATGGTCTCCCATGTATCTTAGACATTTCCTATCCAGTCAGAGTCCTTTGAAGCTTCCTATTGAGTCAGTCAGTCAGTCTCGTCTCCAGAAAGGATTTTGCATCTACAACGCAATCAAACATCAAAACTCAACTGAAAACAATCTATGCTTTTTACATGCTTTTATCTCCTTGTATGCTTACTGATTCGCATTGAGATTTTTTTTTTTTTGCATATTGTGTCCCTTCGAGCTCTTCGATGATATCCTTTATAGGATTTAGAGAGTGATGACTGGGGGCATAATCTTTTCTTTATTTTCTGCTCGTATGTGAAAATCTAACAACTTTGGAAAATCCGGATTGAAATGGTGTCCGACTGTAAGAGCCTCTATCTTGAATTGGATGGCCATGCGTACCTCGACCATTGATACCCAGAAAATTCAAGGAAGTTTGATCTCACTATTGTCTTTTTGAGTAAGTTCTTTCTCCTACTGTGGAACGCAATCTTGCCTAAGGATGTGAACGATAAAGGGTCACTACGGGTAATTCACATTGGATTTAGAATGATCTCTTGACTGTTTGATGTGTTTGTAATGCAAGGCATACTCAGGTCATCACAACGTTTATGTTTTGATGCTTGTACAAATTGCTATATCAAAATGGACATGATATTCAGGTCATCCTGGCGCTTGTGCCTTGGTGCTTATATCTAATCTGACATTTCGAAAACAAAATCAATATTCATATATCCATGGTTGTTGACCAGTGGGTGTTGTATTGATTCTTGCGCATACAAATCAATATTCATATGTCTATGGTTTCATGGCTAGTGGGCATTGTATTGATTTATCCGGTTACCTAAAAGTTCAATGATGATAACAAATCGACATATGATCAATGACTAGGTCCTAGGTCTTAGGTTGCATTTCATTTTGCATGTCTCATTGCATTTTACATATTTGTATGATCTCACAATGACTAAATGAACTTCAAAGCTTAAATGATTCTTCAATCACATCTTCAAATCTAACAAGAGCTGAACCTAACTCGAAGGTCTCTTCACAGAATCGCAAGCAATAATCCTCTTGGGTCAACCATCTTTTTGACATAAGACTGAGTACTTGTCTTCATCAACCTGCAAAAACATATCATGTGTATCGTTGCATTTACATATCATATCATAAACATTTATTGCATTACATTTACATCCATTGCATAAACATACATATTTCCATAATCATTACATCTACATAACATTCATACATATGAAAGAAATTATCGCATTGCATTGATCCATACATACATTCTACACTACTCATAGCATTCACATCACATGATATCATCATACGTAACAAAAATGACAAGTGCACATGATGTCACAACCAAAAATATTGATCTCATCTATATATCAAAAATCTCAAAAAGTCAGGGGTGCACTACTGGCACAGGGTACAAATGAATAAGCTCCATAGAGCTATCAGACACAACAATGTATCAGTGAGAAAGTAACAAAAGATCAAGAGAAGTCAACTGTCAGCATGATCCTCTGCATCTGGTGGAGGAGGAGGAGGTGCATCTGGTATCACCTCCGCTCTCGGTGCCCTAGCTCCCTCTGATGCTGCCATATACTGAGAATAGGTAGGCACTCTCTGTGCAGCAGGGACTACTGCATAGTACGCAGATACATAATATGAGGCCCGCGCTGTCTGATGAATCACCTCTGCCTGTAATCTCTGTATCTCAGCACGTTGCTCTGTACGCTGCCTATCTGCCTCTCGATGCCTCTCCTCTAATCTGGCCTGCTCTATATTCAGGTCCCGGACCTGGACTGTAAGCCGTCTGATAATCTTGGCTGAAGTAAGAGGAACTGCAGGCTCTGCATCAGCTGCTAGCATATCTGTGTCCTGTGCTGGCTGTGCTGGCTGATCTGCATGTGAAGGAATGCTCATCCTGTGCGCCTTACGATGTCTAACCTCAGCACCCAAATCAAATGTGTCATCCACACTGGTCCCACCTGGAAACTGCTCAGCTCCTAGAACATCATCTGCAGATCCTACTCCGCCCAGTGTGCCACTCTCACCTCGGCTCCGTCTCTGTGTGCCAGAAGATGTGCCCACTGTAGATGTAGGAGGGCGTGGAGGCCTCGTATGTCCTGGTGCTCTCTGTAAAGGAGTCATGGCTCTCTGTCTTGGAGGAGTAGGATGTACCACCTGTGGTCTCGGTCCTGCTCTCATAGGAGCCCCTGTAACATCCATCACCTCCTCCATGGAGGGTATCAGCTCTGCCGGATCAGAAAATCAGTGTATCCGATGATTAGCAAGCCATGCCACATATGCATCTGCCACACCTGCATCCACCACCTGTGGAAGGTAATCCCAATCCCTACCAATAATCCGGCTATACTCCTCAGCACATATAGTATAACTAAGCCATGGTGCCCATCCGAGCCCTATCTCATGCATAATGCGGGCATAAGCAGTATAATCCTACGAGACATCCTGAATGTGTCCATATTGACGCCAGACTCTGGTAATCAAAAATCTCTCCAAGATGGTGGAGGTCCGTCCTATCAATATCCTGCTCTAAAAAATGAATGAAAACTGCTCTCTCGCAGTAGGCCAGGCCTCTATCTGTACATATGGTCTCCAGATCACGAAGGTCATGTCATCCAAGCATCGACAGAAATACTCGGTGTGACCCATGCGAACCTGAGTAACGTAGCCAGCATACGTATATATAATCGGCTCCTGTGGCTGTCGCTAACTCTGAAACACTGGTCTCAAAACTGGGATATGCTCCCAAGCCCATATCTGCAGTACCACCACTCCTGAAGCAAATGTCTTGCAGTCCTGATACATGACCTCGTGCATCTCGGAATACAAGTGCGCCAACAGACACTGACCCCAGGCAAGCTCAGTAGGTGTAGCCATCAAGAGTGCTACCATAGGTGCCCATCCCATCAAGAAGCCATTCTGCTGACGGCCAGGCATAATCAACTCTCCGATCATCCCCGCAATGATACACTCTAGACGATGTGTCTGACCATATCTCTGCACTAGTGTCTCCCAGGATATAGACCCAGTCAGCTATGTCTCATCACTGAACAGTCGTCTGAATGCATGCAGTCCCCTCGACCCTCCACTAACATACTCGGGACGTCGCGGAGCATGGAACAGAATGCGAAGAATCCTATAAACATCCTCAGGGGTCACAGTGATCTCCCCAGTCGGAAGGTGGAAAGTCTGGGTCTCAGAGTGAAACCTCTCAATCAAGGCAGTCAATAAACCATGATTTACCCTAATATTGGGTAAATGAATCAGGTGCTCAAATCCACAGGCAGCGAGATGAACCCTCATCGGGTCTGGCAAGGCAACACACAATCTCTGGGTGGCCGGATAAGAATGGCGAACATGTACATCAGGATATGTGACCTAAATCATAATGCAATAGGGTGTTTTGTCAGAAATTCAGTTTGAAATAAGGCCAAAACATCAGAATGACATAGTTTTTGAAGTTTCAGAAGGTAGGGCAAAGTATCCGCAATCAGGCAAAATGATTAGAAAAGTTTGATTTTTGACCTAAAACTGAGTTTTTCACACGCTGTTTTTCAAATGACATTCCAGACTGGCATGAAAAGTCATACAACATTCCACAATATACCAAACGACATTTCATAGTCGTACGACATTTCACTTTGATTCATACGAGTTTCAAGGGACCTGACGAAATGTCATATGACACAAGGGTCCCTATCATACGACACTTGGGCATGGACGAAATGACATTATACATTCAAATGAAATGTCGTACAAGTCTGGCTTGGGACTCGTACGAGTTTCTACAGATGCGAAAATTAAAAACTAAAAACGCGTATGAAAAACATTAAAAATGCTATAAATCATCACAAACATGCATTTTCAGGGGGGAACAGAGGTCCACCTACCGGATATCCATACTATCGAGGTCTGTCATGTCTTTGGCTACACTCAAAATGGTGCAAACTCACAGGTACCTTCAGTTCTCGCTGGTCTGCCATTTTCTCACTCAGAGGGCTCCACAGAATCTCTAAAGTCAAAGGGTTGAAATGAATTGAAAATGACCCTTCCGGCCTTTATATAGCTTTTGACCTAATTTTTAAAAGTGCTCCGTTTTCCATGAAAATTGCACCCCTGGCTAATTTTGACGTTTTGAATCCATTTTCGGGATCAAAATTCAAATCTGAGATCATTTTTTATGTCAAAATCGTGACTTAAAATTTTTGGAACCAGGACGGTCTACTGCTTGCATAATCAACCTTCAATCTTCGCAGAAATCCAGTATTCAACTTAACTGATTATCTTACATCAAACTATCAAAATTTCAACTTGGTCAACCATGGTCAACTCATGGTCAAACCTAGTCAAACTTGGTCTTTTAGGACCTCCAAACGATGCAGAATGCGTTCTCGGATGTGTATAACCGCTTCTCAAATCAATTAACATGCTTCTAAACTATAATGCTGACTTTTCTTGTCAGATTTCAATTTTAATCCCGAAGGGGGCATGGTATTGCACATCATTCAAAGTCTGTAAATCAAATTCTATCGATCAAGTCTATCAATATCTTTCATCAGTGATCAAGACAACAATCACGTCTAGTCGCTGATTCATCAAAAGTCCTCATCGCTCGGGGCAAATCTATCATCACTTGGGGCATATCAGATTCATCGATCCATATCAATCTGGTATTCTCCTAATCTTGTAAATTGTATCAGTTTTTGCAACCATCCGATCATAGTGTTCTTTCCTTGGTTCTTCAGCAACTGAGGGATTCAGATGTGATACCTGCTAGTTCTGCTAAGACAATCGAGTCTAGAATGGGTCACTCACTTCTTATCAATCCTAAGGTTCAGAATCAGGCATTTTGATACTTTTTCGCAATCATAGGTTCATCGCTGCTACAGTGAACATTATCTCTGGTCATTCAGGACCTCCTATCTCAATATCTCTCAATTGGTTTCTATCTTGAGATCGGTTTATCTTTTGAATCAGTTTCATATCTTTATCAAACACAGACTATCTTTGAACCACTGCGCTTCGCACAGTAATTCAAAGAGGGGCAAAATGTAATACCCCAAAAATGGGCTATAAGTTCATTAATCTCCTACATCGACAATTCGAATGAAATCGACATCAAAGTCCTAATCTAAGGCACATCTAACATCATCGAATCATAATTGATTATCTTAAATTCTACATCGGGGAATATTTCTAGTAATATTCCTAATTATCTTAATTATCTTTAATTTAATGATTATTTGGCGATAAATCACATTTATCCTAAGTTTGATTAATTGAATATTTTCATATTTAATTAATTAGATTTAATATTTGCCACTTAATTGTGTAATTAAATTTAATTCTATCTATTATTAATTGTATTATTTAATTTTGACAATAAATCAAAATTCCTATCTTTAATTGATTAAATTCTTATTTAATTAATTAAATCATGTTGTCATTATTTAATAATATAATTTTTAATAAAAGTTTGGTAAAATAGTTAATTAACCCATAAATT
Organism: Chamaecyparis obtusa; assembly: GCA_027943335.1. Classification (NCBI taxonomy): domain Eukaryota; kingdom Viridiplantae; phylum Streptophyta; class Pinopsida; order Cupressales; family Cupressaceae; genus Chamaecyparis; species Chamaecyparis obtusa. The sequence continues at coordinate 343,881 of BSBK01000029.1, forward strand.
AATTATTTTATTTCAAAAATCAGTTGAGTTGAGGATAAATCACTTTATTTATTTATTTAATTCTTAATTATTATGCATATTCAAAAGAAACAGTTAAACTCCAAATTAGAAAATCAATGCAAGTTATTGACTTTTTGGAACTCAACATCCTTTTGGAGTTCAAAAAGCTGATCTAAACTCTAATTTGAGTTAAAAAGCTATTTTTGCATGATTTTGAGAATTAACTATCTTTCATGATCAGATAACTCAAAAATCAAGTTGAGTTTATTTGAGTGATTTATGGCTTTTATCCATGCACCTCCAAAGCCCTGGATTTCTATAAATTAAGGCTTTAGCTCTTCACAAATCATCTCATATTTTGCACAATCACGCTGGAGAATTGGAATTGAAGAATCAAAGATCTTGCGAATCGACATCTTTGTGAGATCAATCTTATTTTTGCATTCATATTTCATATCATTGTTAGATTAGCATAGCATATCAGTTTTCATATAGATAGTTTCATATCATTTTATCATTCTTATTGCATAGAAAATTCAAAAAAATATAGATTAATTGCATTCAATTTCATATCCATCTTTTGCATTCAAATCCTTCATTTAGGTGTCGTCTAGGTCACTGATCTCGATAATAATTTGAGAACATTAATCTCGCACCTATTAGAAGGTAGTAAATCGCCTGGTTAGATAGCTTTCAATTTTGCATGATTTTGATTTTTGCTAACCTCTAATGTTTTACTGAAGTGTTGTGTCTACAGATCAGGTAGAATTTTCACACACACACATATGACCAATTGACAACAAAATAAGGACTAAATAAATAAATGACTACCATTACTATATAAATGACTAGTTAACAACAATCAATGACTAAATTGATCAATCAAAAAACTAATAAATGACTAAAAATAGTTTAGTCATAAATTTCGTTGTGTTTTACATGACCGTCAATAAACTACTAATGGTTGCATGACCAAGATTAGTCATTTATATTATTTTTTTACTACTTTTTTTGTCATTTATTTCTATATTTCTACTAGTGTGACATTATTAGAAGGATAAACATAAGAGTCTATGATGAAGTAGAAAGATCTTCAAAAGTTGTCCTTACCTTGCCCATAAGGGCAGGATCAGTTGTCAAGAATATAGCATTCCAAATCCTCAATCTAGAGTTGGGATACAATATGCTACTAGGATGTCCTTGGAATATGAGACACAAACATTACCTTCTACTTACCACCAATGCATTAAATTTCCTCATCAAGGCATGGAAATCATTATAAGAGGAGACACCAATCCATTCCAATATTGTAATAACTTAAGGGGTAGAACTGCAAACCAAGTGCCTGTGAATCAAGAAGCATTCCACCATCTACTTCTACTTTAGTCCCCAAAAATACACCAGATTTAGGTATAAAAAAATTAGTCACAAATAAAGGATTTAGTGAGTATCGCTATGAAGAGGCCTTCACTATCACCAACCTCCCTCTATCTCCTAAGTCATATGGTCAACCAAGACCCACCCAAATGGTAGAGCATACTCAAATAGTAGAGCTTGACATTTTTAAATGTCCACCCTCCCAACATTCATCAGATGGGGGAACTAAGTGAAGAAACCTTAGGAGATATTTGTACATGGTTGTATTGAGACCCTCTAGATACACCACTAGTGTAATTTCTAGTTACTCTATATGGTGTTGGTAAGTGATGTTTGAGAGCACTATGGATCACTTCAGGGTTTTCATTTATGAAAACACTTATGCTGGAGTGATCGCATGAAGTGAGTATAGGTACTGGAGACACAGTCATGAAAATGACTAAGTACAAAATTAGAGTTACAATATACTACATTACAGTTTTGGTCAGCAAAGATGATATATGATGTATTATGGCTTGCACAGTTATAGAAAGACATTTTGGGATATGTATGACCTTCAGTTAAGGTCGCACGTGTTTTGGTGTTGATATCAGGAAGATACAGTGATATGAAGGTATGCGAAGATAGAGAAACAGTGAAACATGGCATATGAACAGTCACAATGATTGAGGGAATATTAGATGGAATGGTAATGTGCTAAGTTAGATGAAAGTTGTATATTTCCGACACTTTGGTAATACAATATCGCTAACTCTACATTTATCATTTGTATAAGAAATTGGTATGCTTTGTATTGTATTTGTGAGCCGACTGGATGACAAAATTGATATAAGTATAAAGTATTTTGTGGAAGCAATAAGTGTGAAAACTATGTGATAGAGATGGACATGTGATGGATGCGAATTTGGGATATTATAAAAGGAAGATAGAAGATATGAGATGTGAGATTGAGAGAGATATAACTGGAACTATCAAAGCATAGAAGATGCTTGTATTATTCACTACTTGAAGAACACTTTTGTGACAGAGTTTTTATTGTAAGAGTTGTAAGCTCACCACACCTTTCATAGGGTTTTTGTATACCCCTAATAGGGTTCTATATTCCTCTAACAAGGAAATGTACTATGTAATACTCAGCTCCTAACAAGGCTAGATCTCCTAATAGGGATTCAATATTTTAGTGCATAGTTGTGGATACCATCCCCACCAAGGTTTTCCCTTGGCTAGGGTTTCCTCGAAAACAAATAATTGTGTTATGAGTTATGTGTTATGTGTTTATGTTCTTTTCATTGATATGATTGATTTGCATTTGGTTGAAGTTTAATTTAGAGTGTTGTAATACTAATTCACCCCCTCTCAGTATTACTTAATCCTAACATATGGACATGGGTTTTCAATGTTGCAACGATTTGGGAATACTGCTACTATAGGTCTAGGAATAGAACAAAAAAGAATGGTAGAAATTATTTTAAACTAGGATATGGTCAGTCTTAGTTTATTGCTTTCATCTATGAATTTTCCACACAACAACAAGAGGTTGTTAAGAAAAAAGTGGACAAGGATATGGAAATACCCAAATCAATGGCATAATCCAACAATTACTACGACGAGAAATTAAAACAAAAAACACACAAGTGTCTCTTAAGTAGGAATCATGGGTGTATGTTGAAGAAGATATACCTGATGAGCATGACATTGAGACTAATTCTAATGAGTATGAGTGGGATAGCCCTCTTACCACAAGTACCTCTGTTTGACCAACTTAACTTGGTAGATGAACCCTGTGTAGAAAAACATGTTGATGTCCATTCCTTAGGTCGTCCATCTACCTCACATTATATTTTGTTAGAAACATCACTTTAGTTCCCTTATCTCACACCGAGTCTCAACCTATTACTGACTTATGCTTGGTAAACCTTGAACTGGTCGATTGGGGCCAACAAGGACAACTTGACATAGACATATTTGAGAATGATGAGGCCATTAACGAGTTATTAGAACTTAAACAAAGTATACCATTAGGGGATCACAAAGAAGGGTTCTCCATATATTTGGATAGAGTAGCATACTTTGGGGAGACAGTTCCTCTTTTTGGCCAACAAAAAGAAAACTTAGGGGATGAAAAAATCCTAAGAAAATCTATTTGGCAAGATCTCTCTCCCCACAAGAAAGGGAAGAGTTCGTAAGCTTCTTCAAATAAAGATAGATAAAATTTTCTTGGTCAGACGCAGACATGCCAAAATTGGATCTTGAAATAGTGCTTCATCATCTACCATTGTTACCTGGTATGAAGTTGGTTAAACTAAAGTTCAAAAAAATTCATCTCCACATAGCCTTATTAGTGAAAGAAGAATTAAAGAAAGTCTTGGATGAAGGGTTTATTAGATCCATTGATTATGTTGAATGGATTTCTAACCTAGTGTCGGTAACAAAAACTTTAGGAGACATCTAAATATACACATACTTTGAAGATTTAAACAAGGCATGTCCTAAAGATGACTTCTTGCTACCAAACATTAACATGATAGTAGATTTAACGACATGAAATCATATGTTATCATTAATGGATGGGTTTTCAAGTTATAATCAGATCATGATAACTTTGAAGGATCAACATAAAACATCATTCACCTGTGCATAGGGTACTTATTTCTAGAATGCAATGCATTTTTTGTAAAGAATGATGGTGCCACATATCAAAGAGCCATGACTACTATATTATACAATATGATTCATAAAACCATGGAAAACTATACTGATGATCTAATGGAAAATTCCTAGGTAAGGGAAATAAATCTACACGTATTGGGATCTAGATTTGATAGAATACAAGAGTAAAAGGTCTAGCTAAATCCTAAGAAATGTGTATTCAAAGTAACTTCAGGAAAACTCCTAGGATTGTATTGTATGACACAAAGTCATAGAGGTAGATCCGGATAAGGTGAAAGTAATATTAGAGATACCTCCTCCTAGGTACCGAAGTAGGGGGTGGTAGCAGTCGGAGGATGGGGGAGCAGTTTTAGGGCCAGTCCATCATAGAGGATAGGTTGGGAGAGCCACCGGCCTAGTCAAACACAAAGTCAACAATAGTTAGTCAGTGGCTCTGTGCAGATGGCAGAGGTAGAAGGATCAAGGGTGGGGATGGAGGTGGATGGTAGTGGATGAGGCATTACAAGGCTAACACAGGTACCCACATAGGTGCAGGATAAGGTATTCATAGCACCGTGGAGAGAACACAACCGAGGGTTACGTAGATAGCCATTTTTGCGATGCCACCACAGTATCCGTCATAGTTTGACCTCTTTTTTTGATGTTGAGATGCAACCTCCCCCATGAGAGGCAGATAGGCAGTGATATGCTACATGATTTTTTATATGTATATTATTACTCTTTTGGAGGGCATTTTCCCTGACATTGTATATGTATTCATTGATGGACTCATCATGAGACACACACAAATTGATTTATTCTTTGATGTGGGATGGGGGATATTCTTTTACGGGATTCATATATATATGATGCTAAGTTGGGTGGGATTTGATGTGTTATGAGCCCATTTTCCATGTATGAGTTTATGATGTATTGGCATGTGTGATGCAGGATGTGATGTGATGTGCTTATGAATATGATATGAGACTTAATATGTTGGTGATGCAGGATGTGATGCACTTATGCATGCTTTTGATATATATGTGATGTGTGTGAATTGATGATTTATGTGAGATGCAGGTATTGATGCTTTGTGGATGTAGGTGTTGGAAATTGCAATTGAAGCAATTTTTGTATTTTCATTGATGTCAAACCTTAACTGGTAAGACTGTTGCTATTTAAGAAAGTACTATATCTATTTGATTGTTGCTAAGGGGAAAGGCAAGGTTGGTAACAATAGCACCTAAGAAAAGGTTGAGTTATCTTGATACTTCAATGAGTACTTGATTATGTGGCACAATGATAAGATAATGTATTGTTTATCTAAGTAAGAATGAAGACTAAACTGGTAGGCTTAACCAAGAAAAAGTGAAGAAATCTAGTTTAAGCCGAGTGATGTTTGATCAACACTGAATTTACTTGGCATATACTAGCTCGGTTGACATGATCTGATATTTACAAAAGAACAAGTTTGAAGGTACTTGAAGCAAATGATTAGGATGTATAAGAAGGAGGTACCAAAGTTGAATAAGGAGAACTTCCCTGCATGGAAAAGCTTGATGAAGCTGCATCTGACCGGTATTGGTGATTCTGCAAAGTATTATGTTGAGCATGATTATGTCACACCTATTGCACCTCTGACTACCGAGGAAATGAAAGCTAAACAAGAGCACAACCAAGAAATGTTGGAGATTGCATCTGCACTAAGTTATCCAGAATTTGAAGACATCAAAGACTGCAGTAATGCAAAGAAAATGTGGGACACCCTTGCAAACATTTATGGCGGTGACATAAATGTATTGAGAGAAAAAGCCGAGAGCCTAAGAGGTAAATTTGATGAAATGAGAATGCAAGAAGGTGAGAATATTGCACAATATTGTGGTAGAATAAAAGAAGTTGTAAATGCTACTAGAGGAGAAAATAGAACTATTGATGATGAAACTATAATAGGAAAAGTATTGAGAACTCTGCGTCCTATCTATGCCATCAAAATTTCAGCAATTCAGGAATCTAGATGTAACCCTAACAATTCTCTTACTTTGGAAAGTTTGGTTGGTAAGCTTATTGCTTTTGAACTTTCTAACTATGATAACTTCACTATTGGTAATGTTGAATCTACTTTTAAGTCACAAATGGTTCTGAGTAAGTCAAAGAAGGAAAAAGAAAGATGCATCAGTGAAAGTGAAAGTGAAAGTGAAAGTGATAGTGACAATGACACATCTGATGAAGAACTTGAGGATCTAGAAGCTCTTATGGCTAGAAGACTGAAAAGGGGAAAAGGAAAGTACAAAGGTAAACTCCTTATTATATGTTTTTCATGTAATAAAGTTGGTCATATAGCTACTAGATGTCCTGATAGGGATGACAAGTTTATGCAGAGACATGTCACACTTTAGGAGTAGCCTAGAGTTGTGAAAAGCATAGCAAAGCCAAGAATCAGTCATAAGCAAAGATGACAAAGGGAGAAATACTGTTACTGAACTGAAAAAATGATATCTACATCTACAGGATGTATGTTTTAGTTGCTGCTTTGGCATTTTTTTCAAAGAGGGAGATGATCACAGATGAATACACAGAATGAAATTTTCATGGAAGATCAAGTAAGAGGGAGAAATTCAGTGGATGGTCATACAAGCATGGCTAATTGATTCTGTATCAAAATGAAGAAAATGATATTATAAATATTCTTGATGGATAGATAAGTTTTGGATTGGTTGGTAATTCGTGTGATATTCATATGGTGTTGCCATCAATGCCAAAGAGGGATATTGTTGGAAACTACAATTGAAGCAATTGTTGTATTGTCATTGATGTCAAACCTTAACTGGTAAGACTGTTGCTATTTAAGAAAGTACTATATCTATTTGATTGTTGCTAAGGGGAAAGGCAAGGTTGGTAACAATAACACCTAAGGAAAGGTTGAGTTATCTTGATACTTCAATGAGTACTTGATTACGTGGCACAATGATAAGACAATGTATTGTTTATCTAAGTAAGAATGAAGACTAAACTGGTAGGCTTAACCGAGCAAAAGTGAAGAAATCTAGTTTAAGTCGAGTGATGTTAGTGTTGACCAAGCTAGTATATGCCAAGTAAATTCAGTGTTGACTGAACATCAGTTAATTGCCGAGGAAGACAGTATTAGCCGAGGAAACAGTCTTTGAGGTGACTGAGCTTTCTAATGAAGACCGAGGAGTTGAACACAGTATTGATCGAGCGTCAGTATTTTACATTTGTGGGAGAATTCATATTTCTAGCTGACATCATTGAATTCTTGGATTATGTAAAATGTGGTGACTTTATTTATTGATTGTATGAAAGCATTTAATGCACTATAAAATAGTTTATTGTAAATCTATTAAGAGATTTGAGATATTTCTAGAAGAATAGCCGAAGAACATAAAGTAGGAAGGATTTGATGAATCTGACCTAACCCTAAGATCTATGAAGGAGATTAAGTGACAAAAGATGTATTGACCTAATGGAGGAAGTATTAAGGAAACCTAAGTTGAGGTTGAAGAGGAGAGGATGCTGGAAGTATTGTTGATGTTATTGACTGTATAAGCAGAGAAGGCTAAAGGAGAAGTGTTGTGATTGCTTGAAGAGAGTTTCGAGTAGATCAGTGATGGAGATGGTAAAGGTTCACAGTCAGTAAGCCAGCATATGTGTACAAAATTGGGTTTCCACTATAAATCCTGGTGTTGATACTTGTGTGAATGTTTTGGTTTGAACATTTATGTGTTTTACAAGCTAGATGCTATTGGATAAGTGGACTGCACTGTTATATGTTTATGTTATGCAATCAGTAATGACCAAGTAGCTGTTCGTTATTAGATCTGATTTGTTGAAGAGTTTTAAAGTTTGTTTTATACATATGGACCTGAGAATAATTGATTCACCCCCCTCTCTGTTGTTCTAAATCATATTAATAGTAGGGTGTATGATGTTTATATGTGATGGATGTATGACCTACTTATGCTATTATAGATGTGTTTATACATGTTTGTATGGATGATGCAATTTTATCATGTCGTAACAATGCAAGATTAAAATGAGCTAAAATGATTAACTATGGAAGATTAAAATGAATTAAATGATTAATTTAAATGCATGATTTTAATGAACTAAATGATTAATTTAAATGCATAATTTTAATGAACTAAATGATCTAACTCAAATGATTGATTTAAATGAGCTAAACGATTTAACTTAAATGATTGATTTAAATGAACTAAATTTTTAAACTTAAATGATTGATTTAAATGAACTAAATGATTTAACTTAAATGATTGATTTAAATGAACTAAAATAATTGACTATGTAAGATCTAAAAATGAACTAAATGATTAATTTAAATGATTTATGCAACACTATTCTAAACAAATTAACAATACAACTTAAAGGATTTATGCAAAATTAATCTAAAATAAATTAATAATGCAACCTAAATGATGATGCAAAATTATTCTAAAATGAATTAATAATACGATCTAAATGATGATGCAAAATTATTCTAAAATGAATTAATAATGCAACCTAAATGACGATGCAAAATTAATCTAAAATGAATTAATAATGCAACTTAAATGATGATGCAAAATTATTCTAAAATGAGTTAATAATGCAACCCAAATGATGATGCAAAATTAATTTAAAATGAAATAATAATGCAACCTAAATGATTTATTTAATATGAGAGACAACATGATTAAATGTCAACTAAATGATAAAAAGATGATTAAATGCATGCTAAGTGATAATGCAACTTTGTGCAGTTTAAACGATAATGCATCTAATACCGCTTTAAATGATAATGCAATTAAATGCAAGCTAACCTGTAGATGAGAATGCATGCGAGATGGGATGAAAATGAATGGACGTGAGAATGGGAAATGAGGTGGTATATGTAGCATATCATTTCTTGATTGAACCCTCGTTGGGGCAGATGAAATGGGACAGGTGGAGGAGGGCGATTTGCACAATAAAGATCCATGGATTAGGGATTAGAATGGGAATGGTTGATTTCTAGGTTTGCATCAGGATGAGAGGTTTGTGTGGAGAGAGGTTCATAGGTAATGAATACATTAATGGGTTTTCAAGATTGAAAGATTGTCATTTTTTTTATGATGATTGCATGGATTGATGATGGGATTTGTAGCTAGGGTTTGATAGGGGGAGTTTTCTTGAATCTTGAGCATGGAGTATTCTGGGATGGAATACCACCATGTAGTTTGAGCACTTAGTTTGATATAGAAACAAAAGGGACTTGCCAAGGTTATGAGGAACTCAAGGTTGCATCGCTAGCATTGCATAGGACTAACATGAAAGAGACACATAAGGGTTGCCCCATCATCACACATGGACCCAAATGGAGCCATGGTGGAAACGATGCCAGAGAACCAAAAAAAAATGGCATTTCCCAAGTGTACCACGTAACCCAAAAGATCATACATGAGATGTGTAAGGGTCATGTCCGATTGACTCATAGGCAAAAATAAGAAGATCAAAGAGACTTGCCTCAGGTTGGCCTCATTCGCAATGTGCCATGATATAAAGGATTGTGGCGACCTTGAGGAGAGGAACAACATGAAGCTACAAAAAGATTATTAAGAACCAAAGCAAAAGATTCAAAACCAAAGTGGTAAATCCAAAAGATGTCCTTTGCCAAAAGAGATTGACTGACTGATGGATGGTGAGATTAGGTCAGACATAAGGAATGATGCATCCTACAAGGACCTGGTGTATGAGATTGGTTGTAAATTGGGTATTAATGGCAATAGGTAACTTCAAGATAACCATAATGAATAGGAATTTCTTGCTAAGGTATTTGTTGTAAAATACGACTTGGTAAGACAACACAATTGATCAAGCTCTGTGAGACCAATAAAGATATGTACAAGATGACCTCAACAATATCATACAAGTGTGAGGCATGACATTATATACAATTGATACTTTACAAAGCTTAGGAATTAGGATAGATCAACAAATGATGATTATATACACAGCTTAGGATTTGGGGATATGACGTGCCTTAGTATGTATAGGAACCTTAGGATATTGGATAGTAATTCCTTCTTTTTGATGCGAGGATGGGAACACCTTGGGAATAGGGATTTGTGGATGGAGTGAAGATAGGGAGATGATAGTTGAAATCGTGTTTGGTCATGGAACAAGAATTTGATAGATAACGATACGGTCCATTATGTATGGTGCTTATTTCTAGGTTTTCACCAACATACTTGTCCAAGGTGCTTGATTGCCAAGTTTTCACCATTGGATGATTAATTTTCTTTACTTTTTTCATCTTTTGATTTTTTTATATTTTTTGAATGTGTTTGATGTTATCAGGGTGCCTGTTTACCACGTTTTCACCAAGACAATGATTTTTTTAGGACTTTTTACAATTTTTAGGGATTTTTTTAGATACATAGGAGATGGTTCAAGCATAGAACTGCTTTAGATGGATGATGTTAATGGGATCATTCAAGGGCTCCCATTCTAGTGTAGATAACTAGTAGGCTCTTGAAACAAAATAAGTTGTGACAATATAAGGACCCAACCAAGTAGGTTCAAACGTGCCTTTCCTTTCTCGATTTGCTTACACCTTCTAATTCTATTTTAGGACCATGTCTCCCACTTGGAAATTTCTAGGGTGAACCTTCTTGTTGTAGCTTCTCTTAGGGAAGTTCTGGTATACTACTAGGTGGTCATATGCTCGTTGCCTCTTTTCATCTAACAAGTCTAGTTGGGTGAGGTGTGACACACTATAATATTCATCAGTGGTATAGATCTTTAGGGACACACATAATGAAGGAAGCTCGACCTCAATTGGTAAGACGACCTCAACACCATATACTAGGGAGTATGGAGTGGTTCCTGTGGGGGTGCAGAATAAAGTAGAGTATGCCAAGAGGGTGGGATTGATTTGGAGGTGCCATTCACCACTAGAATCATTGACAAATTTTTGGATGATTTTTAGGATAGTTTTATTGGTTGCCTTAGCTTGGTTATTTCCTTGGGGGAAATATGGGCTAGAGAAATGATGATGGATGCAAAATCTAGCACATAGGTCATCCACATGTTGGTTTTCAAAAGGTGTGTCATGATCTATAAAAATGGTGGAAGGGATGCCAAAGCAACAAATGATATAGTAAAGGATGAACTTAGATATATGAATGCCCATAGTTAAGGTGAGCGGAATCACTTCAACCCATTTTCTGAAATATTTAGTGGCAGTTATGATATACTTATGTCCATCGGAGGAAAGGGGAGTGATCAAACCAATGAGGTCAAACCCCAACATGAAAAGGGCCATGGTGGCACAATGGGCTGCAAATCTTGTGCTAGAGAATGGATCATATTAGCATGATGTTGATATGGTAGGCACTTATTTATGAACTCACACATGTTGTGCTACATTGTTGGCCAATAATACCCAACTTTGAGTAGCTTCTTTGCTAAGACCATACCACTTGTGTGGGCACCAAAAATTCCAGTGTGGATCTCTTGTAAAGCTAGGATGACTTCATTTGAATCTAAACACCGAGAGAGGATGTTGTGATATCCATGATGATATAGGGTATTGAATATAAGAGTGTAGTGGAAAGCTCTACAAATGAGGTTCTGGCATTGCGTGTTTGTGAGGTGAGGGGATATGATAATATTCTTTAGATAAGCATGGATATCGTGGTACCATGGGGACTGAGGACCAACTAAAATGCACACCATTTCAGCACCAACATTCTCGTAAGAGGGTGTGTGTAACTACTCAACTAAGAATTCGTATTGTATTGAATCTTGATGGATTTCCAATAATGACCTGATAGTTTCCATAGTTTCTGCAACCTTGTTCTAAAGCCTGGGAACTTGTGTGAAATGTAAGTTGATGAATTATTCTTTCAATATGTCAACAAGCTCTTTGTATAGTAGCATATTGTCATCTTTGGTTTGAAACTCATCCTAGACCTGTTTGATGATCAGTTAGGAATCCCCGAACACTTGCAATTCTGTGATATTCCATTGTATAGCTATTTTGAGGCCTGAGATGAGTGCATCATATTTTTCAATGTTATTTGTGCAAGGTAATGCCAAACTGAATGACTTGGGGATATAGTCACCTTGAGGGGTGACGAAAAGGAACCCTGCCCCTGATCCATGAGATGTGTATGATCCATTGAAGTATAGTTTCCATGTGGGTTGTTCTTTGACCATGCAAAGATGTTCATCAGGGAACTCTATCACTAACAGGTATGCATCTACCAAGGGTGCTTTGGCTAGCTGATCTGTAATGACTTTCCCCTTTATTTATTTTTTGTCGATGTGCTGGATGTCAAATTCACTTAAGAGAATAACCCATTTTTCCATTTAGCTTGTAAGTGTCATTCTTGAGAGAGTATTTAAGTGGATCTACCTTGGAGATGAGCTTCACTATGTGGCTTAACATGTAGTGTTGAAGCTTATACATGGAGAAAAACACTGCAAGGCATGAGTTTTCCATGGGTGAATAGTTTATCTCATAGCCCACAAATGTGCAACTAATATAGTAGATGGACTATTCTTTTCCATTATCATCAAACTATGCTAGGAGTGCCCCTAGTGTTGTAATGGTTCTTGAGATGTATAGAATGAGAGGATGTCCTAACGTTGGTGGTACAAGGATGGGTGAGTTAGCTAGGTATTCCTAGAGCTTTTCAAAAATTCACTGACATATCAGAACCCATCTGAAGCTTGTATCCTTCTGGAGAAGATGTGTGAAAGGTTGGCACTTGTCTGCCAAATGGGATATGAATCTACGGACTGATTGGAGCTTACCCTGTAGACTCCTTAGCTTCTTAAGTATTCCCATTGGAGGCATTTCCATAATGGATTTAAATTTCTTAGGATCAATCTCAATGCCCCATAGTGATACAATGAACCCTAATAGCTTTCTTGATGTGACACCAAAGACACACTTTTTCGGGTTCAATTTTAGACTATAGTGGTGTAGGTGATCAAACACATGCTCAAGGATATCCAAGTGTTCCAGTCATGTCTTTGACTTGGCAAGGATTTCATCCATGTAGTCTTCAAGTATTTTGTGGATTATGTCATGGAAGATAGCAGTCATTGCTCTTTGATATGTACTTCCTGCATTCTTTAACCTGAATGACATCACATTGTAACATAAAGTACCCCATGGAGTTGTGAATGTTGTCTTGTGTTGGTCTTCTTCAGCTATACAGATTTGATTATAACTTGAGAAACCATCCATGAGTGATAACATTTTGTGACCACTTGTGAGGTTGACAATCATATCAATGTTTGGCAAAGGGAAATAATCTTTTGGGCATGCTTTGTTTAGGTCTCAAAAATCCATGTAGATCCTGATTTCTCCTAATGGTTTAGTGACTAGCACCATCTTAGATATCCATTCTGAGTAATCAATGTCTTGAATGATCTTTTCTTGTAGGAGCTTCTCAAGTTCTTCCTTTACTAGTAAGGCCACCTTCAGATGCATCTTGCGTAACTTTTGTTTGATTGGATTTTCATTTGGATCTACTGCAAGGTGATGGACAACTGAGTTTGGATCTAGCCTAGGCATGTGAGCATATGACCATGCAAAATTGATTGCAGCTTCTTGGAGAAGCACTGTGAAAGCTACTTCCTCACCTTTGGTTAGGGATGTTGTGATGTATGTGATCCTGGGGAATTCTTTAGTTCCCAAGTTGACTATTTTTGTGCCTTTGATGAGAATGGAAGATTGCTCTGGTCTGTAGTTGTGGATTGGGTGAAGAGGAAAGTCTTCATTTTCTAGCACCTTGGAGAGGTTTTCACCAGAAGATACACCATTTGTTTTTAATTTTTTGAGTCAAAATATGCCCCAGAGGGGTTCTCACAAAAGGACTCATCATTTTATATTTTCTTTTTCATTTTGTGGCTAAAGACATCCTCTTCCCCAAAGTATCCCTTGGGGTTGAGCTTATAGACATACACTAATTCCTGCCCCCAGACTGACTATTGGTCTGAAGCTCCCATAAATCTTAGGAGCACTTCCTTGCTTCAGAACTCATCAATGTGTTCCACACTTGGTTGGTCCTAGTATATGAGATCAAGATGGATGAGGGAGAGGTCTATTAGGTTAATGGTGAGTTGATGGAGGATAAAATTTCCCAGGAAAGTTTCATCATCAAAAATATCATCGTAGGATTTCTTTTCTTCCTCTTTTGGGATGTCTTTGATTTCCAAGAATTTGTCCGAGGTGTTCAAAAGGGTAACTTTGAGCAATTTGGTGCCCCCAATCATGGTATTGGGTCCTCGTATATGCAAGCGAGGGGTATTGAAGCCAAGGCCTCAATGTGGCATTTTTTGTGAGGCTTACATTGGGTCTTTTCCACCATCTTCTTCAGGTCCTGGGCCAGTACCCTAATAGTTTCATTATTCAATGGTCCATTTATGTGATGTGGGGTACTTTTCCTTGAAGTATCCGAGGACCTTAGTGTCAGGAGGTGGGGGATCTTTGTACAACCATCTATTAATGTTGGGGTCTATTTCCTAGTTATTCATAATTCCATGGAAGATGAATGTTTATGGGCCTATTTGTCTAATTTCAAGATCTTCTTGAGCAGGTTTTCTTTGATGATAGGGGTGCCCCTGAGTATGTGGATCCAGTGGTAGGGCCCCTACCACAAAGGCATTAGTTAAACTATATTTGACACAACCTCTATTGTTGATTTTGGAAGAAGAAAGGGTGGAAGCTAAGATAGTCTCTAGATCGTAGTGGGATTGGGATGAGCTGGTGACAAAATTGCCAATCTTGATGCCAGGACAATGGGTGTAATGGGAGAACAAGCTTCCAACATATGAAAATATGCGAAGGGTTGGGGATTGGCGTGGATGGTGATTTCAGTACCTTGATGTGGGAATTTGATGCATTGATGATAGGTGGAGGGAACAATTTTGATCAAATAAATCTATGGTCGACCGAGAAGGATGTTGTATGGGAGGTCAAGATCAACAACATGGCAAATGGTCTCCTGAATTACTGGGCCCAACTTGATGGGAAACAAAATAATACCTTCTCAGGTACGCTCCAAGTTTTCATAGGATTTTATAGTGATGACTTCATGTGAAATGCCAGCCTCTATATACCCCACCTACTGGACAAACTTCAATGTGCATAGGTTTAGGGTAGAACCATTATCTATCATGACCCTCTTGACAACAAAGTCATTGACCATTACAAAGATGGAGAGTGGGAGATTGTGATCTGGCTCAATGGATGACATATCAAAATATTTGAAGTAAAGGGAAGAGGATGAGGATAAGTGCCCCATGAGGTCTGTTAGCTCTTTTTTATGTAGAATCACTCTATAACTATTAATCTTGACTCTCAGGTTCCCAATTCTAGATTCTTACAGGGAAAAGGCTAATTGATAAGGACCAAGTCCTTCTTCTACTTCGAGCTCCATAGACCCACACGGGTGTACCTATCTTCAGACTCACTGCTTCATAATGAAATCCTATGGTGGATTAGGGGTTCTCGCAATGATTCACTAATGTCTTTTGCTACAACTGATGCAAAGCTTAGAAAGCCAATCCACGATAATAACAAAAATAAACACTCATTGCAGAAAAATGGCAAACGTGACAACAAGGATAAACTCCTTCTTTTTGAGCTTTAAACTCAGGCAGGTTAACCCATGTTAGATCTACTTCTTCAAAGGATCATAACATTAGTTTATATCCTTGATACAAACATTATCTTCTCAGTCTTTTCAAACATACACGAAAGTAAATAGTCATTTGATTTTGGTTGATGATGAAATCCCTGCAAGTCGAGGATAGACCAGTGCCTTATCCTAGGGCAGAGAGTCAAACAAAAGAAACATACGTCTACAGAGATCTTCTAGATGAAATAGAAACAAAACCCAGGTGAAATGCCTTACAGATCACCCTTTCTTAAACACATGTAATCATCAGATTCTTGTAGCAATCCTGAGCTTTCAGAAGTTAATCTAAAGATTTAACCCTTTCCTTGAAAGGAACTAAAGACTAAACTCACAAATACCTTATAAATGGTGTCCTAAGAACTGCCTTACAGATTCAAGACACGAAAGCTTTAGAATTAAAATAGGAAGACAACTAAAATTATGCAAGAGAATTCCATTGTATTTAGGTAGAATTTCACTGTATCAACACATTTCAAAACTGACAATCATTCCCAAGAAATTCAACAATGGAGTTCAAGCCTCTTAGTACAATACCATTTTCAACATCCCCATTACAACCAGCAGAAAACCAAGATATAGGAGAATAGAAGAAAAATCTCCAGTCACTAACACCTATCTGTTCTCCAAAATATCTGCAACCACCGTGCTCTTACAAACCTTTTTCCCTCCATAACTGTCCTTGGAGTTAAAATCACTCACTGCTCCTTTCCACTTGCCCAAAATTGATTTCTGATGGTGCCAATGAAAATTTCATCTTGCGGCATTTCCAACGGTATACTACACTTTCATATTTGAGTAAAAACTCAACCCTCAACACCATTTTCAAATTTCAACACCCAAGCAACTTACAGATTCAAAATTTTTAAAGCTTAGACTATATCAATTTGCTTTAAAATTTTGCACATATATTTTAAAAATGGGCGGGTCCCACATGTGCCACATGGCACATTCAGATTGGTCCAACAAATCACATCATCACCACCTTGTCATGCTTGCCACTTGTCCATCTTTGGTTAGATCACTACTCCAATCGGGCACTTGAACTATACCTTCTACCATGTCATAGGAGTGCCACATGGTGGCCTAGCGCATGATCTCATGGTTTGAAACTAGCCCATGAGATCATGCAACCATTGTCAGATGGTGGCACAAATCTCGAGGCCAAAATCCTGCACAGTGCACCACTTGTCAAAAATTACCTCAACAGCATGTGGGGGGCCCGCTCACCATGTCATCACCAACCAGGCACCTTGAAACACGTGCACATTCAAACAAGCCCTCCAACTAGGTGTCCAAGCTTCAACATTATACTAGTGGGCGTTGGGCTATTTGAATAGCATTTTCTTCCATTTTGCTATCAATGTGGGATAATTTGTTTGATATTTTTCAAAGACTTTCTTCAACTTTCATTCAAAATATGTGAGGCCCGCTGCACACAAAGACCTCTAGCCAAGGGGCCCACCAAGTAGCCTCTTGGCTCTTTGTTTACAATGCATTGGAGTGTTGTTGCATATAAACACAAAAATAAGCTCTCACCCAGCCAATGTGGGATAATTGGTCTTGAAGTTTTAATGGGCAGTTTTGATAGTGCCACACTCAATCATCCATATCTCGTGAACCAGGAAGAATTTGGAAAATTGCTCTAGTGAGAATTTGGAGAACTAGTTTTTCGACAACATATCCAAAAATGAGATCGATCCAACGGTTCAATAAAAAGTTATGCCCCCCGCAATATGACTGTGTTTTTCTTTTCTGCAATGGTCTAGCATCTCCCTTTCTCTAAAAAGTGCCTTCATCACATGATAATGCAACTTTCCTCCATCCATCCATGCACACTTTCAATCTATATGAGCTACAAAGATATTTCCTTCAATGGCACAATTTGTCTCTACATTGTATCATGAACTGGAGCATGCCTTTCTTATAATAAGTATGCACATGTTATTGTATTCCTTTATATTAACCTTGGGTTGTGTGTGTCCCCTATTCTTGTGATTGTCTGCAAGTGTTAAGATGAATACACATTCAACCATGTATTCATACATCTTCCATCTTGTCCTAGCTGTAAGCATTTAAATGCTGGTAAAGCATGCGTGCCTCATTAGTACTGGAAGGCATAGTTCATCCATATTCACTTTTACCCCTTTGCTTGATCAGAATGTAATTGCTTGAAAGAAGTCAAGACTAACCATATCAAAATCATAACCTCACAGTGCACTTTGTAAAACTTGTCGATAACACTAACTGGCTTTCAAAACTGATCTAAAAAACTAATCAAATGGCCCGGCAGGAAAATGCCATTAGGAGCACATACTTACTCCCAACATTACAACACACTGGTCAAAGGAAAATGCTCAGAAAGATTTGAGCGTGAAATTATTAATGACCAAACATGGCTACTTGAAAACTGGATCTCACCATACTGCCAAAATCACATAAGTTGCCACCGGAACCGGCCTTTAAAACTGACCAACTAAAACTTTTAGAAACTGGAAATATAAGCACTGATTCAATGTCATACAAGGTACATGATTCCATAATTATTTTTCTCAGAAAGTCAAAGTGTCGATCACAATCAAATCCCAAAGTCAGCCCATTAGTAATATTCAGGATTAAAAATAGTGGAATAAGCAAAAATTGGTTTTGGAATTGGCTTGGAAAGGTGGTCAAATGGATTAGCAGGGACCTAAAATTCTTAAGGTAAGTAGTCTTCCAGGTTTATAATATGGAAGAACTTTCAATTATGCTGAACCATGAACAGGGCATGAATTACAAAGCCTCAAAGTACGCTACTCAAAAAATTTGACCGGGCACACTCAAAGATTTTTAACAATTTGCAAACGGAATGGCTTTGGAAAACAGGTCAAATGGGCACATGGGGAGCTAAAAATTGGCAAGATAACTCAATCTCATGCCTATAGTATGATGCAACAACCAGAATGCAATGACCAATCACAGGGCCATTCGTACACTCTCTCAAAGTGAGCCACTTATTAAAATTCTAAAACCACACAGAATGTATATTTAAGGTGAACACCTTTAAACAACTATCTCCAAAACTCATCATAACTGATAACTGAGAGTTGTAACCCATTCTATTTACTCCATGATAGGTTTTGCACATGTTCCCGAATTGGTATGTCATGAAAATCATCGGGTCACATTTTACTTGCACTTCAAGTAGGCAACTTCGAAAAAGTTTTCAGGGGTACTCACCTTTCCTTAGAGAAAATTTTGAATTGGTCACTCCAAATTTGTGTGAAATTAGCAAGTACCAATAAGTTCCTTGAACTGAATGGTATTGATATCCATGGGGACACATGCTTCTTGGAGGGATTTATTGAGGATCTCTTGGTGGAGGGGTGAGGTACAAAGTGGGTCGAGGATGGAGATTTGGGCAGGTGTATTCCTGAGGTGTTCCAGGAGGTTGTATTGTGCATTAGGGGTGGTCACAGGATTAGCACTGACAACAAATATCTCACCTCAACGTGTGGTGACTACACATTGACTATCGAAGCCTTTGACATGGATGACATTTATAGTGGGATTGACCTAGGAGATGCAACCAAAAAAAATTTCATAATTGATATAGGCAACAATATAGTCTTTTCTATCAACATTGTCACCTTATTTTACCTTGCCTTGGTTTTGGGGTCCTGAATTAACATTAGCTAGGTTATTTCCTGCGTTGTATTGAGGAAACACATTTTGATAGATTTGTAGGTTGGTGTTAGGTGATGCTTGGGTAGGTGCATCAACCGTGATCTCCTTTTTATTAATGAGGTCCTGGACATAATGTTTGAGTTTCATGCATTTTACGGTAGCATGTCCCTTAACACAGTGATAATCATAATACTCGTTGTCTTTGTACCAAGATGGTTTGGGGATTGAGTCATCAAATGGATGGGTCTGGGGATAGACAATCAAGTTAGCACTAGCCATACAACATAATATTACATCCAAAGGTTCACCAAGAGGGGTAAATGTGCGCTTTTTGTTGTTTTGGATGTGTGGCTTATTCTGACCTTGGGTAACTGATATGGCATTGGTTTTATTGGGCAAGTTTTGAAAATGTTGTTGAGGTTGATGGTAGGCACGTGTTTGTTGCAGACATGTTGGTGCAAGTGGATTAGGACCAACCACTACAACCTTGATGTGCTTGGTGTCAGTGGCCCCATCTGTGATGGTGTTCTTGTTTTTGTTCCAGTAATGAGGTCGATCATTAATGGGTCTATCTTGAGAGCTTTCTTTATAGTGCCTAATGGTACCATCATCCAAGAGGCCTCATTCAATATCCATCCCTTTTCCTTTAATGTCTTGGTATTTTCGTATGCAATTCACTCTCATGAAGTGGGATAACTCTGAATGTAGATTATCAATGAATATCTTGGTGAGATAATTTTCTAGCAGTTGATATGATAGCCTCATGGTGAGGTTCTTCCATCTTTGTAGATAGTCAGTTAGTATCCCACCTCCCTTCTTTTGGAATTGCATAGGTCTAATAGGGATATCTTGTTCTCGATATTGTGTGTGTATTGTACCAAAAACTTCTCAAAAAGCTCAACAAATGTTGTGATTGATCCATATAGTATCTTATAGAATCACTCAATGGTGGTTCTTCCCAAGCTCTTGGGGAAGAGGTGCATGAGGAAGTTGTCACTGTATGCAACCTCTTGACAAGCCATGTAAAAATCCTTGACATGGTTGAATGGATCCCCCTTCCCCCTATACTTATCAAATTTGGGAGTCTCAAAATGCTTGGGGAAGGGAACCATTGTGATGGATCTGTCGAAAGGATAGGGAAAAACCTTTTCAAACTTGAATGTCTTTCTCTCATTACTGACTTTGAGGTCCTTAAGAGCGTTCTTCATTTCCTCTCATTCTGAATTGACAA
This sequence comes from Chamaecyparis obtusa, assembly GCA_027943335.1. NCBI lineage: Eukaryota > Viridiplantae > Streptophyta > Pinopsida > Cupressales > Cupressaceae > Chamaecyparis > Chamaecyparis obtusa. Next base: position 364,512 of record BSBK01000029.1, read on the forward strand.
GTGTTGGAGTGGGTACTCCCATTGGGAAGGGGTCTGATGGCGCAGGAAAGTATGGATGGTTTTGAGGTGGGTATTGTGGGATTTGATAACCAAATTTCCCTGCGATATAGGCGGGTTGGAATAGGTTCTGGGGTGGTCATTGGGAAATGTATTGTTGCTGAGACATAGAGGTGTATTTTTGTCACTAGTACATTTTGCACCATTTTTCAACGCACTATTGGTCGAAGTTTCTACCCAACCCGATTGAATGGTTGAGCAACGGGTTAGTTGCTATTATTAGCATTGAAATATCAACCAATTACTGAACCCATCGAATGATCAACTCCACTATTGGTCAAAAATGAGGGCAACCTAGGCCGAAGATAACATTGGTAAGTGTTTGTGTATTGGTCGATCTTTTGACCAATATGGGTCGAAAACTTTTGTGGCTTCGACCAGGATGCCAAACTCATGACGGTCATATTTCGACCAAATTTGGTTGAAATATTTAGTGGCTCCGACCAGGATGCCAAACACACGATGCCACATTTTGACACAAAATGGTCAATTTTTAGCTAGACTTTCTACGCAGGTGGGTCAAAATTTTAATGCAACACGGAGTGTTTAAATGGTGATTAGTTTGGATATTTATCTTCAAGTGTCCACACTAATTCTATTGCTTGTTGCTAGCAGGTCCTTGCTCGTTCTATTTTCTAGACTGCTTTGGGCTCTAGCAATCCATTAACTTTGCTCTGCGTGAAACTGTTGGTTTTTTCATTTTGTTTGAACTATTTGAGAGATAGGCTCTGACTGGTGATCTGTGAATTGGTGTGAATTGGTAGAGCTTCCTCTTAGACACCCAAAGCTCTTCAAATCTATTGGTGTGAAGCCTCCAAAGGGTATTCTTCTCTATGGACCTCCTGGTTCTGGGAAAACTTTAATTGCTAGGGTAGTGACAAATGAAACTGGTGCCTTCTTTTTCTGTATCAATGGAGATGAGATCATGTCAAAGTTGGCTAGAGAAAGTGAAAGAAATCTCCGGAAGGCTTTTGAGGAGGGTGAGAAGAATGCCCCATCCATTATATTTATTGATGACATATTATAGAGATTTGTCAATAGGCTTGCAAGTATTCTATTAGAGAAAATATTGAGAGGGTGAGTTTCAATTGTGGTGGCTTTTGCAAACTAGATTTGGTTATGAATTTATTAATGGTTTTTTTTTAATTGGTTTGTTAGAATTTTACATTTTTTGATTCAATTTTCCTCAACTTGTATCTTATTATTTCAATTTGTCATGTTCTCTTTCCTCTGCACTTTTATAGGATAATATTGAACATGAAAGAAAAAGAAGTGAGAACCCCGAGGCAATGAATGAGGATGATAGTGATGAGGTAGCTGAAATAAAGGTTGCTCATTTTGAGGATTCAATGAAATATGCCCAAAGAAGTGTCAGTGATGCTGATATTCAGAAGTATCAAGCCTTTACACAAACACTACAATAATCTCAAGGCTTTGGTTTTGAATTTTGATTTCCTAGTGCTTCTGTTGGTGCTTCAAATGTATTTGCTACAATAGATAATAAAGATGATGATGACTTATATAGTTAGGAAACTTCGTACACAATTTTCATCTTAATGAAGTGACAAATGTGTCTATTCTAGCAAGGACCTTCCATTGACAAATATCTAATGTTATTCAGTTTGGCTTCGGCTTTTGCTTGTATGAGTTTTATCTGTTCATATGTTTGAAACTTTATTTAGTTTATCAGCCCTTTAGCCGAGGACTTACTAACTTGTAAGTCTTTAGAGAAATATTAACTATGGCAAGGAAATTTAGCTATGGAAACTTTTTCTCAAGTGGTAGATAATGCTATGAAAACCTTTCTTTTTAAAAAAAATCTTGCTGGAAAATATTCTATACTAAATCAATTCTACAACAAAGAAAGTCTAGTTCAACTAATTCTGACTGGTGATCTGTGAATTGGTAGAGCTTCCTCTTAGATGCCCACAACTCTTCAAATCTATTGGTGTGAAGGCCCCAAAGGGTATTCTGCTCTATGGGCCTCCTGGTTCCGGGAAAACTTTAAATGCTAGGGCAGTGACAAATGAAATCGGTGCCTTCTTTTTCTGTATCAATGGACTTGAGATCATGTCAAAGTTGGTTGGAGAAAGTGAAAGCAATCTCCAGAAGGCTTTTGAGGAGTCTGAGAAGAATGCCCTGTCCATTATATTTATAGATGAGATATTACATAGATTTGTCAGCAGGCTCTAGCAATCCATTTGCTCTGCTCTGTGTGAAACTGTGGGTTTTTTCATTTTGTTTGAACTATTTGAGAGATAGGCTCTAACTGGTGATGCATAATTGGTTTTCATGTTTGTAGCGTGGAAGCAATGTTGGGGATGCTGGTGGTGCTGCGCACAGAGTCCTTAACCAGTTGTTGATGGAGATGGATGGTATGACAACCAAGAAAATAGTTTTCATTATACCTAATGGCATTGGCCTATTATACCCAAGGATTCAATGGAGCCAATATTACAGAGATTTGTCAGTGGGCTTGCAAGTATGCTATTAGAAAAAATATTGAGAAGGTGAGTTTCAATTGCGGTGGCTTTTGCAAACTAGATTTGGTTATGAATTTCTTAATGATTTTTTTTGAACTGGTTTGTTAGAATTTTACAATTTTTTGATTCAATTTTCCTCAACTTGTATCTTATTATTTCAATTTGTCATGTTCTCTTTCCTCTGCACTTTTACAGGATATTGTACGTGAAAGAAAAAGAAGTGAGAACCCTGAGGCAATGGACAAGGATGATAGTGATGAGGTAGCTGAAATAAAGGCTGCTCATTTTGAGGAGTCAATGAAATATGCTCAAAAAGTGTCAGTGATGTATTTGTTGCTGCTGCTGCTTTTGCTGCTTCTTCGGATGTATTTGCTAAGATGATTTCCCCTGCCAAGATGATGTGCATCCATTTTATGGAGATCTACTAAATGTTTTATATGATAAAGATCACTACAAGTTAGCCCTTGGCCAGATCAATATTGCTCGCAATCTCATTGCCAAAGTGGCCAAAGACTATGTTAGGCTGATAAAATATGGGGATTCTCTTTACCACTACAAATCTTTGAAGGTTGCTGCACTTGGATGGATATGTACCATTGTTAAGAGAATTGGACCGAGTTTGGCTTACCTCAAATAGGTGAGGTAGCATATGGTTATGTTCTTTTTTCTATCTATCTAGTTTTCACTACCTGTCGTTCCTTGGGATATCTTGCAAGGGTTCTATAAATTGATGGTCTATATTTTGGTGGGTGTCTTGTGTGGGCCTATGAAATTTTTTATCTTGTCTTTTTTTCAATCCTATAATTAGATTTTGATATGTGGATTACTTGTAAGGAACTTTGATACTGCCATTTCAGTAGTTCTTCATATGATAGTTTTCTATGCAGTCCCCAGTCTAGGCTTTATTTGTACATTTTTTATCTCAATATTAAAAGAATTAATTTAGTTAAATAAAGCTTTATGTCTGAAACACAATGACAACTAGGATGTGAATTTAATCTTTTTGACAACTAAAGAGTCAAAAAAGATAAAAGATGGTTCAATATAACCTACAACTTTGTCCATGTAAGAGTTGAACTCTAAAATTTATGGTATGAAGACCTGCAACTTGCAGCTAAGAATATGATATTGAATAATTATGACTTATTTTAAAAATTCAGGAAAACTTAACCATTTTTGTAGCGATTACTTAAAAAAAGTATACCTAATCGATGACTCAATATTTGTAACCTCTGAGAAACTTTTCCTTTCCACTTCAATATCTTTCCTTGATAATTATTCATCTCCTCAGAACCACTAGAAAAAAAATAATGACAACAGAACTTGCTACTTTAAAAAATTGCATCAATACTTAACTTAAATATTACAGTCATGAAGGGTGTAACAAAATCTGATATGCTAATAGACAAACTCATTTTGCACAAAATGGCATTAAGCATGGATTTTGGTTTACATGCGGTACATCAACTCCTTCATCAAAGACATTATCTATTACAGTTATAATTGTTTATTTAGGTTCCATAGCACTAGCATATACACAAAAAGAATTTGTATTAAAAAAAACATGGACACTACATATATATAAAAATACCTGTTAAAAAAAGAAGAAGCCACTGAGTACAATTGCACAGGTCTCTAGAAACAAAATTACCCAACTCTTTCTCTCAAGCCAAAGACTCAGTGTGTTCAATTGCCCAGACTAGCAGTCAATTCTATGTTGAGTATATCTGTTAGGCCCTAATGCAGTTTGAACAAATTAAGAATAGAAGATAGGACCTGATTTAGCACTTCACCTACTCAAAAACACAAACCAATGAAATAATCCACATTCGGCCAAGATAGGTTGACGCATTCAATATGAGAATACTTACACAAAATGAAGCCGAATCATGCTAGACAATGATAATGAGAAGTTGACTATTGGCCCTTCTAGTTTTTTATTTGATAGTTGCTTGACAATAACACATTCAAAATGCACTTATGAGAAAAGACCTAGAACAAATGAAATTGATTAAATAATGAAGGTATGTTAGTTTGAGCTTCACTTGGTTTCAAGAATACTTTAATATTCTCTACTTAACAAGGCCAACCACGTGAAGGTGGAAGCTCATCTGGCCTCATCCCCCTCCCCCTAACATCAATCTAAATTCCCCATTAACACATAACAATACTCATTAACATGACATATAATTCAATATTAATACACAAAATTCATAGATAATTACTTAAAACAATGTTCATGGAGTTACTATAATAGTTTTACTGATATTTTTGTCACAATTTGATGTTTAGGATAGCGGAAAAGTACTAGCAACAATAGAGGCAATAGTTGTAGATACAGATGATGATATCCCAGAAATCCCTAATATAATAAATACGGTGAAGAAAAAACTAAAAAGAGTCAATGCAAAAATTATTAGTATTTTGCATGATGCTACTACCTGCCTCACCGTGATGTCCATGACCAGGTAATTAAGCAAGCAAAAAACCCTGTAACAAGAACAAATACATATTTTAGTTCATGACATAAAAGAGTATAAAATATAAACCTTTATTGAACTTTTGTTATAACTAAAGATTCATAACTGCTTACTTCAAAATGACGTGCTTGTGCCATCAATTCATCTATCCTCTTCAACATCTCCTCAATTGGATTTGCATCTTCCAAAATAGTAATAATTTTTGCATTACTCTTTTTCTTCACCGTATTTATTATATTAGGGATTTGGGATATCCTCATCTGTATCTATAGCTATTGCCTCTATTATTGCAAGTGCTTTTCCCCTATCTGATATTTATCTTCAGGTGTCCACACTCATTTTGTTGCTTGTTGCCAACGGGTCACAGTCAGTGATTGGGAGAGCCTTATTTTGGCACCAGTCATGTAGTACAAGCACTAGAATTGAGCTTTTCGGCATGGCTGGGAAACTTTTGTATATCAACATGCGATAGATTTTTTGCCCAAACTCTATCGCATGTTGATATACAAAAATTTCCTAGCCCATGCCAAAAAACTCAATTCTAGTACTTGTACTGAGACCTTAAATTATTGAGCTTCTCTTTGTTTTGAGAATATTTTAACATTCTCTACTTAACAAGGCCAACCACGTGAAGGTGGAAGCTCATTTGGCCCCTCCTAGGAGCCTTTGATGACCCTTTACGACATTTTAAGACCTCTAAGATGTATTCTTAGGGATCATAAATAGTCATAAAGGGTCATAAGGGGCCTTGGGACACAATAGCTGAGAAACATAATTGTAGGCATCATGGTCACATTTTTTTGGAGACAACGTAATTGAGTGGTATACCCAGACAATGGAGAGCAACTTCTGCACCTTCGGTTCCAAGTTGTTCTCCATCCTGCAGTGTCAACTTGGAATCAGAGGTGTAGAAGTTGCACTCCATCTAGGTATACTTATGTTGTCTCCAAAAAAATGTGACCATTGATGAAGGGTGCTTCCCTTAATACCACAAACACATACCAGAAATAGAGAAACAACAACAATATGCAAGAACAGAAAATGGGCTTCTTATTATCTCCACAAATGTGGAATTACAAACTTTAAGAATTACAATATGCAAAGCCACATGGGCATTCCCTTACAATATTATGTAGGACAAAGCCTCGAATCAATACCCAAAAATTCCCTAGACAACACTACGGGCCTTCTTTATATAGGCATTTTCCACCACCCAAGAAGGTTCCAGAAATTTAGCCCTTAGGGCTGACCAAACTTAGAATTATTTTATTTTTCAATTTATTACATCAAATTCAGCTCAAAATAACTTTTGAAACCCGAATAGAAATTTTGAAGGAAAATTATTTTCTGCCATTTCAGGTGACCTGACTTCCGGAGACCATAAGTCATCACTAGTTGACCCGATTGACTATTATAACCCCATTTCAAAAAGGCCACAAAGCGCTCTACAGGCTTGATTGGCGAAACCACCTGTCACCCAAATTTTCAACCTCATTCGGGGCCTCTAAAGCCTTCAAAACTGAGTTCAAAGTTTTTGTACCTTGCTTCCAATAACGAAAATCTTCAATATCTTCAAAACTAGACCTGATCTACCCATGAAACTTTACTGGCAGGCTGATATGACTGACATGAACCTCCACATGTAAAATCAAAACATTCTGAGATCGTATGACCAACTAACTAAAAATAGCAAGTTTCCATAAATAGCAGCTCTGCACAAGATAACCCTTAATGAGTACAAAAATAGAAATATTTTTTGGGTGATGCAAGATTGCTCTTACACCCAGGATGCTCCTACATCAAACACCCAGGGTAATTTGAGAAGTGACCCCGTCACGTGTCAAGTGTGTAGAGGAAAACCAAGATAGATAACCTCCTCCTTTGTTAGCCATGATGAATCTTCAACAGGTCATCATTTCCACTTGACCAGATATTCTTCATATGTCTTGTTCCTTGTGCTTCTACCAACATGACTATCCAGTATATCTTCAATCTCTTTGGTATCCAAACTAGTTGCTGGAATACTCCACTGTGTTGTTGTAATCTCATTGTCAACACCTCCTTCATGATATTTTGTCAAATCTGAAACATTAAATACTGGTGAAATATTCAGCTCAGTAGGCAACTCTACTTCATATGCATTTCCTAAATCATGCTTCTTTAGTATTTTACATGGCCCAAACTTCTTCATTTTCAATTTGTTATATGTACTAACTGGAAATTGCTCCTTCCGCAAATGAACCATGACTTCATCTCCAACCTAAAATTCCTTATGCCTCCTTTTCACATCTTCCTTAGCCTTGTACTGCGCATTCATCTTGGTAATATGCTTCCTCACCTCCTCATGGATGTTCTTCAAGTGTTCTGCAAAATCCTCACCTTCAACACTACTTATTTCTCCTTTATCTATCTTTCTCAACTCAGATGCATTTCTTGGACTACTCCCATATACAATCTGGAATGGTGATTTACCAGTGCTCCTATTGACATAATTATTATATGAAAATTATGCCTACGGTAAAATCAAATCCCATCATGTTGGCTTATCTCCAACCAAACATCTCAGCAAATTTCCAAAACTCTTATTCACCACCTCTATCTATCCATCAATCTATGGATGATGTGATGAACTGAACTTCAAATCTATCTTCAACTTCTTCCACAATGTATGCTAGAAATATCCAATGAACTTAGTGTCCCTATCTGAAACTATACTCTTTGGCAAACCATGTAGTCTCACCACTTCTCTGAAAAATAATTCCACTACATGAACATCATCATTAGTCTTTTTGCAGGGAATAAAATTTGTCATCTTTGAAAATTTGTCAACTACCACAAAAATTGAATCATGTCCCCACTGTGTCCTTGGTAAACCAAGAACAAAGTCCATAGTGATATCCTCCCAAGGCTTATGTGGTACAGGTAATGGCTGATACAGAGCCCTATATTCTACTTCACTCCTTTCGCCATCTGACATACTCTGCAACTCTGTACAAACTTCTTGACATCCTGCTGCAACTGTGGCCAATAATAATTCTCACTAACCAAAGCAAGGGTTTTATTACGACCAAAATATCCAGCCAATCCTCCACTATGCTTTTCCTTGATGAGATTCTCCCTCATAGAACTTCATGGAATCCACAACTGACTCCTTTTGAATAGCATATCATCCTCGATGATAAAATCTAGCCACTTCATTCTGTCTAGAGTAACAGGTTCTTTACAAGCTTTCCAAGCTTCACCAAAATTAGGACCCCCTAGATACAAATTCTTGAGTTTCTTGAACCCAACCACTTCAATCTGCATTTCTGTCACCAATAGTTGCCTTCTACTAAGAGCATCTGCAAGCCTGTTAGACTTTCCACTCCTATGTTTCAAAACAAATGTATAACTCTACAAAAACTCAACCCATTTCAAATGCCTTTGATTCAACTTCCCTTGACTATTCAAATATTGCAAAGCTTGATGATCGGTATACAAAACAAATTCTTAAGGAAGTAGATAGTGTCTCCACTTCTTCAATGCCTAAACTATAGCATAAAATTCCTGATCATAAACAAAATACTTTCTCCTGGCATCATTTAACTTCTCACTGAAATAAGCAACAGGTTTACCTTCTTGGCTCATAACAACTCCTATTGTAGTACCACTAGCATCACAGTCTACTTGAAACACCTTATTAAAATCTGGAAGTGCTAAAATAGGTTGTTCTATAACTTTTTGTTTCAACAATTGAAAACTCTTTTCTAATCCATTAGTCCACTTAAACTCTTTTCTATCCCCTCTCATTGTTTCAGTCAAAGGTCCAAAAATACTGCTAAAATTTTTGATAAACTTTTTCTAAAAACTAGCCAAACCATGAAAAGATCTTACCTCAGTAGCACTCCTTAGAGTAGGCCATTCAAGGATAGCATGTACCTTCTCTGGGTCCATTTTTAGACCTTCTATTGAAACTAAAAATCCCAAATACACTAACTCTTTCTTCACAAAATTGCACTTCTTCAAATTAATCAACAATTTCTCATCTCTTAACTTCTCAAACACCATACAAATATGTATCATATGCTCTTCCAATGTCTTACTAAAGATCAAAATATCATCTAGGTACACAATGACAAACTTACCCAAAAATTCTTTCAGAACCTCATTCATGAGTCGCATGAAAGTGCTCGGTGCATTGGTTAGCCCAAAAGGTATGACTAACCACTCATACAATCCTTCCTTTGTCTTGAAGGCAATCTTTCATTCATCTCCTTCTCTGATTCGAATATGGTGATATCCACTCTTCAGATCTATCTTTGAGAAATACATAGCTCCACTCAAACAATCTATAATATCATCCATTCATGGAAGTGTAAACTTATACTTGATTGTGATCTTGTTTATTGCTTTGGAATCTGTACACATCCTCCATTCTCCATTCTTCTTTGGTGCTAATATCACTGGTACAGCATAGGGACTCAGACTCTTTCGAATCAACCCCTTTTGCAACAACTCATGTACTTGTGTATTCAACTCTTCACTTTATGCTAGAGTCATTCTGTGTGCTGCATTATTTGGAAAACTAGCTCCTCGAAGCAAACCCATCTGATGATTGATATTCCTTACTAGTGGTAATCCATTAGGTACATTATCAGATACAATATCCTGAAACTCATTCAACAAATCTACAACCTCTATAGATAAATCATCTATTTACTCTTTACCAGCTTTTGGAATTAAAGAAAAACACACATGCTCATGTCTCATACCATCTAGGAATTTTTTTCCATCAACAAATGTTATTCTTACATTACCAGATACCTTTTCTTCGGTCTCCTTCAATGGCTTTAGCTTATGTCACACTCCATCCTTTGTCAGGGAATAGGTATTCACATGACCATCATGTACAACACATCTCTCAAACTACCACGGTCTACCCAAAAACATATGACATGCATCCATAGATATGATATCACATAGTACCTCATCTTGGTACCCGTCGATCTTGAACTTTACTAGGCACTGTTCATTGACCATGACCTTGTGGTCATCCTACACCAAGGCAATTCGATATGGATGTGGGTGTTTCTATCTCTTGAGTTTCAACTTTGCTACCATCTCTTCTAACACCAAATTGTCAGTGCTTCCACTATCAATAATCACATCACAACATTTACTCTCACACTTGCATCTAGTGCGAAACAAGCTCCTCCTTTGTTCAGGTTCATTCTCACCACTCAGCAAGACTCTTCTGTTAATCAACATTTCTCCTCTTTTAGCATCTTCAAAATTTGATGATCTAGCATCTTCATCTACATGTGCAACTCTGGTCTGGCCTTCATTCCTCCTATTTGTCCTTCCTTGGCATTGAGGACATTCATGCCCTATGACCTTCTCCATAGTGAAAACATGTTCCACTGAAGCCTCCTCTTCCTCTCTGATCTCTATTGTTTTGATCTTGGAAATGATTAGAATTGTTTCCTCTCTAATTTTGACTACTACTAGCCTCATCCTTCTTTTTTGAATCTTCATTTCAGCCTCCATATGACCATCTACCAAATCATCCACCGTGACCTCTTCCATTTTATCTACTCTCAAACTTCTTATTCAACTTTTCCTCTACTTTTAGGGAAAACTAGTATGCCTCTTCAATACTATTCATTCAAACCAGATTCAGCTCCTCTTGAATAATCGGCCTCAATCCATTAAGGTAATGGGCAACTTTCTCCTTATCCATTTCTGCATGGCCTGTTCTGATGAGGATTTGATAGAACTCCTCTGTATACTCTTGAACAGATCTTCCTGCTTGCTTCAAACTTTGCATCTTCTTCAGTAGGTCAAGCTCATAATCAACAGGAATAAACTATCACTTCAATTTATCCACCATCCGATCTCATCTTGTGATTTTATCCTTTCCTCTTCTATTTTTCTCCAATTGAATCTCTTGCCACAAGATCTTTGCATGACCCTTCAGTCTGGCCTTCACAAATTTGACCCTATCAGGATCCTCAATATCTTCATACTCAAAATATTCTTCACATTCTTTGATCCAGTCGATCAATTCTTCTGGGTCAAGATTTTTAGAAAATGTCAGAACCTTAATCTTAGGTCTTTTCTCGATCTTGGAAATGGCACGAAAAATCCTTTCTTCTTCTTGATTAAAAATTTTGCCTCCTTCTTGATCATCATTTCCTTCTTCAGCTTCATCCTCAATTTCATCTCAGACATTAAGATTCATTCCTCTATGAATCTCTTCTTGTAATGCTCGCACTTGTTTTTGAAGTGCTCTAACCTCAGGTGTTACAACACCAGCTCTTCCGCTAAGTTCCCTTCATGGAGGCATTTTTGCAATGCACACTAAAACCCTAACCACAGTCCTAGTGCAAACTACCTCACAGTCGGCGATCTATTAACACACTCCAGAACTCCTTCTCTAATAGCACTTGATGAAAGGTGCTCCCCTTAATACCACAAACACATACCAAAAATAGAGAAACAACAACAATATGCAAAAATAGAAAATGGGCTTCTTATTATCTCCACAAATGTGGAATTACAAACTTTAAGAATTACAATATGCAAAGCCACATGGGCATTCCCTTACAATATTCTATAGGACAAAGCCTCGAATCAATACCCAGATCTACTACCCAGAACTACCCTAGACAACACTATGGGCCTTCTATATATAGGCATTTTCCACCGACCGAGAAGGTTCCAAAAATTTATCCCTTAGGGCCGACCAAACTTAGAATTATTTTATTTTTCAATTTATTACATCAAAGTCAGCTCAAAATAACTTTTGAAACCTGAACATAAATTTTAAAGGAAAATTATTTTTCACCATTTCAGGTGACCCGACTTTCGGAGACCATAAGTCATCACCAATTGACCCAATTGACTATTATAACCCCATTTCAAAAAGGCCACAAAGCACTTTACAGGCTTTAGTGGTGCATGAGCTTCTCACTCAAATTTTTGACTTCATCTGGGGCCTCTAAAGCCTTCAAAACTGAGTTCAAAGTTTTTGTACCCTACTACCAATACCGAAAATCTTCAATATCTTTAAAACTAGACTTGATCTAGCCATGAAACTTTACTGGTAGGCTGATATGACTGAGTTGAACCTCCACATGTAAAATCAGAATATTTTGAGATCGTATGACCAACTTACTAAACATAGCAAGTTTCCATAAATAGCAGCTCTGCACAAGATAGCCCTTAATGAATACAAAAATAAAAATATTTTTGGGAGATGCAAGATTCCTCTTAAACGTAGGATGCTCCTGCATCAAACACCCGAGGTAATTTGAGAAGTGACCCCGTCACATCTCACGTGTGTAGAGGAAAGCCAAGATGGTTAACCTCCTCCTTTGTTAGTCATGATGAATCTTTAATAGGTCATCCTTTCCACTTGACTAGATATTCTTCATATGTCCTGTTCCTTGTGCTTCTGCCAACATGACTATACAGTATATCCTCAATCTCTTTGGTATCTGAACTAGTTGTTGGAATACTCCACTGTGCTGTTGTAACCTCATTTTCAACACCTCCTTTATGATATTCTGTCAAATCTGAAACATTAAATACTGGTGAAATATTTAGCTCAGTAGGCAACTCTACTTCATATGCATTTCCTAAATCATGCTTCTTTAGTATTTTACATGGCCCAAACTTCTTCATTTTCAATTTTTTATATGTACCAACTGGAAATCGCTCCTTCCGCAAATGAGCCATGACTTCATCTCCAACCTAAAATTTCTTATGCCTCCTTTTCACATCTACCTTAGCCTTGTACTGTGCATTCATCTTGGTAATATGCTTCCTCACCTCCTCATGGATGTTCTTCAAATGTTCTGCAAAATTCTCAGCTTCAGCACTACTTATTTCTCTTTTATCTATCTTTCTCAACTTAGATGCATTTCTTGGACTACTCCCATATACAATCTAGAATGGTGATTTACCAATGCTCCTATTGACAGAATTATTATATGCAAATTTTGCCTCTCGTAAAATCAAATCCCATCCTATTGGCTTATCTCCAACCAAACATCTCAGTAATTTTTCCAAACTCCTATTCACCACCTATGTCTATCCATTAGTCTATGGATGATGTGATGAACTAAACTTCAAATCTGTCTTCAACTTCTTTCACAATGTATGCCAGAAATATCCAACAAACTTAGTGTCCCTATTTGAAACTATACTCTTTGGCAAACCATGTAGTCTCACCACTTCTCTGAAAAATAATTTTGCTACATGAACAACATCATTAGTCTTCTTACAAGGAATAAAATGTGTCATCTTTGAAAATCTATCAACTACCACAAAAATTGAATCATGTGCCTGTTGTGTCCTTGGTAAACCAAGAACAAAGTCCATACTGATATCCTGCCAAGACTTCTATGGTACAGGTAATGGTTGATACAATACTGTATTCTGCTTCACTCCTTTCACCATCTAACATACTTTGCAACTCTGTACAAACTTCTTGACATCCTGCTACAACTGTGGCCAATAATAATTCTCACTAACCAAAGCAAGGGTTTTATCATGACCAAAATGTCTAGCCAATCCTTCGCTATGCTTCTCCTTGGTGAGATTCTCCCTCATAGAACTTCTTGGAATGCACAACTGACTCCCTCTGAATAGCAAATCATCCTGGATGATAAAATTCAGCCACTTCATTCTGTCTAGAGTAACAAGTTCTTTACAAGTTTTTCAAGCTTCACCAAAATCAAGATCCCCTAGATACAAATTATTGAGTTCCTTGAACCCAACCACTTCAATCTGCATTTCTGTCACCAATAGTTGCCTTCTACTAAGAGCGTCTGCAACCCTGTTAGACTTTTCACTCCTATTTTTCAAAATAAATATTTAACTCTGCAAAAACTCAACCCATTTCAAATGCCTTTAATTCAATTTCCCTTGACTATTGCAAAGCTTGATGATCAGTATACAAAACAAATTCTTTAGAAAGTAGATAGTGTCTCCACTTCTTCAATTCCTCAACTATAGCATAAAATTTTTTATTATAAATAAAATACTTTCTCTTCACATCATTTAACTTCTCACTGAAATAAGTAACAGGTTTACCTTCTTGTCTCATAATAGCTCCTATTGCAGTACCTCTAGCATCACAGTCTACTTGAAACACCTTATTAAAATCTGGAAGTGCTAAAATAGGTTGTTCTGTAACTTTTTGTTTCAACAATTGAAAACTCTTTTCTGCCCCATTAGTCCACTTAAACTCTTTTCTATCCCCTCTCATTGTTTCAGTCAAGGGTCCACAAATACTGCTAAAATTTCTGATAAATTTTTTGTAAAAACTAGTCAAACCATGAAAAGATCTTACCTTAGTAGCACTCTTTGGAGTAGGTCATTCAAGGATAGCCTGTACCTTCTCTGGGTCCATTTTTAGACCTTCTGTTGAAATTACAAATCCCAAATACACTAACTCTTTCTTCACAAAACTACACTTCTTCAAATTAATCAATAATTTCTTATCTCTTAATGTCTCAAACACTATAAAAATATGCATCATATGCTCTTTCAATGTCTTACTAAAGATCAAAATATCATCTACGTACACAATGACAAACTTACCCAGAAATTCTTTCAGAACCTCATTCATGAGCCGCATGAAAGTGCTTGGTGCATTTGTTAGCCCAAAAGGCATGACTAATGACTCATACAGTCCTTCCTTTGTTTTGAAGGCAATCTTCCATTCATCTCCTTCTCTAATTCTAATTTGGTGATATCCACTCTTCAGATCTATCTTTGAGAAATACATAGCTCCACTCAAACAATCCATAATATCATCCATTCATGGCATTGCAAACCTATACTTGATTGTGATCTTGTTTATTACTTTGGAATCTGTTCACATCCTCCATTCTTCTTTGGTGCTAATATCACTAGTACATCATAGGGACTCAGACTCTCTCAAATCAACCCCTTTTGCAACAACTAATGTACTTATCTGTTCAACTCTTCACTTTATGTTGGTGTCATTCTGTGTGCTGCCTTGTTTGGAAAACTAGCTCCTAGAATCAAATCCATCTCATGACTGATCTTCCTTACCGGTGGTAATCCATTAGGTACATTATCAGATACAATATTTTGAAACTCATTCAACAAATTTGCAACCTCTATGGGTACATCCTCTATTTTCTCTTTACCAGCTTTTGGAATTAAAGCAAAACACATATGCTCATGTCTCATACCATCTAAGAATTTTCTTCCATCAACAAATGTTATTCTTGCATTACCACATAGATTTTTTTCGGTCTCCTTCAATGGCTTTAGCTTATGTCGCACTCCATCCTTTGTCAGAGAATAGGTATTCGCATGACCATCATGTACAACACATCTCTCAAACTGTCACAGTCTACCCAACAACATATGACATGCATCCATAGATATGATATCACATAGTAGCTCATCTTTGTACTCACCGATCTTGGACTTTACTAGGCACTGTTCACTAACCATGACCTTGTGGTCATCCTGCACCCAGACAATCCGATATGGATGTGGGTTTTTCTATCTCTTGAGCTTCAACTTTGTCACCATCTCTTCTGACACTAAATTGTCAGTGCTTCCACTATCAATAATCACATCACAGTATCTACCCTCACACTTGCATCTAGTGCGAAACAAGCTCCTCCTTTGTTCAAGTTCATTCTCACCACTCAGCAAGACTCTTCTATTAATCAGTGTTTCTCCTCTTTCAGCATCTTAAGAATTTGATGATCTGACATCTTCATCTACATGTGAAACTCTGGCCTGGCCTTCATTCCTCCTATCTATCCTTCCTTGGCATTAAGGACATTCAAATGCCCTATGACCTTCTTCTCCAGAGTGAAAACATGTTCCATGAAAGCCTCCTCTTCCTGAACCTTGTCCTCTTCCTCTTCCTCTCTCATCTCTATTGTTCTGATCTTGGAAATGATTAGAATTGTTTCCTCTCTGATTTTGACTTCTACTGGCTTCGTCCTTCTTTTTTGAAACCTTTTTTCAGCCTCCATATGACCATCCACAAGATCATCCACCGTGACCTCTTCCATTTCGTCTGCTCTCGAACTTCTTGTTCAGTTTTTCCTCTACTTTTAGGGTAAACTGGTATGCCTTCAATACTATTCATTCAAACCAAATTCAGCTCCTCCTGAATGCTCGACCTCAACCCATTAAGGTAATAGGCAACTTTCTCCTTATCCACTTCTGCATGGCCTGTTCTGACGAGGATTCGATAGAACTCATTTGTATACTCCTAAACAAATCTTCCTGCTTGCTTCAAACTTTGCATCTTCTTCAGTAAGTCAAGCTCATAATCAACAGGAATGAGCTATCACTTCAATTTATCCACCATCTGATCCCATCTTGTGATTTTATCATTTCCTCTTCTATTTCACTCTAATTGAATCTCTTGCCACCAGATCTTTGCATGACCCTTCAGTCTGGCCTTCACAAATTTGACCCTATCAGGATCCTCAATATCTTCATACTCAAAATATTCTTCACATTCATTGATCTAATTGATCAATTCTTCTAGGTTAAGATTTCTATAAAATGTCGAAACCTCAATCTTAGGTCTTTTCCTGATCTTAGAAACAACCCGAAAAAGCCTTTCTTCTTCTTGATTAAAAATTTTGCCTTCTTCTTCTTGATCATCATTTCCTTCTTCGGCTTCATCCTCAATTTCATCTCAAACATTAAGATTCATTTCTCTACGAATCTCTTCTTGCAATGCTCGCACTTGTCTCTGGAGCACTTTAACCTCATGTGTTACAACACCAGCTCCTCTGCCACCTTCCCTTCATGGAAGCATTTTCGTGATGTGCGCTGAAACCCTAACCACAGTCCTGGTGCAAACTACCTCACAGTCAGTGATTTATTTACACACTAAATAAATCTGGCTCTGATACCACTTGATGAAGGGTGCTCCCCTTAATACCAAAAACACATACCAGAAATAGAGAAACAACAACAATATGCAAGAACAGAAAATGGGCTTCATATTATGTACACAAATGTGGAATTATAAACTTTCAGAATTACAATATGCAAAGTGACATGGGCATTCCCTTACAATATTTTGTAGGATAGCCTCAAATCAATACTCAGATCTACTACCCATAACTACCCTAGACAACACTATAGGCCTTCTTTATATAGGTATTTTCCACCGCCCGAGAAGGTTCTAGAAATTTAGCCCTTAGAGCCGACCAAACTTACAATCATTTTGTTTTGTAATTTATTACATCAAATTCAGCTCAAAATAACTTTTGAAACCTGAACAAAAATTTTGAAGGAAAATTATTTTTCACCATTTCAAGTGACCTGACTTTCGAAGACCATAAGTCATCACCAATTGACTCAATTAACTATTATAACCCCATTTCAAAAAGGCCACTAAGTGTTGTACAAGCCTAATTAGCGCAAGTGCCTGACACCTAAATTTTTGACTTCATCTGTGGCCTCTAAAGCCTTCAAAACTAAGTTCAAAGTTTCTGTACCCTACTACCAATACCGAAAATCTTCAATATCTTCAAAACTAGACCTGATCTAGCCATGCAACTTCATTGGCAGGTTGATATGACTGAGATAAAATTTTCTATCCCATTAGTCTACTTAAAATCTTTTCTTTCCCCTCTCATTGTTTCAGTCAAGAATCTAAAAATACTACTAAAATTTTTGATAAACTTTCTGTAAAAACTAGCCAAATCATGAAAAGATCTTACCTTAGTAGCACTCCTTGGAGTAGACCATTCAAGGATAGCTTGTACCTTCTTTGGTTCTATTATTAGACTTTCTGTTGAAACTATAAATCTCAAATACACTAACTCTTTTGTCACAAAACTGCACTTCTTTAAATTAATCAATAATTTCTCATCTCTTAACTTCTCAAACACCATACGAATACGCATCATATGCTCTTCCAATGTCTTACTAAAGATCAAAATATCATTTAGGTACACAATGAAAAACTTACCTAGAAATTCTTTCAGAACCTCATTCATGAGCCGCATGAAAGTTCTCAGTGCATTGGTTAGCCCAAAAGGCATGACTAACCACTCATACTATTAGTCCATTTTCCTATCAGAGCAAAATCCTGTAAAAATGGCATGTTCCCTGCAAATGTTTGTCATGTTGTCCGGCCATGCCTGCAAGTCATAGTTTTAATGTGTGATGAAAATACACTTGATTTCATGTTGTGCGCTCTTAGCCCTATGTTCTTCCATGTGTCACCTTGCTTCAGTCTAGATCACATCTCCTAAATCGTAAAATCTAGAAAGTTATTCAAGTTCTAAGGTCTGCAGGAAAATATTTTTAGAATCTACCACAGTGTCGAAAACCCACAATGTTTTTGAAAATCCATGATGTTTTCGGTCTATGTCAAAACCTTCATTATTTTTGACCTTATGCCTTCCAGCTTTTGTGCACTTATCTTTTGGCTTCAGAAACCTTGTGTGTTTTCGATCTTTTCCGTCAAAAACCCTATATGTTTTCAACCTCACAGTTTCCTGTTTGCTGGCATTCCCTAATTGGGCAAGTGCGATGCATGGTGGGTCTAGGTTTGCAAGCTCTTCTTGATTAGTTGTCGCATGGCCGCATGTTAGACTTTTCTGACATGCGATCATGCGACCGCTTGCCACCTGTCTATGTGGGTCCCAGTTCTTCTCAGTTGCTAGGTGTGGTTAAAGCTCAAACATAATCAGTGGTTGTCGTATGTTCGCATGGTAAAGATACACAGTGTTTATCCTTCACACTTTTGTGATAGCCGTTCAATTTTCTTGTATGGGAATGCAGTGGGACCTGTCTACTCGGTGGCATTGATGTGTCAATTTTCTATTGGTTGCCTGTGATGAGTTGGATTTCATGTCAGCGGGGCCCGGTGTTAGAGATTTAAGATCTATGGTCAGCGTATGATCACATGGAATATTCTCACCCCATGCGATCATGCACCCACCATTCGATTGGATGCTGATGGGTTTGTTCGCAGTGGGGCCGTTTGGGCTGAGGTGTCATCACTTTATCCGATGAGCTGGGTGATGATTTGGACTTGTCAGTGGGCCCGATATTTTTTAGGCAGAATGACAATGTAGAAGAGATCTACGATTGCCACATGATCTTGAGGAATATTTCTCCCCTTTGCGATCATGCGACCGTCGTCTGATCTTCCCAAAAGGTAAGGCTTTTTTCGGCGGTGGGTCCAGTGTTAGGTGTTGCAGAGATGGATGCTTTTCATTGGTCGACAGGTTTGTGACAAGGCATGCGGCAAGGTAAAGGGGGTGAGGTGGTAGTCTTATTGCCTTGTCGCATGATCACAAGGGCCATCTTTCAGCCATACGATCATGCGACAAGGGTGTCACATTGGCAGGTAGCAGCGGCAGTTATGCTGGCAGTTAAGGTTCGCGGGTTGTCGCATGTTCGCATAGCCTGTCTCCATGCTATGTGATCATGTGACAACTGTTGTACGTCGCCATTGCGGAGTTAACCCAAGGTGTCTAGATGGGTTAAAAACATAAAGCTTGTGAAGTATGAAGATCTAATGGCGGGGATATAAAGTTGATCCCGGTTTAAATTGTGACTGCCGATTCACTGCTGGCACCGTAGGATTGACTGTTGCTTTTTAATGTCTGAGAACATTTCCTGCGACCAGAAAGGATTGAAATTGATGACATAAAGGGCCAGAGTTGGTAAAACTAATTTTCTCCACTGCTCCAGTGTGCTCCAGGGTGTGAGATGATTGTAGAAGAGATGTTTCAATGTGGAGAAGTTAATGAAATGTACCAAAAGTAGTTGTAGGGTCACTTCCAGTTTGAATTTTGTAGATTTTTTATTGATTTTTAGTGCCTTTTTAGAGTTTCTCATGATTGAAGATTAGATGTTGATTAAGTGCATTTAGGACTTAGTGTTTTCCCTTTGAATTGTATCATATTTTGATGAACTTGAAATGCCTAATTGATGGAAAACCCTAACCCTAACCATGGTTACCCTTAGCTTGTTGCATCCTAACTTATGTGAGATTTCAAGGTAACCATGGGTATATATGTTATTTTTGTTGATTTTCAAAGGGTTCCAGCTTCGAAGTTCTGAAGTGTTCCTAGTCCTGGATCCAAGATTGTAACACTTTTGCATTCAATATTCCGTTGATGATAGAGAAAAAGTTGCAGGTCTAAGCTATAATTTGCAAGCTTGACTCCTCTGGATTGATTATTTACACTTAAGGATTCTTCATACTTAATACAAGTACATGACTCTTATCTCTCCTTTGTGTCAACTTAGATAGATTCTAAACTTTTTAGTCCTCTGCATATTGTTTTATGTATATGTATCCATTCTTGAGTTCTAATCTAGGATTAGATGAAATGATGTTTTAGATGGGACATAGATCTATCTTATTGTCTATGTAAGGATATCTCATAAGTAGTAAAGGGGATTGTAGGTGTGTTTATGGATTGGAATCTTAGCTATTGTCTGGTGTGTGTAGCATTCATGTTCTAAGAGATCTTGCCCAATGGATGAGGCACTGGCCTAAATGATTATCTCTTTATCAACAAATACTGATTGTTGTTGTTATGATCCCGAAAGCATAAGTTAAGAACCATCCTTTTAAGTTTTGAGTATTTGGTTGTATGTGGTTCTACCCATAGTAATGGAGAGTCAATGAGTATGTGGTTAATACTTAGTACTTTCTTACTATCATATTATCTATTATTCAAACCTAGTTCTTGGTGTATGAAATATATTTTATACTAGATTAGGTGCACTTGCCTTGGTTTTGCAGAGCCAGAAGCAGAAGAGGGCATATTAAGTCCCTATAGCCGGTTCAGTTGCCTTGTAGAGCTCCCACATTTGGAACTAACCATTCCTAATATTAGTCTCAAGGTACATTGGCAGCCTATTAGAGCATAAGCATCATTTTGGACACCAACAAGATGGAGACTCCACTGGGGAGAGTCTACAATAGAGTCAGAAATAAAAATCAAGCATTTGCAAAATTTTCTCACCTAGTTGTGAGTGGTGGCTCTGAAATCTTTTTTTGATCAGTGCACTCCTTGATAAATAGTGTATAAATCCTGGTTAAGTTTTTGTTGACTGAAAGAAGAAACACAAAGACAAGTGAAACATTTTTCCTCTGCAAGGAGGTGGCAACTCTAAAAGAAAAGAACTTGATGGAGCTGCATGGTGAGCTCTAGATCTGCCTTGCTTTCCAGTCAACAGGTTTCAAGCTACAAAACTTTCAGGTATTCTTTTGTTGAAAATGTTTCCTATCAAGTGTGTAGCATTGTTGTAAAGGGATAAGTGGTGGGTAGTTCCTTATGGAGGAATATAGCCCCTTTTGTTTTGATGGCATTGGAGCTGCCCCTAATAAGTTCTTTGCTGAGGATGGGTATGAGGAAAATAATGAAGATTAGACACAAGAAACTAGTGTCTTTGTTGATCCCATCATGAGTGATACTGACTATGAAAATCTTCTCGTCAAGATTGCTACTCTTAAGAAGAAGATTGCAGAGAGCAATGCTGAGATCTGGTAGTTAGAGGAGCATAATAGACTGCTAAGTCTGGTGGTTCCTTATGATGATCATGAGGAGGCTAGTGTCTCTGATGTTGAGTCTCATTATGCAGAAAGTGTTGATTATGAAGCTAATGTTGAGGTCAATGCATATGAGAGTGTTGAAGATGAATCTGAGGTTGATAGTATTTCCTTTTTTTCTGTAGATTTTTCTTCTTGTCAACATGAGAGGGCAGTCTTCTTGTCCCGGTTTGATGATGTTTTGTGTGAAGAGGAGAATATTGAATATGATGCAGATGATAATTCCTGCATAGACTACTTCAGACAAGATGATTTAATGCCAGAGTTTCTAGTCCTTATTTTAGACAAGGAAGATGTCTACAATAACAGGGATGCAGCATGGGAAGAGGAAAGTATTAATGGAAGTAAGCACTCTTTTGGTAGTGAGGGTATGTCTTCTCTTTCTGAATCTGAAGATGAAATTGTTTCTCAATTTCTGCATTGCACAAATCAGTGTGAGCATGTTGATTCTAAGAGTGACTCATCCTCAAAGTATGAAGATAAGGAAGTGGTGTTTGAATGTGATGTCATTGGGTCTTCATATAGGTCTCATTATTCATTCAAGGTCCAGCCGATTACACATGTGGAAATGCAAAGTCAAGGTATGAATGAGGCCTTTCTGTAGGAAGAGTATGAGGCTTTTGTGTTTCCAATTCATAGCATGCATGAGTCAGTAGATGAAAATCAATTTCAGTATAGTGGTACTGATCATTGGCATGCTGAATCTTTTCTTCATAGTGAGCAAGATGGACAGAGTGCAAAATTTTTTTACATGCACTATGAAGATAGTTACTTTGTTCTTCTTGATTTGCTGATTGAACATGTCGACACGCCTGGTGAAAAAGGTGAAAGTAAAAAATATGGTGTGCCACATGAAGGAAGAAATGAAAATCAAATTTTTGACAGAGGCAAGAATTGACTCTTGTTTGTTGCTGTAGGTTTTTTTTTAAAAATGTACATTCTGTAAATATCTTTCCCTTTCCTGTTGTGTGTTTCTTTCCTGGTCTATTACCTATGTTTTTTGAGGTCTCTATGTTTTTCCAATAGGTGGTCTACTTCTTCCTAGAGATCTGAGGTCCTCATTGTATCTACAGGAGATACATGTCCCCAACTAGAGCCACTGTTAGTCCATTTTCCTGTGAGAGCAAAATCTTGTGAAAATAGCTTGTTCCCAACAAATGTTTGTCATGTTGTCCGACCATGCCTGCAAGTCATAGTTTTAATGTGTGATGAAAATCCACTTGATTTCATGTTGTGCACTCTTAGCCCTATGTTCTTCATTATGTCACCTTGCTTCAGTCCAGATCGCATCTCCTAAATCGTAAAATCCAGAAAGTTATTCAAGTTCTAAGGTCTGCAGAAAAATATTTTTAGAATCTGCCACAGTGTCGAAAACCCACAATGTTTTTGAAAATCCATGATGTTTTCAGTCTGTGTGAAAAATTTCATTGTTTTTGACCTTATGCCTTATAGCTTTTGTGCGCTTATCTTTTGGTGTCAGAAACCTTGTGTGTTTTCGATCTTTTACGTCGAAAACCCTGTATGTTTTTGACCTCACAGTTTCCTGTTTGTTGGCGTTCCCTAACTGCGCAAGTGTGATGGATGGTAGGTCTAGGTCTATAGGCTCTTCTTGATTGGTTGTCGCATGGCCACATGTTAGACTTTTCTGACATGCGATCATGCGACTGCTTGCCACCTGTCTGCGTGGGTCCCAGTTCTTCTCAGTTGCTAGGTGTGGTTAAAGCTCAGACATAATCGATGGTTGTCATATGTTCACATGGTAAAGATGCACGGTGTTTATCCTTCATGCTTTTGCGATAGCCGTTCAATTTTCTTGTATGGGCGTGCAATGGGACCTGTCTGCTCGGTGGCACTGATGTGTCAATTTTCTATTGGTTGTCTGCGATGAGTTGGATTTCATGTCAATGGGGCTCGGTGTCAGAGATTTAAGATCTATGGTCAGCATATGATTGCATGGAATATTCTCACCCCGTGTGATCATGCACCCACCATCTGATTGGATGCTGATGGGTTTGTTCGCAGTGGGGCCATTTGGGCTGAGGTGTCATCACTTGATCTGATGAGCTGGGCGATGATTTGGCCTTGTCAATGGGCCTGGTATTTCTTAGGCAGAATGATAATGCAGAAGAGATCTACAGCTGCTGCATGATTGTGAGGAATATTTCTCCCCTTTGCGATCATGTGACCACCATTTGATCTTCCCAAAAGGTAAGGCTTTTTTCGGTGGTGGGTCCAGTGTTAGGTGTTGTAGAGATGGATGCTTTTCATTGGTCGACGGGTTTGTGACAAGGCATGCGACAAGGTAAAGGGGGTGAGGTGGCAGTATTATTTCCTTGTCACATGATCACAAGGGCCATCTTTTGGCCATGCAATCATGCAACAAGGGTGTCACGTTGGCAGGTAGCGATGGTGGTTATGC
The DNA here is from genome assembly GCA_027943335.1 of Chamaecyparis obtusa. Classification (NCBI taxonomy): domain Eukaryota; kingdom Viridiplantae; phylum Streptophyta; class Pinopsida; order Cupressales; family Cupressaceae; genus Chamaecyparis; species Chamaecyparis obtusa. The sequence goes on from BSBK01000029.1 coordinate 388,536, forward strand.
TGGTGGTTAAGGTTCACAGGTTGTTGCATGTTCGCATAGCCTGTCTCCATGCTATGCGATCATGTGACAACTGTTGTACATCACCATTATGGAGTTAACCTGAGGTGTCTGGATGGGTTAAAAACATAAAGCCCATGAAGTATGAAGATCTAACGGTGGGGATATAAAGTTGATCCCGATTTAAATTGTGACCATCGATTCACTACTGGCACTGTAGGATTGACCGTTGTTTTTTAAATTCAAATCTCTAAGAACATTTCCTGAGACCAGAAAGGACTAAAATTGATGACAGAAAGGGCCAGAGTTGGTAAAACTGATTTTCTCCACTGCTCCAGTGTGCTCCAGGGTGTGAGATGATTGTAGAAGAGATGTTTCAGCGTGAAGAAGTTAATGAAATGTACCAAAAGCAATTGCAGGGTCACTTCCAGTTTGAATTTTGTAGATTTTTGATTGATCTTCGGTGCCTTTTTAGAGTTTCTCATGATTGAAGATTAGATTTTGATTAAGTGCATTTAGGACTTAGTGTTTTCCCTCTGAATTGTATCAGATTTTGATGAACTTGAAATGCCTAATTGATGGAAAACCCTAACCCTAACCATGGTTACCCTTAGCTTGTTGCATCCTAACTTGTGTGGGATTTCAAGGTAACCATGGGTATATATGTTGTTTTTGTTGATTTTCAAAGGGTTCCAGCTTTGAAGTTCTGAAGTGTTCCTAGTCTTGGATCCAAGATTGTAACACTTTTGCATTCGGTATTCCATTGATGATAGAGAAAAAGTTGCAGGTCTAAGCTGTAATTTGCAAGCTTGACTCCTCTGGATTAATTATTTACACTTAAGGATTCTTCATACTTAATACAAGTACATGACTCTTATCTCTCCTTTGTGTCAACTTAGATAGATTCTGAACTTTCTAGTCCTCTGCATATTGTTTTATGTATATGTATCGATTCTTGAGTTCTAATCTAGGATTAGATAAAATGATGCTTTAGATGGGACATAGATCTATCTTATTGTCTATGTAAGGATATCTCATAAGTAGTAAAGGGGATTGTAGGTGTGTTTATGGATTGGAATCTCAGCTATTGTCTGGTGTGTGTAACATTCATGTTCTAGGAGATCTTTCCCAATGGATGAGGCACTAGCCTAAATGATTATCTCTTTATCAACAAATACTAATTGTTGTTGTTATGATCTCAAAAGCATATGTTAAAAACCATCCTTTTAATTTTTGAGTATTTGGTTGTATGTGGTTCTACCCATAGTAATGGAGAGTCAATGAGTGTGTGGTTAACACTTAGTACTTTCTTACTATCCTATTATCTGTTATTCAAACCTAGTTCTTGGTGTATGAAGTATATTTTATACTAGGTTAGGTGCACCCTCCTTGGTTTTGCAGAGCCAGAAGTAGAAGAGGGCATATTAAGTCCCTATAGTTGGTCTAGTTGCCTTGTAGAGCTCCCACACTTAGAACTAACCATTCCTAATATCAGTCTCAAGGTACATTGGTAGCCTATTAGAGCATAAGCATCATTTTGGACACCAACACATATAGTCCTTCCTTTGTCTTGAAGGTATTCTTCCATTCATCTCCTTCTTTGATCTAAATCTAGTGATCTCCACTCTTCAGGTCTATCTTTGAGAAATACACAGCTCCACTCAAACAATCTATAATATCATCCATTCATGGTAGTGGAAACTTATACTTGATTGTGATCTTGTTTATAGCTCTGGAATTTGTACACATCCTCCATTCTCCATTCTTCTTTGGTGCTAATATCACTGGTACAACATAGGGACTCAGACTCTCTTGAATCAACCCCTTTTGCAACAACTCATGTACTTGTCTATTCAACTCTTCATTTTCTACTGGTGTCATTCTGTGTGCTGCCTTATTTGGAAAATTGGCTCTTGGAATCAAATCCATCTGATGACTGATCTTCCTTACCAGTGGTAATCCATCAAGTACATTATCAGATACAATATCCTGAAACTCATTCAACAAATTTGCAACATCTACAAGTACATCTTTTATTTCCTCTTTACTAGCTTTTGGAATTAAAGCAAAACACACATGCTCATGTATCATACCATCTAGAAATTTTTTTCCATCAAAAAATGTTATTCTTGCATTACCACATACCTTTTCTTCAGTCTCCTTCAATGCCTTTAGCTTATGTCTCACTCAATCCTTTGTTAGGGAATAGGTATTCAGACGACCATCGTGTACAACACATTTGTCAAACTGCCATGTTATACCCAACAACATATGACATGCACCCATAGATATGATATCACATAGTACCTCATCTTGGTACCCGTCGATCTTGAACTTTACCAGGCACTGTTCACTGACCATGACCTTGTGGTCATCCTGCACCCAGGCAATTTGATATGGATGTGGGTGTTTTTGTCTCTTGAGCTTCAACTTTGTCACCATCTCTTCTAACACCAAATTATCGGTGCTTCCACTATCAATAATCACATCACAGCATTTACCCTCACACTTGCATCTAGTGTGAAACAGGCTCCTCCTTTGTTGAGGTTCATTCTCACCACTCAACAAGACTCTTCTATTAATCATCGTTTCTCCTCTTTCAGCATCTTCAGAATTTAATGATCTGGCATCTTCATCTACATGTACAACTCTGGCCTAGCCTTCATTCTTCCTATTTGTCCTTCCTTCTCATTTGTTCAGGTTCATTCTCACCACTCAACAAGACTCTTCTGTTAATCAACGTTTCTCCTCTTTCAGCATCTTCAGAATTTGATGATCTAGCATCTTAATCTACATGTGCAACTCTGGCCTAGCCTTAATTCTTCCTATCTATCCTTCCTCCTCTTTTGTTGAGGTTCATTCTCACCACTCAGCAAGACTCCTATGTTAATCAGTGTTTCTCCTCTTTCAACATCTTCAGAATTTGATGATCTAGCATCTTCATCTACATGTGCAACTCTGGCTTGGCCTTCATTCCTCCTATATGTCCTTCCTTGGCATTGAGGACATTCAAATACCCTATGACCTTCTTCTCCAGAGTGAAAACATGTTCCATAGTAGCCTCCTCTTCCTGAACCTTGTCCTCTTCCTCTTTCTCTTCCTCTTTGATCTCTATTGTTCTAATCTTGGAAATAATTGGAATTGTTTCCTCTCTGATTTTGATTGCTACTGGCCTTGTCCTTCTTTTTTGGATCTTCATTTTGGCCTCCATATGACCGTCCACCAGATCATCCACTGTGACATTTTCCATTTTGTTTTCTCTCCAACTTCTTGTTTAGCTTTTCCTCTACTTTTAAGGCAAACTAGTATGCCTCTTCAATACTATTCATTCAAACTAGATTCAGCTCCTCCTGAACGCTCTTCCTCAACCCATTAAGGTAACAGGAAACTTTCTCCTTATCCACTTCTACATGGCCTGTTCTGATGAGGTTCAATAGAACACCTTTGTATACTCCTAAACAGATCTTCCTGCTTGCTTCAAATTTTTCATCTTCTTCAGTAGGTCAAGCTCATAATCAACAGGAATGAACTGTCACTTCAATTTATCCACCATCTGATCCCATCTTGTGATTTTATCCTTTCCTCTTCTATTTCACTCCAATTGAATCTCTTGCCACCATATCTTTGCATGAACCTTCAATCTGGCCTTCACAAATTTGACTCTATCAGGATCCTCAATATCTTCATACTCAAAATATTCTTCACATTCATTGATCCAGTCGATCAATTCTTCTGGGTTAAGATTTCTAGAAAATGTTGAAATCTTGATCTTAGGTCTTTTCCTGATCTTGGAAATGGCCTGGAAAAGCCTTTCTTCTTCTTGATTAAAAATTTTGCCTTCTTCTTGATCATCATTTCCTTCTTCGGCTTCATCCTCAATTTCATCTGTAACATTAAGATTCATTCCTCTATGAATCTCTTCTTGCAATGCTCGCACTTGTCTCTGTACCACTCTAACCTCAAGTGTTACAACACCAGCTCTTTCATCACGTTCCCTTCGTGGAGGCATTTTCATGATGCGTGCTGAAACCCTAACCACAGTCTTGGTGCAAATTGCCTCATAGTCGGTGATCTATTTACACACTCAAGAACTCATGCTCTAATACCACTTGATGAAGGGTGCTCCCCTTAATACCACAAACACGTACTAGAAATAGAGAAACAACAACAATATGCAAGAACAAAAAATGGGCTTCTTATTATCTCCACAAATGTGGAATTACAAACTTTCAGAATTACAATATGCAAAGCCACATGGGCATTCCCTTACAATATTCTATAGGACAAAGCCTCGAATCAATAACCATATCTACTACCCAGAACTGCCCTAAACAACACTATGGGCCTTCTTTATATAGGCATTTTCCACCGCCCGAGAAGGTTCCAGAAATTTAGCCCTTAGGGCCGACCAAGCTTAGAATTATTTTATTTTTCAATTTATTACATCAAATTTGGCTCAAAATAACTTTTGAAACCCGAACAGAAATTTTGAAGGAAAATTATTTTCTGCCATTTCAGGTGACCCGACTTTCGGAGACCATAAGTCATCACCAATTGACCCAATTAACTATTATAACCCCATTCCAGAAAGGCCACGAAGCGCTCTATAGGCTTGACTAGCTCAAGCACTTGTCACTCAAATTTTTGACCTCATCCAGGGCCTCTAAAGCCTTCAAAGCTGAGTTCAAAGTTTTTGTACCCTACTGCCAATACTAAAAATCTTCAATATCTTCAAAACTAGACCTGATCTAGCCATGAAACTTTACTACCAGGCTGATATGATTGAGATGAACCTCCACATGTAAAATCAGAACATTCTAAGATCGTATGACCAACTTACTAAAAATAGCAAGTTTCCATAAATAGCAGCTTTGCACAAGATAGCCCTTAATGAATACAAAAACAAAAATATTTTTGGGCGATGCAAGATTTCTCTTACACCCAAGATGCTCCTGCATCAACCATGATGCCTACAATTATGTTTGTCAGCTATTGTGAAATCCTCGCCACCCTTAGCTGCCATCCTAAGCCCTTCTTCCCTGTCTAGTTCTTCAAGCCTCTACAAGATATCTGGATCAATAAAGTTTGTAACATTGTGTCCATCCATGATCTCAGGAATGTTGTCTTCTTTCCACCCTTCATTTGCCAAAATATACTACTTCTTCAAGCTTGTAGAGTAGTCTCTAGTGGTTGCAAATCAATCTTATTACAAACTACAATAAGAGGCTTAGTAAGTCTAATTTAATTTGTTCATGGACTAAGACCTTAAATTATTGAGCTTCTCTTTGTTTCAAGAATAGTTTAATTAACATTCTATGCTTAATAGGGCCAACCATGTGAAGGTGGAAGCTCATCTGGCCCCTCCTAGGAGCCTCTTATAACCCTTTATGACATTTTAAGACCTCTAAGATGTATTCTTAGAGGTCGTAAATGGTCATAAAGGGTCATAAGGGGTCCTGGGACACAACATCTAAGAAACATAATTGTAGGCATCATGGTCACATTTTTTTGGAGACAACGTAATTAAGTGGTATACCCAAACAATGAAGAGAAACTTATGCTCCTCCGGTTCCAAGTTGACATTGTGGGATCCCAAGACCATAGATAAGGATTAAATTTAGAGAGTGGAGGAGGGCCATAACAACAAAAATAATATAGGACAAACCTCGAGTTAAATGAGGCAACTGCAAACATTTCAATATAATTTTATTATTAAATAATGAAATTTGCATAGACGGGGCTTAGAACACTATAATATGCAAATTTCACTATTTAATAATAAAAATGTATTAAAATGTTTGTAGTTTCCCCATTTAACTTGAGGTTCATCCTGTATTATTTTGGTTGTTATGGCCCTCCTCCACTCTCTAAATTTATTCCTTATCTATGGTTTTTGGATCCCCCAGTGTCAACTTGGAATCGGAGGAGCGGAAGTTGCTCTCCATTGTCTAGGTATACAACTCAATTACATTGTCTCCAAAAAATTGTGACCATGATGCCTACAATTATGTTTGTTATTTATTGTGAAATATTTTGTAGTCTGGCCTTTGTTGCCTTTGATGTGTCCTGCAACCTATGAAAACTTTGAAATATGTTACATGATATAGATATAAATATCACTAATGTGTGGAAGGAGTATCCCCGCGGCCTTTATCATGTGGGGGATCCATGTCACCTGCTCTTGTATTTCAAACTTCATCGAGACCTCATACCACACAGTGTTTGTAGATTATGTTCAATGCATTATTTACACTTGTATTGGTGGGAAAACTATTGAAAATGCACAAAAGAGATTGCATTCAACCATGTTGTTTACATGACACATGTAGTTTACCTCCAGCCTAAATCAGCATTGCATACAAATCTACGGACAATGCATGGTATGAAGCCTCACTAAAGCTTGAAAATGATCCATGATCTCAAGAATATCATCTTCTTTCCACTCTTCTTGCCTCTCTTTTCCCATCTCGCAACTTGGGCATTGCAACATGAATCCTATTTTCCACAACTACTGATGGATCCTTAGGTGTAGTTGAAATTACCAGATGGCCTTCAAAGGTCAAGGAACAAATGGAATAACCAAGAAAACACTATACGTTAAATCATGTGATTGATAGCAGATTGGGGCTCACCTGAGCCATAAACATGAAGAATTATTCTAAAAAAAGATGTAAACCATATATATGTGCACTTGAGGCAAAGATAATTCACGTCATATCCATATTAAAATATTAGTTACAATATGAAAATACTAAACTAACTAATTCCTAAGTTCATCTTTGCATATTGTTGCAACAAAGATATGCGATTACAATACCGAGAAGGCATCGTAAAAATATAATTTCAGAATTTGCCCTAGCCTGACACGTTTTGCACTCAAATCCTTCATCGTGGATAAGTGGAGATTGGCGGATAGATGCAAATGAGTTGTCATCGACCCAACTAAAGTATCTTCAGCCTTTATTTCCTTGTGATGCCCAATCTACATTAGTTCTTATAATATAATGAATTGTATTTACATTAGAAACATTAAATATATACACATTAGCAACCTTTTTTCTATTTGGGTAGCACCAAAATTGTTTTCCAAGGTTGCTCTATGTCCATGAAGTCTTCAACACACACTGCCCACCACCACATTGATTGTTTGACACATTGACAAGATCCATCGAGCCTATATCAATAATGCACCACACCATCATTACTACATTTATTACATAAATATTATAACATATAATCATATGATTATAATAATCATACATTCACCACTATTGTTCTATTGTAGATTCAAGTACTTCAAAAAAAATTTCAATCAATGGTTTGAACAAAGATGTCATTATAGGGAAGCAAGGACAATTTAACTATACCTGAGCTAGAATTAGTCAACTTCAATACTTTCAATACTTTCAAAACTGAATATGAAACAGGGATATAAACAAGAACTATCCACACAGGTTATAAAGACTAAAACATTGCCATTGATTCATACGGGTATAACATAAAATAGATTTACATAAACCAATTAACTCAAAACACAAACCTTTTTCGAATAATTTAATTTTAACTTTGGTTGTGTTAAAGGAACTATGTTGACTTTATTTTGTAGTTGTTTAACATGAGAGTTTGTAGATTAATAGGAGTTCATATTTTTATGGGAATGTATCATTCAATTGAGAATTAATGCCCATCTATATCTAGTGAGATGAACATAACTCATGTACCTCATGCTAGTGTGCTTGGATTAGACTAGACATTATCCAACCATCTGTGACAGTTATCATTGTTATTAATTGGTGTAAAAGGAGGACCGCCTGTGTGTTATAGCACTTTATATAAATACTCACTATTTGGATAATGTCTAATGTAATGAAAAATAGTGTATACAGGTATCCAAGCACACTAGCATGAGGTACATGAGTTATGTGCATCTCACTAGTTATAGATGGGCAACTATGGCACACTAATATTTGTGAACTCCTATTAATCTACAAAATCTCATGTTAAACAACTACAAAATAAAGTCAACATAGTTCTATTAACACAACCAAAGTTAAAATTAAATTATCTAAAACAAATGGTGCCTTAGAGGGATAGAGGAATACTTTGCTAAAGAAGTTTGACTATTGTTTGTGAAAATACCTCCAAGGAATGCAGGTACTACCAGGGAGATCCAAGAGTTGAAGGAGAAGAACACAAGGTTGCAAGAATCTTACAATGCACTTTTGGCCAGGCTTGAAGCATTGGAATCCAATCAAAGAAGAGCAAAAGATGAAGGTGTTGATGGTGAAGAAGAGGAATAAACCCATAAGGAAGGGGAAGGAGAGGAAGAAGAGGAACAAATAGATCTTGAAGAGCAGAGGACAATCTAGATATTTGAGGCTATGAAGATTGAGAAGCATAAGGTGAGGGGAGATATCCCTATGTATGATAGAAGTCTGAAAGAAAAAGAGCTTTTGGACTGGATTGCATTAATGGTTGCATACTTTGAAGGTGAAGAGGTATCGGAAGATCAAAGGGTCAGATTGGCTTCTAACCCCAGAAGTGTGAAGGAATGCTACCAGTTGGCCCTTAGAATAGAGGATAAATTGAAGAGGTAAAGTGAAAGATGGAATAGAAGCAATAGAAGAGGTTCTTTAATGAGGGGAAGAGGAGGAAGGACAAATCAGGTTTGGGAAGAAAAGGACAAAGGATTGAATAGGACAATGCTGCACAGTCCTAGAAATGCAGACTTTTGGGATTTTTAAAATAGGTACATGAGTTTCTAGGAGTCCATCAAATATGCCAAAGTCTCATTGTATGATAGAAGAGGACTGGTGTACGGACTGTACTGAGTTTTTGATAAATAAACTTCTTTAAAATGCAATTTCTGGTGCAAGAGCACCCTCAAAAGATTGAATCAGAGGAAGAAAAAGATGTTAAGGAGATCACAAATTTTATTTATGTTCCTAGATGACTATGTAACCTCATCAGAGTCCTAATGTTCAATCAAGTGGTTTTGGGTGGCTATATAAACCTAAGACACTTAGATTGATGTTCATTTGTCACCTATATTTAATGTTGCTGACCTATATCTCTATAAAGGTCTGGTTGCTGATGTTGTGGTTGCAGGTAGTACTAGTTCTATGCAAGAGGCCAAGCTCCAAGACATTCCTAAGTCATCTCCTTTGGAGATTGACAACATTTTGGACACTATAGTTGCACGAAAGACCCGGAGGCACACCTATCTTGAGTATTTGGTACAATGGAAGCAAAAGCCCATGGAGGATGCTACCTGGCTTACTCCTAAAGCTATTGTGCAACTTGGTTTTCCACTGTCTGCATTACCAACTCAAGGGACTTGAGTTTCTTTGTCCTGTGGTGCATGGTATAGGGCACCCAAGTCCGCTTCCGGATAGTCTTTGTTTTAGTTTGGTTGTAATAAAAAGAAATGGATCTTTAGAATCCATTTCCTCATTTTTGAGTTTGGCCCTTGTTAGATTAAATTATTAATTTTATTAATTAACTTTACTCCCTTCTTAAGATGTCAACTCTTTTGCTTTAGTTGTTTATATTTAAACACACATGCACGAGTTGTTTTAAACTCATGCACTAGTTGTTTTAAATAGAAACTTGCATGCATTAGTCTTGTAATAATTTAACTAATTATTACATGCACTAGGGTTTAACTTTCAAGGCTTTTGATCTCCTTTATAAGGATGATCTATTGTACATTTAATTCATTCATTATTTGAGGATATTTTCTTCTTCATATTTTTTAGTCAAACATTTTCCCTCTTCTTGTCTCTACTTCCTTGTAATAGGTTTTTGTATGCAGGTGATCTTCGGGTTTTGTGGATTTGTATTGCTCAAATCCTCCAGTCCTTTTGTGTGGTCAAGAATCTTTTGGTGTTTTCATAAACCAGGGATGTCTTAGTCCACTGGACTGTTCTAGTGGGGGTTAAGTTTGTTTATGTTTTAGCGGGAGTTAAGTTTGTTTCCCATCATTTTGGAAACATTTCCTAACTCATTGTTAAGGAATGTTGAAATTGTTTCCTCATATAGCCGACTCTTGGTTCCCAGGCCGGTTTGGGATCCTAGTTGGCTCTGAATGGCTAAACTTAGTTTTAGTATGTTTTAATTTATTTTCTTTAGTTTTAAGGAATTTGAGGGATCTAGACCTTAGATCAACCTCTTAGTTATTTTAGGAAGTTTTTATTGATTTTTAGTGCATTTTTGACAAAGTTGCACTCCAAAGTTGCACAAATTGTGAAATGTTAATTTTTTGCAACACTATTGGTAGATTGTAAGTCTGGTTCTCCAATGACCACGACTGATTTCATGTTGGTTGGATCAGTTGGAAGACTTTTTAGAAGTGGTTTTTAAACCTTGTCCAATCATGAGATTGGCACAAGGAGATGATAATCGAAGCAGCATTGAATAAAAGAAACCCAAAAAACATTCTGAGTACGTTTTTGTTATCATACTATGTTTGTTGCAAATAGGGGATTGATCATTCCACAAGTTCATTGTATGCATTGTTTATTTGAATCCATCTTAGTTTTGGCTGTCGTTTGATTTCAATTTTTATTTACATTTACACAATCAGTTATGAACTAAACACATGGCTTGACTGTCATAGAAAACCTGATCATGTAATGGTTAGAGAGTTTTAATGTCACTGTAGGTTCATTTGTGCATCCACAGTTCTTTTTAGAGTTCATTTAACTAGACTTTGCAAACATTGTATTTAAAATTTGGTGTTGATCTACGCAAGAACTCAAGACTCGGGAAAATCTATAGTCAGCTTTGTCATGAAGGTGGAACCTTGACTTGCGGTTTCCCCATTGGATTCCAATGCCATTGGGTGAGAAGAAAACCAAGGTTATGCACTTTAATAATATAAGTGCTCAGACTATGGAAGGAGGCATATTGCTTCAAGATTTGATGCCCTAGGTAGATACTTTCCATGTATTTAACCAGTAAGAAGAAGACAAGTTTGTAGCAGTGTAGTAACAAGAAGGTTAAAATTCAATCATAGATTGAATTTGATAGTCTCAGGCACATTGAAGAATCCTTGGCGATTGTACCTGTTGTGTGAATCCATCAATTGACCATTCTAGATTGACCCTAATCTAACTTGATCAATTAGATTAGAGTGTCTCTGTGATAGTCAACGGCCCTAGGCTAAGTGGCTACAGTTGTGGAGAAGATTCAGTGTAACATCTTAGTAGATAGTACAGTCTATGCCGAATGGTCTTAACCCAAATCTAAATAACCAAATGTATAAGGAAAGTTGTTGTAGGCTCAAACCACAGATTGATAGAATTTGAATACCGAAACTTTCTATAATAGTCACATACCTTATGTAAAGATTGAGCTCAAGCTGGGATGTATCTCCTGCGCGCGCGCTGCTATGGGTAAAGCCTAAATTATTTAGACAGACTAGCAACTATGGGTAAAGCCTAAATTATCCAGCATGGGGAGGGGGTTTATTTAGAATTATAGACCATAAAATAACATGATTGTGACATATGAATCATAAGTAAAGGAAAATTTGCATAATAAAGCTTGATAGTGATTTTGAAAATAAGAGAATCATATTTTAAAAGAACTCCTACGAGGTAGAAACCTTGTGAATGAAACTTGGCAGAGATAGTACTGAAAAATTGGTGAATGCAATTAAAAACTTGTCTCCCACAGAAACAACAAACTTGAGAGCACATTATAACATGCAAAGACTCTCTATTGGATATAAAAATGATTGATGCCACTAAACTAAATAAAAGTATCAGTCACAAAGGTTTAGTTTGGGCTCTTCGGGAAAACAATCATTATCCAAATTAATTATTAAACAAACCTAGTAGCGCAATATTAAGTTGTTTGGTACAGAATAGATGGAGGTCCACAAAGATAAGAATTAAGATGAAGCAGACATATGAAAGCACAATGCAAAAATGAGGAAGGTTCCCAACCTGCATTGAAGAGGAGCACTAATTTTTAATCCCATGAAAGATGGCTTCATATGAGGTACAAGAATTATCAAAATTTGAATCAAAAATTGTTATTGCCTCTGAGCAATGCAGAGATTTATATAAAAAATCAACACTTCTATAAATAATGAATAGTCAACAATCTATTAAAAAAATAGCAATCCACTTGACATAATTTACTACTCCAAATAATTGGGCTTCTTTTATGCAACTTAATTTTCCATCAATGTTAGTTTCAAAGGTGTAAGTATTAACAAATATTATACTATATGATAAATGTAATAAATGTCACTTAAAAATCAAGTGTATACCACAAGGATTAGTAACTTCAAAAGATTTTTTGTTAGACATTATGGTTGGAAATGATTTGGTAGACATGTATGCCAAATGTGGAAGAATAAACAAGGCTCGTGAGTTGTTTAATAGAATTCCTCAATGAAATGTGGTTTCATGGACCACAATGATTGCAGGGTATGCACAAAATGGATTCCTTGAAAAGGCTTTAGAAAATTTCAAACAAATGCAATTAGCGAATGTAAAGCCGAATTCCACAACCCTTGCCAGAATCCTCCTTGCCTGTGCCAAAATGAGGGTGTGGACATCCATCAAAGCATAAAAGATAAAGAAATTTTGTCAGATGTTGTAGTTGCAACTGCCCTAGTAGACATGTATGCAAAATGTGGAACTATAGACAAGGCACGTGAACTCTTTGACAAAATGCATCAAAGACATGTGGTATCATGGAATGCCATGATTACAGGCTATGTACAAATTGCATTTTTTGAAAAGGCTTTAGAAATTTTCAAGAAAATGCAAATAGCAGGTGTAAAGCTAAATTCCACAACCTTTGCTAGCATCCTCCCTACCTGTGCCAAAATGGGAGCTTTGGAACAGGGTAATTAACTAGTCACTGTTAATATATTATGCAGTCACATTAAATATATTATGCAGTCACTGTTAAGATTGACTTAGGTGATTGCTTGATCACATGATAACCAGTAATTAATGTTTATCATAACATATTGTTAATGTGCTATGATAACCACTAATTGGTGGTTGTTTGTATCACTGTGTAAGATAATGAAACAATGCTAGTCAACCGATAATGAAATGATGCCAGTCATGTCTATTCATATTGGTATTAATAACGGTTGTGTAGGCTGGGAAAGACTTACCAGTGCCATATTATTGATAGGAAATAATCAATGATACCCTAGCTCATATAAATGGATGTCATAGCTCGTGGGTAACCAGAGAATCCAATGAACACACATTAACATGATGCCCTAGTTCACTAACACAACTAATGCCATAATCAAATCATCCAAAGAAATGAACTCAATGCCATGGACACAATAGAGCATGGAGTAATGAATATCACAGTAAGATGTGCCCTTGAAATGTAGAGGAGATAACACAACCCCTACCTCAATGAGCTTCTATTTGATAAGGAGAGGAAAAGCCAAGTTTCCAAAACCAAGCTTGAAGATCAAAGGCCCAAGTCCAGATAAAAACTGCAACCCCTATACATAGTGTTGAATCTATCCTGGCTGATGTGGTTTCAAGCTCGAAGGTCAAAGGCCCAAGTCCAGATAAAAATTGCAACCCCTATACACAGTGTCGAATCCACCCTAGCCGATGTGGTTTCACGCACTGCCCCTTGAAAAAATTCACCTTGGTGATAATGAAATGAGAAATGAATTCTTTTTTATAAAAAAGTTATACCTGTGTTCATCAAAATTTCAACATACATGGTAGTCATCAAAATTTCAACTAACACGAGCATGGATTTAAAAAAAATGAAAGTTTTCCTTCTATAATCTGACCAACCAAAATCTTTTTGTTTCATGGTGGAAATTTTTTGTAGAAAACTAGGTGAAATGTACTAGTGTGTGCAAGGTATGGTGTTTCTTGTTATTGATGGGGGATTAGGGGATGTTGTTGCTACATGGGGAAGTATTGATGTATTTGAGGAGCTTGGTAGAATAGTTTGGAATGTTGGTGGGTGGGGCCTTGTGCTTGGTCGATGTAGGTAGGATGCATTCCTACATTACTGAGTGGCAGAATGGTTACTTGGAAACTAGTAGTAGGAGGTGGTTGTATGAGGCATTGGAGAGATGAGAGGAACTATGATGTTTAGGAGGTAGTATAGTTTGAGAGATGGTTGTTGGCATGCATAGGTAATTGGTGAGCACGAGAAGAGACATATTTTGAGGTGGTGGTTGTGTTGCGTATTGGACATGTGGTATGCTTGTAGGATTATACATGTGAGATTGCATCTGTATTCCTAGGGCATTCATTTGTATCTAATTAAAACCCCAGGAAGATCCACTCCTTGCAATGGTCTATGAAGCGGAGGCAGCTAGGAATGTGGGATCAATGGTGGAATTTTGCGATGTGGATGGTGGGTTTTGGGATCCCACGAATGGAATTCTTTTTGTAAAGGAAATTTTTTGGGCTTATGTGTTGGTAAGGAAGGGTGGGAGAGAGACTTGTGTAGAAGTTGGCTGAGTAACAGATTGGTCAAATATTGGCTGAGTGGCAAAGGGAGATGCTTGTGTTGTCCCCTGGAAGAGTGATGCTGATGTGGAGGCTTGGATCATGAAAGGTGGGGGTATTGTTTGCATGGTAGGTGGAGATGGCACTTATGTGGAGCTCTACGCGTGAGTGGTAGCTTGAGATGTGATAGGTGGGGGTGGAGGCCCCATGATGGAGAAGGGAGTCAATTGCGTCGTTGTTTGCACTGTGGGATTTGTGGAGCTAGATTGCAAGAGATGGGGAATAGGTGAAGCCACTTGGGATAGTTGTAAGTTGGGGTCATGGATTTGTTGGATGATGATGGGGTAGGTGGTAGTAGCAATATGTATGGGTCTTGTGGGGTCAAAGGGCTGAAGGTGTGGCAGAATCAGACTACCCTCCTATGCATAGTTTTCTAAAATAGTAAGGCCATTCTAAGCTATGATTGCACTAACCATTTGTGCATGTCTGGGGTATTGTTTCCATGGAATTTGTGGTGGGAACTTCAGTGGGATCTACCCATACATTCTTGATTTGTGGCAGTTGGGGATTGTATATTACCATGGTGTTGTTAGGGTCATTAGAATCAGATGAGATAGTGGAAATATTTGGGTCCATATTCTTTCTTTTCTTAGATCGTGTTTCAGTAGGCATGAAATGAAAACCCTAAGATGGGGAAAGATGTGATGGTGTGGTGTGGTTCTAAGATTTGGGTAAATGCAAGACCTTTTACGAGCCTAAAGGATGTTTAGATGGTGATAGGTTGATGTGATGATGAAAATATCCTAAGGACCTATAGATTACTGAGTGTCAAATATGGGTTTTCTTTTCTAATTTTAGGATCAAATGGGGTGGGATTGTTGACCTTAGATAGACTTGTGATCTTTGGAAGATGAGATTTCTTGTTAATGCAAGCCAATCTCTAGATCAAGATGATGAGGCCTACAAAGACAAGTACAAGATTCCCTAGACAATTCTTAGTCAAAAGGGTGGAGATAAGATGGTTTTGATTTTAAGATAAGGTGTAAGCAACTCAAAAAGAGGATGACACTGAGGGGATGGTGGATGGATTGGATTCTTGGATTTTGGTTTGGATAAGGATGATTCTGGATTGTTTACTAGTAGGGCTATCTAGGAAGATGACTAGATGATGACCTAAGATGTTGGGGTGCTAATAAAATCTCAGGGTAATTAAAATGATATGATGTACGATATAATGACTAGTTCTCTCTTTCCAAGGCAACAAAATGACAACTGACTTGAAAGTGTGTTGCGAACTATATGAATTTTGCATTGTAAGTCACATTATCAAGTTTCTCTTGATATTTGGTTTCTTATTTGATCGTAGTTATGGTAGGTTGATGATCCTTGAGTTTTCATTCAGTGACTTTCTTCTCTTGATAGACAATCTATTGGTAACTTTTCCTTCTTATGTTTCATTGATTTGGTCATAAGTCCAAATTTCTTCAATCTCTGAGCACAGAAATGGAAATCTAGCTAGAAAGTGACTACGATAAGTGTACCTTGACTTGGTTTTGAGAAATTTGTTGGATCTTTTGGAAATGGTGTACAAACAATCCCACAAGAGACAAGGCAATCTTGTGGGGACAACAGGCAATAAGTTTTTATCTCTTTGGAAAAAGGACTTGTAACTTTGTTTGTGTATGTTTGAACATATTTTTTCACAAGCTCTATAATGTCAAAGACACACATAAGCACTTGCTACCCTAAGGACATGGCATGACTTGAAAACCTTTTCTCATTGACTTAGGAAAGCACCCAAGAGCTAATTAGAATACGACCACTATTGAACACACAATGGATAAACAATGTCATATTAACTGACTCCAAACACTCAAGGATGGAATAATATAATGAGTGTCTTGGGGAGATTACTATTCTCCTTAAAAAAATATTAGGAAGCCTTCGGGGGTAGATTGGGTAGGTTTCTAATTTAATAGCTTCTAGTAAGATCTGTGGCATCCTCCCAATCAGTTTGTATGCATGTGACTCACTTAAGAGCCTAGTTAACCATGCTAGAATCGTAGGTATATTCACCTACCTTAGACTACCATCAACATGCTTTTCCTAAGCTTGAGAGGATAAGGTGAGAGTTTTCTCAACACCTTGTTTATATATTGATCAAGGAATTACCAGTTTGAGATCATTCTCTAAAGAGGAAGCACTTCTCTCTAGATAGATCTTGCTAGAAGCAAAACCAATTGAACTTTATCTTTCTCTTCGCCAAAGTTCTGCAAAGGAGAGGGGAGAGGATATGGATACAAGTTAATTGTTTTTACCTCACCTACTTCATCAATTATTTGTAAGAATTAAAAATCTCCAAGGAAATGTTGAAAAATACTCCTTCAAACACACCAAGAAGTTTTCATTCCAAATTGAACTTAGATTAGACTAAGTGTTTGCTATCCTAGAACTTCAAACACCCATTTTTAACATGTAGGGTTCACTTTGAAAATGAAAGATACTTGAAAGGTAAAAACTTTTGCACAATGAGTTACTTTCCTTTAAGCATTCAAGAGTTGTTTTTGTTCTTTTTAAGCACCAAAACAAAGTGTTTATTGCATTGATTTTTTGTCCCTTAGACATTCAATATTTGGTTGTTGTTCATTTTAAGCCCCAAATTTTGAAGTGTGAATATTGATTGTTAATTTTAGCCTTTGTTCATGTTAAACCCAAATCGAAATGGTGAAGTGTTGTGTATACATTCAAAGTTCTTTTAAATGCACTGAAATTAAGTGGATGAATTTTGTTTTAAAAAATTAATTTGTGATCCCACCATCTGTTCCTGCAACCCTGCAACCCAATAAACAGTGATCCCATAGGCCCTACAGGAAATCTCACAGGTCTGTTAGTCCGAAAAGTAAAACAGAGAAAAGACTGACAAAGAATTAAATGTGATACCTACGGTCATGATCCCGTAGGTTTGTAAGAGGATATGCGGGCACAAATTGCAAGGTTTTTCTAATAGATTTTAATGCCTTATGGCTTACAATGTTATCTTGTGATCCCACATGGTCAAAGTGCATTCCCGCGTTGTGGATTCATGGCCCCACAAACTGTTGAAATAATGACTGGTGAATCGAGAGTGAAAGAAAGAGACATAAGATAGAAGTTTTCACAGGAATGTGATCTCACTGACCGTACTCGCGATCCTGCAAGCCTGTGTTTTTCTTTTTGTGTAAAAACTTAATGCGGGAATGTCGGAGCAAATGCTCCTTCCTTCTTAAAGCTGCAAAAAACCCAAAAAACCTTGCAAAGACACTTAAACAACAAAAAAGTGAGTTTTTTGTTAGTTTTTGCAAAATAAAATAATGAAATAGAAAGATGAATGACCCTAGAAGTGGGTCCCACTAGGTGTGCCAAAATGTATACAATGAAATGAGGGTTAGGAACACAAAGCTAAACTAAGCATTCAACACACAAAATCATTAAAACATCTAAGATTAGACACTATCAAATGAAAGAAAATGAAAGAGAATGCAAACCATAAGAAAAATCAAGGAGCTCCCAAAGTAGAAGATTTTTCCAAGATGGATTGGATGTGTGCTCATGAACTTTGCTCAAGATTCAATGTCATTTGGAGTGATTTTAGCATAATAATGGTAATTTGATAATTTTCAAGCTCTCAAATTAGCATTATAACTTTGCATAAAAGGTGGATGATTTGTGAGGAGAAGAGGGTTCAATTTATAGGCAAGAGGAGATGTGAATGAATGGTCAAGATGAAAACCTAAGGAAGGTTCAAGATGCATTTGAGAGAGAGAGAACATGGATTGTGCTTTCTCAAATGCCTCTCATTGTGACAAGTGTCACAATGGGAGCGGTTGGAAGGTGTGGGGAAATGTGACCATTTTGGGAGATGTGAGAGGGGATAAATGTGTAAGAGGGAGATGGAGTGTGTAAGGGATGTGTAAGAGCATTTAAAAATTGACATGAGGTGAGAGAATTGGGGGATATGAGGATGTGACATGAGGGTTGACTTGGGTTGGGTTAGGATTTCTTAATCCATGGATTATGATTGTGTAAATGTTTAGGGAGTGATTAGGCTTGGATTAGGAGGCAAGTGATAGAATTAGGAGGATGTGATGGGAGTAAAGATAATGAGCGGAGAGTTGGATTAGCTAATCATGGGTCATTAGCGAATTAAGGGTGATTAGTATGTTTGAATGGGTTGGGTTGAGTAGGAACTCAAGGTTAGGTTGTTGGGATTGGTTAGGTTAGGGGTTAAAGTTAGGAGCCATGTGTCAAATTGGATTAAATATTTTATTTAAATAAAAATAGGAAGAAAAGAGGTTTATGAATTAATTTAAATAGATAAACATATTTATTTTAAATTAATAGAGGAAGGGTTTTTTAATTAATTATCAGACTATGGGTTGTCGCTTAGATAATTAATTGGACTATAGTTAATTAATTAAATTAGTTAGCTAGGGGATGACATAAATTAATTAAATAATTAATATTTAATTAATTAGTGCCCCAGGAGAGAAGTAAATAAGATTACTTAATTATGTAATCATATATAGGTGTCTACACAAACTCTAAGCTCTTTTTGCATGTTGGTATTTTCTTATTTACATACTTACAACATCACTTATTATCGAATTAACAGCTTCAATTACACTGAAACTACTCTCTTTGCTTGAAAAGTTCAAAAAATTATCAATCACCCAACTGCCACTTGGCTTGAATAGTTTAAAAGTTTCTAAGTTACACAATCACCTAGTCAGTCTTCAATATACCCTTATCACTCATTTGTGGATGTGAAAAAAGTGCAAACAATCATATGTACGTGTATCTATAATGTATGCACAAAATTCCATTTTAAAAACATAAAAAAAATGTAATCAGTTAGTGATATTTTGAATCTATTTGATTTTTTATGTTATCTTGAAAACATAGAATCTTTTCGATGAGGTCAAAAAGTGGCACTCATTCATAACAAACTACATAGTGGAACTCAAGAAACTGTCGACCATGGCACTTTATAGAATTTCTAGTGTTGAAGAAGTCCCCTTTTGGAGTACTTACAAAGTGTGACTCATTGATAACAATCTTTGTGGTTTATACAATGGAGATGTATTTGCACAATTTTTTATAACCAAGGATATTACTTCCCATTTGTAAAAATTGATTTTATTCCTGGTTTGTGATTTCTCTCAATCATCAATTGACAAATCTTTGTCACCATTATTGACATTAATTCTACATATCTTAAAAAAGGCTCCACATTCAACACAAGTGATATTTGATTTACATAATTATACATTTTCAAGCACCATACATTGTTCAACAACTACAATCTTTTTGAGGAGTTATCAAGGATGTCTCATTAATAACGACATGTGTTGAACACACCATGGAAATTACAACTTGGATAGTTTTTTTAGACGAATAAAAATACGTCTTGCCATTGAAAGTTGATTCAATTTGTGATTTTTTACATGTGTCAGTCCTTTTAAATTGATGAAACTCATTTATCACTACTGATATTTACTGGACATGTCTACCGCATTTTTTTATCCTCCTTGTTCCCAATGATTGTGTATGCTTTGAGAAATATTAACTCTCCTAATTATACTTTTTTACCCTCATTATTTTCATTTAGAGCTCTCGAGATATATATGCAATTAAATTACAATATCTATACTATTTCTAACCATTAGTTTTATTTAATGACTGCTTGAGCTCTCCTACAAATAAAAAGTATAGATGAAAAGAATTGATTCTTGAACCTACTATTTATAGCTCTTTCCCTTGTCTTTGTAAAAGTGAAACATTAGCTTATGCATGATGGTGTCATTTATTGTGTGGGTATGTGGTTACAAACATGAGAAGAAAATAATTACAATGTTAGATAGTATGGATAGAATTGGAAAGAATGATAGGGGTTGTTCAATAGATGATACCGTTGAAGAATGCATAGTAATATAGGGGCATAGAATTGGCCTTCCCAAGAGTGGTCCCCCATCATTAAGGGAAAGGATAATGAATCGAGTATCATTTTGGTTTCTTCTTCTCCCTCTTCAACCCATTGGTCCCAGTCCTAAAGCTATAACTAGAAAAGTGTACACTCTTACATTATAGTTCCAATTTCCTATTCCTATTCTCTGTTAGGTTAAAGATGATGATACATTTGTACTATTTGTGTTATTATCAATTATTGTGTTTGCAATTGTCTAGATTCGTAGAAAATGATACCAAATGCACTCAAGCATAGGATGGACAGAACTGGAAAGAAAATAAGGTGAGAGTAGTCAAAGAAAGGAAATTCCAAAGAATTCCCCAATAATAATATGTCCTTTGATTATCTCCATAGCATTGTTATAGCACTAGAATTTTCTTCCTCTTTATTGCATTAATCTTTGTTGCATGGGCTAAACAACAAGAGAACTTTTTAATATAATACTTTCAATTCTTTCTTTCTAGTTCTTATAAGCTCTCTATTACATTAGGGGGATGATACCATTGTACTTTTGGCCTTAACTGTGATGATCAAATAGAGTCAGGTACTCTTGATAAATCAAATTGCATTGAAAACTCTGACACGTAAATATGAGTAGCATTAGACAAATTTTGAGGTCTACAAGGTATTTAACTGGTCATGGCCAACATTTTGGCTACAATTAGTTTATCAATTTCCCTTACCATTTCCAAGGCTTTCCCAGTCAGTAAGGTAGAATGGAAGGAATTAGAAAGAATATAAACAGTGCAATTGTTTAACTCGTGATGATTCAAATAGTGCTTTAGAAATTGAACACAATCCATTGATGGTTTATTATCACTGGTATTTCTATTGTAATTTTCCTATGGCTCATTATGATCTTCATTTTTTCTCTCTCTACATTCCTTATTATTTGTAAGGTAGAATCGAATGAACTGGAATGAATACGAATAGTCCAATAGTTTAAATTAGAACAGTTCCACTAGTGTTTCATAAATTGAGCATGATCCACTACTGGTTTCTTATCAATGGTATTTCTATTGTAAATTTTTAGTGGATCACTATGATATTCAAGTTTTCGCTGCCTACATTATGTATTATCCATTTGTAATTGTGCAGTCTTCCTCTCACTCTACTTTCTCAATTTTGTAGTGCACATTTTGTAACCTTCATGTACATGTACAATATTCATCGCATAATTATCAAATCTCTTCTAATATGTAACATTATAATTTGATAATGTCCAGTCTCTTTTTAATGTGTATTATTATCGTTATTAAAGTGTGACTCATATGCACTATACTATTAAATGTAATTCTGAAATCTCTTTTTTGAGTATATTTATGTAATTATTAAAGTTCTAATCAATGACCTCCTTTGGACTTTACTAATATCAATTAACATGATTGTCCATTTTTAAGCATCAATTCTGTCATTTATATTTTTCAATATTGGAGTCTATTTATCTAATGTAATGAGTCCATTCTTTTGTCGGCTACTCAACATGGTTCTTGAACCATAAAAATCTCTGACTTGGTTCAAGGGTTCCAAAACCTACCAAACAACGGACTTGGTTTTTCATGCCTTTGTAGGAACAAATATTAAACTATACAACCAATAGTAATGTATACAATGTAACATTGTTATTGATTATTAATATGTAATGACTTGTTTGAGAAAAAAACATTTTTATTATTAATAGTTACTAATGCACTAAGATGCAAATGAATATTAAGTTGCATATGTTCTTCATTTCTTGGACTCCATTTTCTATCCTTCAACCAATATTGAAGTTTGACAACTATTGTTTCAACTACATCTTGTAAACATGGGGATTATTGATGATTAACAATCTCACACAAGTCAAAGACTTAACTTCGTTGTAAAATAAATTTCAGACCCTTATCTTGTTTTTTAACTTTGCATTAACTTTGACAACTCATCCAAGAAAGCTATCGATTCCTCGTTTGACAGGTTTTACACTAAAAAGTAGCTACCAATACTCTTCAACAAAGTTTAAAGAATAACCAATTCCAAGTAACAAATTCCTAAGTGAAATGGACCAATTAACAAGGATAAAAATCCTCCTCTTTAGGCTCTGCAAAAGCAAGGCGGGTAGACCTCAATGCCCTTTTAACACACTCTTTTCACAGCATGGCATTATATAAATAGATATATCCCATATAACGCATCAAACATAATAGGGAGATACTAAATGAAGGCTAATCACCTATTGAACATCAACTTGAATGGAGCATGAGACAAAGTAGGACACAAACTCTGTAAAATTAAATGATTTTTTGTGATTTATAAAATAGGTTTGTAACAAGAGAACTGAAAGGATATGAGAAGATAAATGTATGCAAAAAATTCAGACCCAATTGAGATCAGTGCCTCATTCTACTGGTCCATGAAGTCAATGAGAAGCATCATACTATATAACAAAATTTTATCAATAGTAAATGATCTAAGAAAGATTTCCATACAACCCTCTTTAACTGTAATCCTTGCACATAGCTAGTAAATCTGCAACTTCTAACAATCATTTAATTGATCCATTAGACTAAAGAATGAAAGGGGAACTACATATCTCACAACAAGACACTAAGAGAGAATAGCTCTTTATTTTATTCTTCTTAAAACTTAACTAGCTCATACAATGGAGAGAACTGAATCAACACTATATTTCATTATAAAACTCATGTTACTTCTGCCATATAAGATAAAACAACTCACAACTACAAAACACATCAAAAAAACTTAACCCAAATTCATAATATTTCTCTTTTGAAAGGTTTACAAGACTACTCATAACCAATAAACTTGTTACTGGAACCAAATGTGTTTGGAGCCAATAATGGTCTTTCAAAATAAAGAAGTGGAATCGACGACCCTTTTTCAAAAGAAAGAAGATAGAATATATAGATTGAAGGAGGGACTCAAATATGATCTGATACTACCACCTATCTATCTATAACCTAAATCATTTGGAAAATATCTTCCTTCTTTGAATCCTAATGACCATGTAATTCCAAAATTAATTAGAATGCAACAAGCTTCAGGTCAACCCTAAAAATTATCTTGACAAAACTGATACATCACATTACATACTATTATTACACACACCAATTTTAACCCTGTCAAAGACTGGCAGCCAGTAGAAGTTGACAAGAATTGAGTCATGCCTATATCATTCCCTAGATAGGCATTTTGTACCTGGAGAGTTGATTGATGTCAATATTTTCAAGGAATTCTGCAGCTGTATCTTGACTGATAATGCATCAGAGAAGTGGAAGAATGTAAGATTCTGTTATTTTTTCCCTTTCCTCTTGGATGCTTCAACATCGCCTCCAACAAGAGACATGAATACCAAAGAGGTTCTTTCAGCCTCTCTGTCACCATGTACCCATCCAAGAGGGCATTATCAGTAAACTTGGAAGCGTTAGCCTTGTGATTATGGAATTTTTAGTAGGGATATTCTTTAAATATCCCTTTGCCTACCGCTTCCCACTTAAATACCCCTCTAGCTATGATACGTGTGACTCAATCTTTCTATCCCAATAAACCTCCTGCAACTGTATTTTCACAAATTTGGACATGTTCCAGAAGTCAATTGCCTTCCTTAGAACATCCATTTCTGCTAACATCTAAATGATGAAATCTATTGAGAGACAAAGATTTATAGCTTCTAAATATGTATATAGCGGGAATAATTCATGTGATTGTACCTTTTGAATTATCAAAGTAACTGGTGTGTAATAATAGTCTATATGAACTTTCTTATTTCAGTATCAAAATATCATGTCAATGAATCTGTACACCTGGAAAATTCTTTGAATTTTCTGTCTGTAAGTGACCCTTTGAATCCTATGCACATTATGATAAGGATCCCCAAAAGGGTTTCCTAAGATGTCTCCATCCATCTCTATAAATCTTTGAAGTACCGCCTATGAAATATCCCAACAACAAAGTGTCCAACCATTACTTCCAGTCATTAGTCCTTATCACCCACCTCTGGCATTATCTAATAGACTGTCAATTTTATCCCTACAAGTAGGTAGAGTGATGATCACCAATCCATCTAAATGTCGACCTTGTTATAGAAATATGGATCAATAAACCGATTAAAAAGAACTCCCAAGTCACCACCTCATCATCAAGCAAACATCCTTAATAATATTTGGTGACCTTGGACACGTGGCAAGATCTTATGATCTCGCACCAGATAAAGCTCGATCATCTTTGATCGCAGGATCACGAGGATCGTTGATCTCGTCCAAACATTAACCACCATCTACAAATGCAAAACTGTTCCCTAACATAAAATTCGATCACCTTTTTTATCAAGTTAAAACATCACTGTTGATTTTATCCTCTTGTTAAAAGATTAGCACATAAGTTACGAATATTTTAACTCTCTTTAAACAATATTCATCATCATTATTTTGTGACCAATTAGCTTCCTCCATCTATCATCAATTGCCAGGTTGTCATGGGCCCATATATTTATTCGTTGGTGAACCCAAAACACATGGCACCATCTTGTGGTCCCGCATCAAATAAAGCACGCTCACTTTTGATCATGGGATCACGAGAACCATTGATCCTGACAACAAGTTACTCTTCGAATATCCATGAGATAGAACATTTGTCAAGAAGCTGACAGATACAAGCATTCATTCTCTCGTGATTAGTCAAGCCCATCTTATGAGATCAGCATGGGATCATGGGGCGAATAAGAAAATGACATGTATCCTTTCATTTGAAAAGGTAAAGGATCCCGCCAAATATAAATGGTCATCATATTTGTTTGAAATGAAATGAAAAGGATAAGGTCATGATCAAATACGAGGCAAAATAATGCCCATAGATAAGAATGGGGAACAAAATAAAAATTTCAAAGGGAAACGCCACAAAATAACCATGGTGATCTCAAAAAAATTTAGAGGACCAACACAAGCAATTAAATCATTCTCACCATAATTATGGACTCTTCTTTAAATATAAACCTATCGGCTCTTCGTTGCATGCCCACAAGTAGGCAACTGCCAATTATTGTCAAATGCATTAACAAATGATCTTAACTAGAACCAAGAGTTCACAAATAAGCACAATTACTCTCTAAGTCAACTTAGAATGATTATACAAGAAAGAAACCATGTGCCCATTTTATGAAATTTGAATTAAACATTTAGGGTCCAATCAACAAGAGTGAAAGTGATCTAGAGTTTTATCACTTGTGAATTTGATCTGGGGTGATGATAAACAAGTCTAAGTATCACAATTAATCTAAACATCAATGATGAAGAGGATTGAAATGTAGGATATCATAAATCAACTTCAACACAGCTATAACCCTTGGAAATTGATTATTATATTTTAACTAAAATATTTTTAAAAAATTAAGAAAATTATGATTTAGAAAAAAATGAAGATCAATTGCTGAGAAAAAATTGAAGACAGTGCTCTAATATTTAAATTGACTAATCTTTATACCTGTCCTGATAAAAAAAAGTTAAAAACAAAAATACAAATATTTTTTATGTCTAATAGATTGTACCATAAACTGATTGAAGACAATACTCTAATATTTAAAGTAACTAATATTTATATATGTACTGACAAGAAAAAGTTAAAACAAAATACTAATAAAATTTTTTTGTCCTATAGATTGTACCAATAACTACTATTGATACACTATATAATTCTTTTTAATGAACGATTTATTAACTAAATCGAATGAACTAAACATGACCGATTATAAAAACATAAACAAAATTTGACCCATTCCCTTCTCCCTTAAAACTTCAAGCAAGAAATTGACAAATGCATTAGCAAATGATCTTAACTAGAACCAAGAGTTCACAAATAAGCACAATTACTCTCTAAGTCAACTTAGAATGATTATCCAAGAAAGAAACCATGTGCCCATTTTATGAAATTTAAATTAAACATTTAGGGTCCAATCAACAAGAGTGAAAGTGATCTAGAACTTTATCACTTGTGAATTTGATCTAGGGTGATGATAAACAAGTCTAAGTATCACAATTAATCTAAACATCAATGATGAAGAGGATTGAAATGTAGAATGTCATAAATCAACTTCAACACAACTATAACCCTTGAAAATTGATTATTATATTTTAACTAAAATATTAAATTAATTGTTTAAGAAAATTATGATTCTAAAAAAATTGAAGATCAATTGCCAATAAAAATTGAAGACAATGCTCTAATATTTAAATTGACTAATCTTTATATCTATACTGACAAAACACAAGTTAAAACAAAATACTAATAATTTTTTTCGTCCTATATATTGTACCAATAATTTCTATTGAAACTTCACCATTGCCATTGATCCGTTCCGAGCAATACAACAGAGGGAGAACGCAAAATAGGGCATGTATATACCCCCACTAATGGATATATACACTGTGTATTGATTTTCGATGGTTTTTGACCTCTGGTGTGTAGGGTTTCTGATGACCACATGGATTTGAGCGCTCATAGATCCAAGTTTGTGGAGACAGATAGAGCATTGCATAAGCAGCGAAATAAATATAAGGAGTAGTCTGAGTTCAAAGATAAGCAGCGAGTTTGAACTGAGCCTGCGACATCATTTTAGAGAGATCTGCTAGGGCAACGAACTGTTGTTTGGAGGCAGCAATTAAGACTAGCAGAGGAGCAGTCATGACATCTAGGGCATCAGCAGATATCCAAATTTGGAACAGCAGGCCCACGATTTTGAGGAGCACCAAAAATTGTTTGGAAGAGATCCAAATCTGATATTAAGGAGCAGGGATTTGCTATAAAGAAGGGTGCAAAATTTCATCTAGAGGGCTACGAATTGTGGAAGGAAGACACAGATTTTGACAGAGAGGAGGCTGCCATTTGATATAAAAAAAGCCATGCATTTTAACAAGAGATCTTAGTTTGACAAAGAAGAGAAGCTTCAGATTTGATCCCAGGCCTGCTGATACAAAGAGGACATATTGGCAAAATTCATCAGTTTGAATAGGAGGAGCCAGGCCCTTTCTTTCAGTTTTAGCTAGCAATCCAAAGGGAGAAATTCAGACCAGTGAAAGAGGCATCAATAGTTGTTCATTCCAGACAACTATTTGACAAAATTCCCAGTTAACAAATAGAGATAAATTCATCCTATTCTAGCACGGGACATTACACAATCAGTGAAATGCGAACTTTTCATTCAAAAAGGAAATCCGCCTTACAAAGACATCAGATAAATGTTGGTCTTTTCCATGCGAATCGAGATGCAAAGAAAGATTTAGCCGTATACAGTAAGGATAACCCTAGAGCAGAAAGGCCCAATATGGCTACAGGTGCTGTAAAGAAGCAAGACAAAGAAGAGGTTTTTTCAAGTTATTGTTTTAATTGTTGGCTCTATGGCCACAAGAAAAAAGATTATCGTAAACCAATACAGCATCACCCTTCATATGAGCATTTGAAAGATTTCGTAGCAAAATAGAAGAAATTAGCTGAAGAAAATATAGATTTGGAATTGCGCACAGTCTTCACTCAAGAAAAACCTTATCCTTTCATTGATGTCTCTGCTCCGATTAAGGGTTCCTCTGAATCTTCACTACCAGATAAGCAAGAGAAGGATTCCTAGAAAGAAAAACTTAAGGAAATTGCTAGGGAGGAGAATCCTAGTTATGCACTTAGAATAAACAATTTAATCCCTAAGCAAACAGGGAATGGTAAGCTAAGAGTCTTCTCAGTCAAGGCATTGGACAAACAAATAAATATCTATTCCAAGACTAAATATGCAAAATCAGGCATAAGCATCGGGGCTGCTAAGGTGGGAAGACCTGAGTATAATTTAAATTGTAGAACCAATGAACCCCTATCTGCTAAGGGGGAAGGCAGGATCTTACCTACTCAAGCACCTCCCGTTTGCATGATGAAGAACGAATCCACTTGGCAGACGGTTAAAAATAGGAAAAAGGTTAACAGGTATCAGCTATCTCATTGTCCTTTTAATCTATCTCTGAATAACCCATTTTATTTGCTTAAAGAGGAAGATAATGGGAGATATTCACCCCCCCCAGAAAGGCCATAAGGTAGGACAGAATAAGTTCCATACCAATGTCTCTGAGATCTACCCACAGAAGGATCAAACACACAGAAAGAATCTAAAAGGTTTAACAAGTAACAATGTATTAAGGAAGTTTCAAGAACAAAACATACAGGTATGCACACCCCCTCATAAGTGTAATAAAACTATGGAGAGTAACAATGATAAAAGAATAGGTAATTTCTTTTAGAATCCTAACATGATTAGAATAGATCTAGATGGAAAATGCATAGAACAAAGACAAAATTCTTTTGCAGATACAGGGTTGATTTGCCGATGGTCTGGAGTAGGAACTTCTACCATAGATCTGATAGCCTGGTTGAAATCTCAACTCTCGAATGAGGTAAGTATATCTATCTTATTAGAAAATTTTATTTTCATTAATTGTAAAGATGGAAATATTAAAAGTAAAATTAGAAATGAAGGGTTAGCTAAGTATAAAGACTTTGATTTTTATATTTTTGACTAGGTTCCCCTATTCAACCCAATAAAACTTAAGGACTTTCTTGTAGAAAAAGCTATAGTTCTTAAAAATCTTTTATAGATTTATCTGATGTAGAAACTGTCAAATTAATAGGAAAACAAATTGGTGACTTTCTAAGCATTATTGATAATGATAATAACCAGTATGAAAAAATCATTAGAGTAAAGATCAACTATCATCAAAAATGGATACATCCCATTAGAGTATGCTTTAATTCTAACTCTATTATTATTAACCCCATTATTCTAGAAGATTTTGTAGAAAGACAAACAAATGATCTAGAAACCAATAATTTAGGACAAATGGACACTCATATTCAGAAGACATCAGAATTGAAGGAGAGCTTTAACCCAGAAAAAGGAGGTTTCACTATGACTTCTCCTAAGAAAACTAATCCGATCAGCATCTCCACACAACCTTCAAACTCTGAGTGTCAACCCCCTTTTGCTCTAGAAAAGGAAATATCAATAAATAAGACCTTAAATGTTGAGGTCAAATCTCCCCTACCTTTATCCATAGAACATGAGAATAACCTTAGTACTCAGAGTTTCAAGCAAGAAATTAACACTAAAATTACCTCTTACAGCCCAAATAGAATCTCCAACAGTCCAAAAGATAAAGAAAGATCACTTCTTAAGGAGAACCAAAAAATAGAAAAAGAAATAGTTGAGATCACCAATGAGTTAATGGACACCCTTATAGATGAAATATGTGACAAAGAGGAACTTGAGCACCAAAAAAGTTTGCTAATTAAAAGCATTATAGAGATGTCGGCATCAGATAATACTCAGGAAAATGGAGAAGAAGACATGGAAACGGAATGCTTTCCAAATCTAGATGAGATAGGAGACATGGAAAGGGATATTAATGAAAGAGAAGATCCCTCGTATGGTAGGAAAGAAGAAATAAATAATAATACAAGGAATCAGAATGAGGAAGAGATCAGAATTTGCCTAGAAGGTATCAACAATGAAGATAGACAATTAGGAATGGCAACAACCATTGATGGAATCAAACCCAACGACAATCTCTCATTGGTTAAAGACTCCATAGAAGGCCTCTTTGGCATCACCAACCAAGATAGGCAGTTAGGAACAGCAATGAAAAGAGGAAGTCTAAGCACCCCTAATATCAATAGAATTAAAAAGAAGAGGGGGAGGAAATCCGAAGTGGAGTTAAGAACTATAAATGTTAATGCAGGAACCCAAATAGAGATTGTAGATATTCCTAATATTGATAAAAACTCATAACTCATCCATTCCAAATCTTTCCATCAGTTAAAAGAAATGCAAAAAGAAGAAATGGAAAAGTCCCCCTTAGTGGAGACCATTGACCAAGGATCACTGCTAGACTTTTTAGGATTAGACCCTGCCTCTATTCTGGAAGATTCTAGGAGTAATGATATAATAACAGGAGTATTAGGCTCGATATCAAAAGAGGAACTCTGTGAGGAAAACAAAGAGAACATCGTTAGGAACAATACAGAAACTTTAGGTTTAGGAAAATCTATTAAGGGCAAGTTAGAAGCTGATACGGGGAAACTAGTCAAACCAAGAGGTAGAAAATCTCTTGCTGAACTAAGAGCTAAGGAAGGAATGGCGCCAGGTCAGGTTAAAATTACTGATATTCTATACTCTGGGAAGGGGAAGATCCTTCCCGAGTCCTCATGAAGATTATTAGTTGGAATGTTAGGGGTTTAAATGCCCCTAACAAACGAAGCCTTGTAATAAGGCAATTAGCAAAAATCAAACCAAATATGGCTATGATACAAGAAACTAAACTTTCTAATGAAGGATATGAGAATTTAAAAAAGAGTATAGGGATTAGAGAATTTATAGGTTGCGAGGCAGAAGGCACTTCGGGTGGGATTGCTTTTATTTGGGATCCAAGAGAAATAGTTTTCAATATTCATGAAAAACATAAAAATTGGATGGGAGGTCAAATCAAAAGTTTAAAATCAGATTTAAAATTTAATCTAATAAACATGTACGCTCCAAAATTCTTACATGAAAAGAGAATTGTATGGAAGGAGGTTAAGGATTATATTGAAAGCTTCCCGAACGATACATTTATACTAGGAGGAGATTTTAATGCTATCCTATCCTTGGGAGATAAACTAGGTGGGACAAAACACATATCAAAAACTACTTTAGAACTTCAGGAATGGATAAATAGTATAGGGGCTTTAGAAATTGAATCAAACAGAGGGAAATACACCTGGACTAACAAACGAAAAGACACAGAGTTAATAGTAGAAAAATTGGACAGGTTCTTCTTTATTGGGGAATTGAGACATTTTGACTTCGATCTTACTAATGAGGTACTACCTATTGCCGGTTCTGACCACTTTCCTATAGAACTAGTAATTTCGGAACCAGTCAGAAATAAAAAGATCCCATTTAGATTTGAAAAAATGTGGTTACTTAATGAGGAATGTTTGGATCTAATTAAAAAATGGTGGACAAAGACAAGATTTGAAGGCTCCAAGATATATAAAGTCATAAGGAAACTAAAATTAATAAAAAGAAATCTGTCTCAATGGAGTAAGAACACTATTGGGGATATATTTGTGAAAAGAGATCTTATAGAAAAAGAGCTGGAAAATGTGAATAAGGAGATTACTGAAGAAGGTAAACAGACTTCAGATGATAACAAAGAGCAAGATCTATTATGTAAATACTATGATTCTCTTTCACAAATTAGCACCTTCTGGGGGCAAAGAGCGAGAGAAACATGGCTCAGGGAAGGGGACCAAAACACCAAATTTTGTCACAATAGCGTCAAAGCTAGAAGGAATATAAATAAGATTTCCAAAATCAAAGATAGCAATGGTAATACAATAGAGGATCCCAAAGAAATTGCAGATTTAGCAGTCTCTTTCTTTGAAAAATCTCTGAATAACTTAGGGAGTGTGGATTTGTTGGACCAGACCAAGCTATTAAGAAACATCCCTCATATAATAACTTCACATCAAAATAACCTCCTAAATGTTGCATTTACAGAAGATGAAATACTCAAGGTTTTAAAGGAAATGAAACCGGATAAATCCCCTGGTCCTGATGGATTCCCAAATTTTTTCTTTCAAAAGTGTTTGTCATTTATGGGCAAGGAAATTACTGATGCTCTAGAGGGAATGAGAAACTCAGGACATATTCTTAAAGAGATAAAAAAACACATTCATGGCTCTTATTCCCAAAAAGGTCAATGCAGAGAAATTTAACAAGTTCAGACCTATCTCCCTGTGCAACACTTTGTATAAAATCTTCTCAAAAGCTCTGGCAGGCAGAATGAAACAACTTCTTCCATTGATTATATCCGAAGAACAAACAGGATTTGTCCCTAATAGGTCAATTTTGGATGGAGTGATTATTGCTCATGAGGCTATACATTCAGTAACAAATAATAAGGATCCGAGTATGTTGATTAAGTTAGACATTAGTAAGGCGTATGATAAAGTGGACTGGAGATTTTTGTGTAAATGTATGGAAGCTTTTGGATTCTCAAAACAATGGATCAATATGATTTTTTAATGCATCTCCACCCCTCACTTCTCAATTATGGTGAATGGGTCTCCTGAAGGCTTTTTCAGCTGTTCTTAAGGTTTGAGGCAGGGAGATCCGTTATCTCCTTTTTTGTACATTATTATGGCAAAAGCTTTAGGGAGAGGTATCAAAAAATTTTAGAAAGAGGATAAGGTTAAAGGAATAAAGATTACTTCGGGAGTCGAGGCTACTACTCATCAACAATATGTCGATGATAATCTCCTTTTTGGAAAAGTGCTTTTAGAAGAAGCTCAAGCTTTCAAAGAAATTTTAAAAACTTATGCTAACGCTTCTGGACAATGTATAAATGAGGAAAATCAAAAAAAATTTTTATCAATACTGAAGAGAGACGAAAGAATGAGATTAAACGTATTCTAGACTTCAAAGAAGGTTTCTTCCCATGTAAATATTTAGGTTTACCTCTGGATAAGGGGGTCAAATCAAATCACTTATGGGAAAGCACAATTCAAAATATCTCCAAGAAACTAGATCAATGGAAAGGTAAATGGTTATCAAATGTGGGAAGGGCTGTTATGATCAGGTCATTCCTCTCTGCAGTTCCTATTTATCACATGATGAGCATGAGAATCCCGGCAGGTATTAATAAGGAGATTGCTCGAAAGTTAAGGAGATTTTTCTGGCAAGGGTCGGAGGAGAAATCTAAACTAGCTTTAATTGCTTGGAATAAGATTTGTAAGCCAAAAGAAGGAGGTTTGGGAATAAAAGACCTTACGCTTCAAAACAAGGCCTTGGGGGCGAAATTAGTATGGAGAATGATTAAAAACCCAAAGGAAAAATAGGTTAAAATACTAAGATATAAATACTTACTAGGAGAAGAGGAGGAAAGTGTTTGTCATTCTGATAATTATCCGACGGGCTCACGCATATGGAACTTCATAAAAGAATGTAAAGATATAGTATTAGAGTCCCTTTCTTGGGATGTGAAAAGTGGGGATAAGGCTCTTTTCTGGGATGACTCGTGGGGTGGAAAACCGGCCCTACGTGAAATTCTTGGGAACGATTAGCTAATTGAACTAATCAAACAAAGTAAGGGAGAGCGGGTTAAAGACTATTTTTCACAAATCAATAATAGTGAGGGTAGCAGCTGGGCATGGAAATCTCTAGAGGAACTCAGACTTCCCCTTGATTTCTAGAATAAACTTAACAAGGCTCTACAAGAACGAAACTTCTATCCACGCTCTGGGGAGGACACAATTATATGGGCTGCCTCAAAGAGTGGTGTATACAACTCGAAAGAAGGTTTCAAAGTTATTTCTAGGATAGATAATCCACCCACCAGTCTTCCCATTGATCTATGTTGGAATAGAAACTGTCTTCCTAAGGCAGGTCTATTCTCATGGCCAGCTTTACAGAAAAAGATTCTCACCGCTGAATGGTTTGAAAAAATAGGGTACCATGGTCCTTCTAGGTGTGCCCTGTGTGAGAAAGAAAGTGAGATGATTAATCATATTTTGTTAAATTGTGAGTATGCCAATAAATGCTGGCTTTGGGTTCTGGAGAAATTAGATCTGAAGACTGCTCTTCAAAATGATATCACAGAAGTTTTTATTTCATGGCAAAGATCATGTAAGGAGGATTTATACAGTAAAATGAGATACATAATCCCATCTCTGTTAATCTGGGAATTATGGAAGGAAAGGAACCGTAGGATTTTTCAAGATAAAAGGATGAACATTGAGAGTTTTTTGAACAAATTAGAGGCAAATATAGTAGAAATTACAAACAATAGAAATATGCTGGGACAATCAATGATGGAATTCTCACTAGAAGACAACAACTAGAGAAAGAAGTGGTATGGCTTGAAAGTTCCTCCCTGGATTGGATCTAGCATTGACAATAAATCCTTATCAAGGGCGAACTGTAAATGGAAACCACCGGAGCAAGGGTGGATTAAGTTGAACTTTGATGGGGCAGCTAGGGGAAACCCAGGGGTGGCGGGTATAGGGATATGTTTACATAATGCGGAAGGAAAGTTATTAGGAAGGTTAGCAAAACATATAGGAATTAAGACAAATAACGAAGCTGAAATAGAAGCTATAAGATTAGGTCTGGCTTGGTGCAAAAAATGGAGGCTTAAAAAAATTGCGATTGAAGGAGACTCAGCTATTATTATAAATGCAATAAGACAAGGTAGAACGCCGAACTGGAAACTAAATAGTGCTATTGAACAAATATTGGAATCTCTTGAAGTTATAGGAGATTATACAGTGAATCACATTTACAGGGAGGGCAATATAGACGCAGATAAGTTAGCTAACCTAGGAGCTGATGGGCAAGAAATTGAAGAAATTCATGAGAGTTTGAAAGAAGAACTCGGAAGGTGAAGAAAAATGATTTCAAAATAGGAAATCAAGATTAGATGTAAATAAATGTAAATGAATTTAAAGGTAAACAAGTATAGATACATTTGCGAGTATAGTATAAAAATACAAAAATACACGCACAAACACGCACAAACACATACACATATATATACTGCCCTCTTACATAGCAGACTTCAAGATAGGGAATGTAAGAAGTTAACATCTCATTTAGTCAAAACAATCATCATATATTAAGGGCATGCCAACCTACAATGAAGTCTCATCGATCACAAAAATGATAATCTTTAAAACAAAAAATGTTATGACAAATTAAAAGATTCGTAAAGTGCCCATAAATTTCTTATGTTCATAGCATGACTGTCAATAGAAATGGACTCATATTGTAATGTTTTATTTAGTAGACTAACTCATGGATTAAGATTTGAAATTCCTTAATTTCATCAATACCTAACCTGAACTAGCTTTATGAGGATTGAATCATGAAAATGATTAATTAACTGTAAATTAGGAGAATAGAGGTTGCATGGTGTCTTTCTATTTTGCAGGTATACAGGGAAAGCATAACGGACCAAAAAGGTAGAAATAAAGAAAAAGAGGCTCAAGAACTTATCAAAGCTAAGGCAAATACTCGAAGAGCGAGGATGAGAGAAAATGACACGATTTTTCAAAAGCACAGTTAAAATTAAAGGAAGGCTCATTAGCTCTAAAGATAAGAGCAAGGTATATGTAATCTCAATCTAAATAAATGTACGGCATGGGATGGGAATGCTCATCAGTTCTTCTTAAAAGACCATTGTATATAAAAGATTAATATATTTGTGTTCACTATCATGGAGGTATGCCTCCATTAATCTGTACTAAAGAGGGAATGCCCTCTTCAACTCCATCAAGTGGAGCTTTGTAATCCTACGCCTGTAAGAACTCTAAACTTGATTTGTTTCTAGACAAAAATCCCAGGCCAGACTGGAGGTTTTTTTCCCCATTCTTTCCTACCAGTGACCGCACGAATGGAGAAAAATGTAAAAAGATAAATTTTAAATAGATAAAATCAAAGCTTCGGCCGTTTATTGATAAAAAAAAAAATTTAAAAAAAATAAAAAATATATATATATATATAACTGCTATTGATACACTACATAATTGAAGACAATGCTCTAATATTTAAATTGACTAATCTTTATATCTATACTGACAAAACAAAAGTTAAAACAAAATACTAACAATTTTTTTCGTCCTATAGATTGTACCAATAATTGCTATTGATACACTATATAATTTTTTTATGAACTTTTAATTAACTAAATCCAATGAACTAAAAATGACTGATTATAAAAACATAAACAAAATTTGACCCCTTCCCTTCTCCCTTAAAACTTCAAGGAAGAAATTGACAAATGCTAACCTTGATTATATATATATATATATGAGGAAGAAATTGACAAATGCTAACCTTGATTTATGGGAACGAACTCAGGCAATTTTCTAGTAAATTACGTTCTCGAAAACTTATTTTATTGTAAGCCATTTTGTGTGTGTCCAGTATAATGCGGCCGTTTGTAACTAAAATTGTACAAGACAAAGTCACTTTCACTGAAATAAATTGTGGCGGAGATTATGCCTCGCGAAGTCCAAAATTGAACTAAAATTTCAAAGCTTGAAATGCCCATCATCAGCTTTTCCTATTTGGAATAGACTATGATTTTGTTCACGTATTCCAACAGAAATTCTAAAACTTCGGGAGACAAAATCATTATTAGCTTTTCATTGGGTTCGCATATGGAATAGAAAGGGATTTGCAGTTAAGTATTTGGGGGACCCAATGTAGATTATCAATGTTGGATGTGACCCCCCAAAAAAACTTCTTATTATTCAGTGGAATTGGCTTTACAAAATATTTAAATTCAGTAATTTGCAAGTTATGGGGGAAATGGGTAGTTGTACTGTGGCGAATCATGTCATCTTTTTTAGGTTTTTTCTTTTGTAATTTTTTGCTGACAGAATGTAGGTGGATGAATGGACTGGCAGAATAGCTGTTTCCTGTGATAATCAGTTACAGTGAACAATGACTGGTCTTCTCTCAATCGGTCATTTTATCAGCATGGCAGAATGGTAATGGAGTAACAAAATTATAACGTCGTCACTGAAAAGAACAGCAAACGTATTAACATTTTGAGTAGAAAATTACAAAATGGCAAACATATGGGTCTAGGCTAATAATGGTTATATTTTTTTTATTATGACTTCTTAATTACTTATATGAAAAGAGTTTCAAAAATAATCATTTGTGTATCAATAGTCACCACACATGTACTAATAGTTGATCATTTTTTAGCTTTTTTGGTTAGTAATTAGCACATTTGTGCACCACTTTGGGGATATTTGTGTACGAGTATAGGGACATTTGTCCACAACTACGGACATTTTTGAGTGAACAGCCATTGGTGCATCTTTGAGTGGGTATTGGAAGGCACTTTGAAATGACCACTTTTTTACCTTTGGGTGTTTGATGGTCTCTATAGAGAGATCAATGAATACCCAAACGCTGAAACCTTAGCTTTAGTAGTTAACTCACATACGGAGACAACAAAGAAAAATCATCAAAATCTGACATATAGTTTAGGTTCTACAGGTGCGCGAAGTTAGGGTGTGCGGGTACTGGTGCTCTTCCCCTAATAATCGAATACACATGTTCTAATAATGGCACACTACACAAACTTGACCTTCTAATAAGTACTGATATATTTGAGTGAATGGCTATTGGTGCATCTTTGAGTGGGTATCGAGCGGCACTTTGAAATGGTCACTTTTTGACCCTATTAAGACAACCAAAAAAAGAACCGGCAAAATACAACGTATAGTTTAGGCTCTACACATGCACAAAGTTAAGGTGTGTAGAAACTAGTGCTCTTCTTCTATTATCCAAAAAAAGTTCTTTAAAAGAATTACAAATATATCTTCAGACTTCATTTGTCCATCCAAGATTTCATTCCTTCAACCAAAGAGTCTAGAGAGTAGAGACCTCTGTCTAAACTCTGAAATCTATGAGATTTTTTGTGTTCTAATGTGTCTCCTTGTATAGGTGAGATTAGTTAGTTTATCAAAGAGAATAATTGTAATACCAAATAATAATGGATTATTAGATTTGCATTTGTGAAACACTCCTCCAAATCTAAAAACCACATTCTTTTTAGGAGGCTTGTGTCCTAGCCAAAGAAGACAATTATTTCAAGAGAAAACTCTAAGAAGAGATTGAACTTAAAAACCATCCAACCAACATTAACGAGACAAAGGATGGAGCTTAAATTTGGTTTATTGAACTTAGAAACCATCCACAAAACATAAACAAAGACAAATGATGGAGCTTAAATTTGGTTAATTCAACTTAGAAACCATCCAACCAACTTATATGGAGACAAGGGATGGAGCTTAAATTTAGGTGATTGAACTTAAAAACCATCCAACCAACATAAACAAAGACAAAGGATGGAGCTTAAATTTCGTTGATTTAACTTAGAAACCATACAACCAACATAAACAAAGTCAAAAGATGGAGCTTAAATTTGGTTGATTGAACTTAGAAAGCATACAACCAACATAAGCAAAGACAAAGAATGGAGCTTAAATGTGGTTGATTTAACTTAGAAATCATCCAACCAACCTGAACAAAGACAAAAGATGGAGCTTAAATTTGGTTGATTGAACTAAGAAAGCATACAACCAACATAAACGCTGATAAAGGATGGAGCTTAAATTTGATAGATTGAACTTGGAAACCATCCAACCAACATAAACCCATGTGAACTTTGGGGTGTTATCTTAATATATATATAGATGAATAGGTAGATCAGTTACTACTAATATTTAAATATACACATATTCACAAGAAAACACTAGGTGCATTCAAGATCACATCTAAGAATTCACACGGTGTGTGTGTGTGTGTGCGCACACGCGAGTGCGTGTGTGTAGTTTTGAACTAAATTTTATAGACTCATATATACGTATGTGGTGGTTAACTCAAACTCATATGTCATGAGAATGAATGACCCACTTAATATTCATTGCATCTAGATGATACTCACAATGGTGAAGGATCATGACCACTAGGAAGGTCAACAATTCTTATAAATACCACTCTAATTTTCAAGTGCACTTAATCATGGAGTTTCCCCAATGTATTTTACTTTCTTTAAAAAAAAATCATGCTTTCTTCTCCCAAATTTATTTCTCATAATTTCTCTCTTTAATTTCTATCTATTTCATTTTAATAATTTTTTATAATTTGTAAAATTGCATTTATTTACTCTAGTTTCATTATCTTATCTTTTTCCTTTACACTCTCTTATTTTCTATGCTAAATTTATTTTTTTTGGAAAAATTGTTTACAATTAATCCTAAGTTAATCCTAAGTTTTTCCTCTTCTTGATAATTCTTGATAATCAAGAAGCATGATCTAAAATATAGATATTAAAAATCCTGATGTATTCTATCACCCTCTCATCTATATTTCATTCTTAACACACCCAAAAATGCATATTCTTTAACCCAGGCACATGGAACAAATGAAATGCAGTGCAGTAGAATGGACCTCCCTTTGTCAGGTAAAGAATGAAGAATTAAAAATAAAAAAACAATTGCACCACTTTTTCATGCAGAATTATTCTCTTAAGCTGAACTGAATTTATGTTGGATTCACTAATGTTTTTAAATGGGACTAATATCAATACTGACATATGCTTCTGCTCAAGAGTCCAAACAATATAAAAAATAAGCCTCCTCTGGCCATTTCCTCCCTGCCAATGTTGCTGACAGGCTTGCTATCCACGTACCAAAATTAATATTTATTAAGAAGGATTTGGGTGGGCTTTTGTACACTACTCATTATAAACAACGAAAAAATGCTTGTTGAGTTATAGATGAAAATTACAATGACTCTTGTAAATATAACTCAATAAATACTCTTCTGTCTACTCCACTCTGCCACTCAAAAAACTGCATGAAACAAAATTCATGATAGGAGTTTAAACCTAGGAATAGCAACTTGAATGCCAAAAAGATATGCAAATCACCACCAACATGGATAAAACTGTTTCTATAATGCTAAGATTTAATATCCAGTACATCATATCTAAAAACATCTGGAGTTTCAGACTGTTTTTCTATCTTTCTTAGCTCACGAAATTTCTTTAATATTTTTTCACTTTCTCCTTTCAAAATTGTTTTTCATGGTTTTTCTCTTTAATTTCTCTATATTTCATTTTTATAGATTTTGAAGATATATTTTGAAATTTTGAATAGAACATAATGTTATAGAGTGGTATATTTATTTTATATAATAATTTATTTATAATGACTATATTAGATTAGCAAAGTAACATTATATAATTAATTGTATTTTATTATTTATATTAATAGAAATTTAATATTGAGGTTGGAGCCTAGTTTAATTAGTGAGAGTTATTTGTGTAAAGTACTAGGTTGTCATCAATCATGTTAAAAAGTTCGCTTTGGCGTACTGTAGTTTAATTAGTAAAATAATATTAATATAAATAATATAATCTAATAATATTATTGTATATAAATATTGTATTATTAGTCTATATTTTAATAATATTTTTTTGATCGGTAAAATATTTAATTATATTATTAATATTAATCTGGGATTAAACCTGGCTCAAACCAGGGGAGATTACAACATGGGAAACCACCATCCCAATATTGGCAATAAAAAAATCCATTAGTG
This sequence comes from Chamaecyparis obtusa, assembly GCA_027943335.1. Lineage (NCBI taxonomy): Eukaryota > Viridiplantae > Streptophyta > Pinopsida > Cupressales > Cupressaceae > Chamaecyparis > Chamaecyparis obtusa. The sequence continues at coordinate 429,196 of BSBK01000029.1, forward strand.
GGTGCAAGCAACACCATGCAACAAAGCCAAAATGTCATACAAAAAGTAATTAACCCTTAGCCCCACCTTTAGAATGGAATCGAATAATCATGTCAAAATGTTTATGGGCTTTCTTTGATTTTTTTCCCTTTTATAGTCTCTCATCCTTCTTCCACTCTAGCAGCCTCCTTCTGCCACTCCTTAGTTTTGATATGGGATATCTCCATCATCACAGTTGTGCAATGCTCACCTTGCAACCTTCTTTCCTTCGCTAGAGATTCTTCCACCTTGTCACAAGACTCCATAGGACATTTTTTTCTCTCTACCATCTAAAGTGACTACAATGTTACTATACATCATCTCCTTATCACCCCCAACACTGGCAGTATTAATATTGTTCACCGGTGGAGACACATCTTGAAATGGAACCATGGAAGAAAGTTGTATCTCTTCATTCAAATTCTAGGAATAAGTCTTAGGTTGCACATCCTTTTACCATTGTATAGTGAGAAGGAGAGTCTCTTTCCACCATGAGGCACTCTTGTCCACTCTTTGTTTCTCACATTAGTAGCCATGTGCCCAATTTTGAAACGCATTCTACATTGGAATGGGACCCCTTCATAATCCAATGGTTTTACACAATAGCCATTTGATGATTTAATCAAGATTTATTCTGGAAATCCCTCAGTGAAATCTAACTCCACAAGAACACGAGCATAAGTTGAATGCTGAAGATTAGAGGATCGTTCATCAATCATCAAGAAACTTCCTAATCAGTTGATTGTTGGATATTTGTTGGAATTGTTATTTTTCAGGTTGTTGGCATTCATGTTTTTTCATTGATGTCAACGTATGTTTCAGTTATATGTTGGTTGCATTAGACATACTATATTTTAGGTTTCTTCAGGTAGTTGTACAGACATTGTACAAAAGTTCAAAGTATGCGGGTACAGATGTGTTATGTTGAGTGTGTGTAGACATTATTTCTAAGGTCATGTCGCTTCATGTTATGATTTGTGTAAGTTACAGTTGTTTTGGTGAAGAATGGTCATAGGACAAAGATGAGGAATTACGCCAGAGTTGGTTTCTGAATTTTGAGTATAAGTTGGTTGCGAACTGGAGTCATGGTATGTGAGCTTAAGGCATGGAACAAGACTCAGATTGGAGTACATTGTGGGAATTATGGATTAATTGAGTCATACTGTTGTCAGATCTAGCATGTGGAATTCGCATTATTGTACTTGGTAGTCGACTAGGTGATGTAACATATGTAACGGATTGGGGAGTGTTGATTGTGGAACTTGGTGTGTAATTTGATATTTGTAAATGATATATATGTGTATTAGCATGTGTACCCTAGCATTGGTTAATGTAATGGTTTATGCATTGGGGAAGCTCTAATAGGCCAACCTAATTGGTTTTGTATCTTGTATAAAGGAAAGTAATTTCATTGATGTAATGTAAGCGAATGTAATCGATAAGTGGATGTGAGTAGTTTTGTCGAATGTCAGAGCAGAGCTAAAAAGTATGTCAAATGATTTGATAGAGGTATGAGTGAAATCTATGATCATTCCTTGTGCACTTCAATGGAACTATAAAGGCAAGAGAATTGTCATCAGCTAGTTCATTGGATAGTAAGTCCTCTTTTTTGTATACAGATAGTGAGTCCTTATAAAGGTGGATTTAACCTTCTCCTTGAAAAGTGTGCTCTCGGTAGTGTTCCTTTTGTTCTCACCAACTCTGAACAAGGTTGAAGGACCTTTTAACAAGGGTTATGTCCTTTAATAGGGACTAATGTGCTAGATGTATTGTATCAACTCCTAATAGGGTTAGGTCTCCTAACAAGGATATTATTTTACTAGTTCATGATCTAGTGAGTATCATCTCCATCAGGGTTTTTCCCTTAATAGGGTTTTCCTTGAGAATAAAAATCTTACATGTTATGGTGTTGGCATTTATCTTGTTTAACTTATTTTGTAATGTTATATTCTTTATTGGTGATTTGGTTAAAAAGCGTAAAGTTTATAATTATAGCACACAATTGATTCACCCCCCCCCCCCTCTCAGTTTCGTTGTGTGGATTTTTATTCCTAATAGTGCCCAATTTTGAAACACCTTCAACATTGGAATGAGACCCCTTTGTAATCCAATAGTTGTACACAATAACCATTTGATTATTAATTGAGATTTCTTCTAGTAAGCCCTTAGTAAAATCCAACTCCACAAGAACACAAGCATAAGTTGAATGTAGAAAATTAGAGGATCCTTCATCAATCATCAAGAAACTTCCTAATGAGTTTTATATAGATTTGAAATAAGAATTGAACCAAGATTACAGGGGAAGGCTAGGAAGGCTCACCCATAATGGAACCCTATCAAATGCTTCAGTAATAGGGTAGAAAATAGGGTGTCACAATTTCAACATCAAAGAAAACTTGTCCTCTCAATTATAGATGTTGTCACATAAAATCTTGCTCATGTCTAAAACATCCTCAAACATCACAATTAAAAAAACCCTTGGCTACAAGATGCATCTGAATGCACCCCTTCAAGATAGGCTCCCATTTCTTATAAATTCATCTGTAAAGATCATGCAAGCTCAACCACATTCCTCTGAAGTGACCAATCAGCCCAATTTTGGAGAAGATAGAAACATTATGGGACCTTTCCTTCTCTTCTTCACCCTCTACGTCGACCTAACCATGTTTGCATGTGGCTACAAAACCCCAAATGACCTAGAAGGTTACATTGTTTTGGGTAATTAAACCCTAATATTATTATTGTTGAGCCCTGCAACTGGGGTTTGTTTCCTTATCCACCACTTGCACTACCTTCGAAGCAGTTACTCTACCACAAAAATCTCTTTCCCCATCACCCAATCCTTGCCTCGTTGTCCATGGTGCTTGTAAAGATGTTCTGCCAACACTGGCTCTTGAATCATTTTCTCTTTGGGAACATTCAAGATCTAGTCCTATCACCACCAAAGAGGTTGATCGAACCCTAGCCACTGAAGCTTCCTTCATGTTGGTTCCCAAATAAACAGATTGGAAATCCTATGAGCTTTCCTACTCACTTCTGGTATTTTCCAATTGACTTGGCCAACAAACAGGAGTGATCAATTATGATCCTCCTCCCATGCACTTTAGGCTCTGAAGAACTAAGGAAGGTGGGCATGTACCTTAACCAAATTTCTTGATTCAAGGCTTTTTACAGCAGATAGAAATGTATGTGAAACTTAAGTGATCTCTCAAGATGGAAAGTGAATTCTTGAGATATATTGAATTGTGAATATAACAACTGAATATCATAATGTTGAAAGAATGCTTTAACAAGAATGCTTTTGAAAAGAATGTTTTATAATAATGTATTATTTTTAATTGAACAAATTCTTAAATGAATTTTAAAATGTAAATATGATTATTGACTGGAAATGCCATGAAGATGTTTGATTAAATCACCTTAAATCAGTATTAGACCAATGTCTTTATCCTCTGTATATTCTAATCAATTCAATTCAAAATGACCCTACGTATAACCCCGTGAGACAGTTTTAACTACTTACTCCTCAAGTAAGACCATCACCCGAAAGGATCTATACACAAAATAATTTAAATGTGTTGTTATAGTTAGTCTTATGGATTTTAACTTCTTTACAAAAGATCAATATGACAGAATGAAGCCTTGACAACCAATCTTCAAACTGATGATCAAACTAAAACTAATTTAAATTATTATATGTAATGATTGGTTAAAGTAATTAAAAAGTAGAGGTGAATGAAAGCAATAGTATTCCTAACTTGGTAGGAGCTAATAAAAAAGGGTTATTTGTATAGTGATTGAAATTTCAAAATCTTTACTATTAGAGTTTGTATATTTTCAACATTTTGTATTAGAGTTGAAGGTTAACTTGGTTCTAGGTGTTCCTCTATTTTTCATTCCTTAGCTTGGAAAACTTGTGGGAATCTTTAGAAGGAATTAATGTTTGTTGGAGGTTTCTAAGGCTGAAATGAATATTCTATGAGTTCAACTTTAGGTTGCATATCTTTGAGTGATGCTGGAGCATCCTAGGATTATTGGCAATCATGTATCTATATGGTGTAAAAATGACCACACTTCTATGAATCATTACATGAAAGATTGCTCAACAATGAGGCCTCACAAAGTGACTCATAGCTCTCTATGCATGGAGTTGCAAGGGATTATGATAAACTTGCTCTCAGCTAGAGCTATAAACTAGTGACCTTGCTAGTCAACCATACAATGAGAGATTCAAGTGAAGACAAGGGCAAGAATGCCAATATCTCCAAGAATCAAATATGCAATGCAATGCAAATCTAAATGAGAATGCAATCTAAGCTATGAAAGGAAAGTACAATGCAACTAATCTATGAAAGGAAATAACAAGTGTTACAAAACTTTCCTATTTAAGCTATGTGAGCTTATTCTTTTACATAAAAGGAAATCTATACTAAAAATGCCATTATTATGCAACTAAGAAAGCAAATATGCAACTAAATGATGAAAACAACAAGTCTTCAATGTCTTCAAAAAGCTTCAAATGCACCTAAAACCTGCAGCATAACATTAGCATAAAAACATGGTATGCAAATGAAAGAGAGAGCTCTCCTTTTATAAGAAATGAGGTGAAATGGACCATTGAGATTAAGAGGCAAAAAGTCTCAATCAGTGGTGGAGCTTGAAAGAGGGGCAATCCATGTGCACAAGTATCCTCCAATAGGAAAATAAGAGTTGACTTTATGTCCATATGAGACAAAAAGTGCTTTTCTCTTTTTTATAAAATATGAATAATACTTTATTTGTGCAACTTAGGATAAGAGGAAAAGTGGGGCTTTTTATTTAATCAAAAGGGGAGGAAATATTCCTTTTAATTAAATAAAGACTTAGGATAAATTGTTAGCCCATAGGATAAAAATCCAATATATGATCAAAATTAAGACTTGATCAAGAAATTGATATTGTTGAAAATATTGATTATTGATAAAAATGATTCAGGATTGATAAATCAAATAAATGGGGCCCAAAGTCTAGGCGACCATTTTTGGGTGCATACATTTGCCCCTCTTTGACTAATGTGTGATCGATTTGGGAACACATGCAGTCAAAGAAGAATTGAAATGTGAGATCGATCTGGGATCACAAAACAACTCAAATATGAGGTTGATTCGGGATCATATCCGGACAAAGCATAAACAAAGGCCTTTGAACATGAGGTCGATTCGGGATCACATTCAAAGTAAGAGATAAGAATCTCAAATTTGAGCAAAAGCTCACAAAAGATGTCTGAATCAGAAAAATCAAGGAATCAGGGATGAGAATCCCATAAATACTGCCCCCTCGGAATCGAAATCAAAATCATGTAGAGAGGAACAACAAACTAATAAAAATTTGATCAAATCATAATGAAATCACAATTGAAGGTAAGGGTCAATAGGTTAACCATTAGGCAATGAAACATGCCCCAGTGAGGAAGTAGAAGAATAGAAATAGAAGACTAGAAATAGCGTGAATGAAAGACTAGAAAATTTGAAAGACATGGAAGGAAGAAATTCCACCGGAAATCAAATTATGCCTCAAAAGGTCAATCAACTGCGCAGAAGAAGGGAAGATCTTGAAACATGATTTTGACTATCGAGATGACCTCAGATTTTGATTTCAAGCCTAAAAATGGATCCAGGATGTCGAAATTAGCTAGGGGTGCAATTTTTGCGCAATTCCGAGGTGTTTGGAAAATTGGTCAAAAAGTCAAAATGTTATAAAAGGGATGAAAATGTCATTTTCAAAAATCATTTGTCTTATAGTGATTTGAGAATTTTTAGAGCTTTAGAGAGAGAAAATAGCCCAGCAAGCAGGAGTTCTCGTCCACATGCATCGATTCGAGCGCGCCTAGTTGCACAACCGGCCACCACACTATCCTACCCAGTATGTTTTTGAAAAACTCAAGCTTTTTGAGTCATTTTGCGCATTTAATACCTTTTTAACACGTTTTTTAAATTTTTGAAATTGAGCGAACTATCGCGCGATACTTTAGAAGTATTGCGCCCTTTGGGGAGAAGTGTTGTGTGATACTTCGCGGGTCCCCAAAGTATCGCACGACCTAAGACACCAGTATCGCACGATAATGGGCGAAAGATCGCATGATACCGGGTGAAGTATCGCGTGACATAAGGTATATCACCCCGCTATAGGGAGAAGTATCGCGCGATACTTCTCCAAAAAAATAGTATCACCCAAGTTAGAAATTTGATTTTTGATGCATTTTTGAGCAAAAATGACATGGGTCTAGATAGTGTTACGTTTTAGAGATGTTTTTATACTGATTTTTAGACATCCATCATGATATGTGCTAACAACTGGCTTGGTTTTTGGCTTGCAGGAGGTCTTTTCGGCACTGATCATCAGAGCGCCGAAGGTGACTGGGTTGCAGTGTGTCCGAGATCTGGATGATCCGGGCAATGCCGATATCAGGGCCATGGGATTCTGGTATTTGTTGAGATTCCCATATATCAGAGCTGACCATGGGTTGTTGACTGCTCTTGCCGAGAGATGGCATAGTGAGCACAACACCTTCCACCTGCCGACCAGAGAGGCATCCATTACTCTGGAGGATGTCTACAAGATCCTATGAGTGTCATGCCATGGCGAGCCGGTGAGTATAATCATGTTTTGAGATATAATCATAAATGTAATGTTTCCATAGGATGAAAACTGACATGATTCATTTGTTGGCATAGGTGTACTATGATCAGGATGCCACTAAGGGGCGCCGACTGATCCAGGAGATGTTCCATGATGTTACGATTCTGGACAGGCATGTCAGCTGGGAGAGGCTGATAGATGACTTCGGCAGAGATTATCCAATGCCATGCATAGTGGCATCTATCATCTCTCAGATCTTGATGACTGACCGCAGTCAGAAGGGTTTCTCGCTTGGATGGGCGAGATTACTGGTGGATTTGGTAGGCAGGCCTCGTCAGATGGCATGGGGTCCTGCCATATTGGCAGAGATGTATCATGAGTTGCATGAGATCATCTACAAGGACGGTCGAACATGGGCGTGTGGTGCCATCTTGTCACAGGTGTGGGCTTGGGAGCACATCGCTGTGGTGCACCCCAGAGTTCAGCCCAGGGAGAGGAGGTACCCCTTTATCTACAGGTACCTAGGATTCATATCACATGCCCATACTGGGGATGTGACATATTACAGGAGAATTCTAGATGAGATAGCCTCTTTCACATGGAGGCCATACAGGGAGGTGGAGGTCTGGGGGGATGCAGCCGATGAGCTAAGCTACATGATGTGCACTCGGCCACTGGTAGGTTGATATGCTGAGATAGTGGAGAGATTTTGTATCACCTGGGTGTGGCGGCAGTTTGGGAGGCAGCAGTGAGTCTCGACAGAGACTACGACATATGCCAGGGCTAGGGATGAGGAGGGTCATGGGTGGCTACCCATGTTAGATTATCAGCAGGCTGTCACAGAGACAACGAGTATCAGGAGCGAGCCCTGGAAGTATTTTCTAGATGTGGCAGATGCAGGGGCTGATGTAGCCTATAGGGTAGAGCGGCAGAGGGTGCCATTCCCTCAGTTTATGGTACCAGATGCACAGGTACCAGCACAGGGAGGAGACGAAGGAGATGACGGGGGAGATGGAGGAGATGGAGGGGACGGAGGAGACGGGGGGGATGGAGGAGATGGAGGGAGGGGGAGGGGAAGGAGGATGGAGAGAGGAGAGGGATCGAGATTAGGTGGCTGAAAATGGTCACGGGGACAGAGATCGTCGACGCCTGAGGATGAGGCGAGACCAGCTCGCCAGCAGGCAGAGGTACAACAGGATCAGCCTGCGGGTGGAGATGATCTGAGAGCCCAGATACATGCTATGGAGGCAAAGATACAGCAGCTCTGGATTACTATAACAGTGAGAGATCAGTAGTTACTAGATCTGAGAGTGGAGCAAGATCAGCAGATAGCCGATCTCAGGGCAGAGATAGCACGCCGTGAGGTGATGGCACAGGCAGATGCGCTAGAGCTCCGACGAGAGTCAGCGAGAGCAGCATACTATCACAGACTCTACCTATAGGTCATTCTAGAGGGTGAGAGAGCACCATCATACTCTCAGAGGGCAGGGGTATCAGATGCGGTACTCGATAGGAGAGCCATGCCTCCTCCACCACCACGAGCTCCTCACAAGGGTGGTAGCGAGTCTTAGGGTTAGGTCTTAGGTTGATAGATGTTTATACATATCTTGAGACATTGATCCAAATTATGGGATCCCATTTGTATATTGTATCATGACATTGATGTATATATGATATTTCTGGATGTTTGATTGTATCATGTGTTTATGTCTCTCTTGTGATGGATGTATCAGTTGATGTATATTGTCTTGTTATTTTGCTCAAAAATGCTTATGTATGTTCTCTCTCATAGATGTATGTTTAATTCTCATGTGTATGATATAGACTCATGTTTCTTGAAAATTATAGTTGTGATATAGATATGATAATATGATTAACCCCTTGTGATGAACAGGAATAGGTTCGAGATGAAAAAGACAAGGAGTGAAAGACATGATCAAGAAGAAGGAAAGGTGAGCGCAGTTGACTGACAGGTCCACCTAAGATGAAAAGGAGAGCTCTCTCCATATGCAAGATGCAAAACTAGGCTATCATGACCCTAAAAATGCAAGCTACTATGAAAGTGGTTGACTTGCAAGGTCACAACGCTTATAGACATCTAATTATCATCATCGAGCGTTATTGGTAGCATCGTAAGATCATACAATACACACTAGCATAACTATGTGGATATGAATATGATCTTTATCAGATAGAAATGTGGGAATCTCACTTAGGCACCAAAGACATGTAGGTCTAGATGACTAATGCAATGAGATCACCTAAGTTTGATATGGCGAGATTATGCTTGTATCAAGACACATGAAAATCAGGATAGCTAGAAGCATGCACTCGCATAAAACAGTCAAGGATAATACCTTGTCAATCCATAGTGTCAAGTAGGACCAGCATAAATGCTCATGACAGTTAGGACTAACAAGATATACCCACAAGCAGATAAAGAAATAAAACATGTTCTCATACCCTCAGTCTTCTAGCGACGCATCATCAAAAACTTCTCAGGGGGAGACCACTCATCAAAGAAATCCTCATAGACAGCACACAAAGAAAAATAAAGTCAACATATCTCAAGTGGGTTGATTGTTTAAGTGCGTGTGTGTTGGTCATAGAGTCAAACTCTAAGTATCATATCTGCTTAGTGAGAAATATCACATCATACGAGACTATTGGGTAAGACACCTGATAAGTGTTAAGAAACACTCGACGCAAGGGTAGTGTTGAAAAACACTATTTGGGGTTGTGTTGAAAAAAACCTGTTGTGAAATGCCCCAAGAGACAAACGCACCTAAAAGACCAATGCTAACAGTTATGCCCCCTAGACAAAGACAAAGACCAATTCCAGACCAAGGCAAATAAGGTCAAGGCATGATGGAAAGTGGCTAAGTGTCGAGGACGCATGCTAACAAATAGGGGTGCAAAGGCCTCAAGTAGCGCCTGTTTCCAGGTTTTCACCACTTGGATTTCTTTTTTTCATTTTTTGATTTTTTGGATTTTTGCTACCAAGGCGCCTGTTTCCAGGTTTTCACCAAGGCACTTTTTCTATTTTTTTGAATTTTTGGAATTTTTTGATTTTTTTGTTATTTTTTTTTTTCAGGACTGTATATGCTTTTTAGGATTTTTCAGCATCATATATGAATTTTTTTGGTATTTTTTCAGGATCAATAAATATGTACAAAGGATGCCCCCAGACAGAAATGGGCATCAAGGATAGAACTTCTTGAGGTGCACAATGTTGATGGGATCAGGGAGCTATTCTCCATCGGGATCTGACAGTAAATACGCACCGGTACCAAAAGCGGCTGTGATGACATATGGTCCAAGCCAGTTAGGTTCAAACTTGCCCTTTTGTTCTCTATTCTGTTGGTTCTTAGGGTTCTCTCGCAAAACAAGATCACCTATTTGAAATTCTCTAGGGTGAACCTTCTTGTTGAATGCCTTGGACCCGCTTCTGATACACTCTCATATGATCAAAGGAAGCCTTACGCTTCTCATCTAGAAGTTCTAGTTCCTGTAACCTCATGGCATGGTAATCCTCATCTGTAATCAAACCTTTGAGTGAGACTCTAAGTGATGGTATCTTGACTTCTAAAGGTAATACCACCTCAGCACCATAGGTAAGAGAAAAGGGAGTGGCTCCTGTAGGGGTGCGAATGCTTGTTCTGTAAGCCCATAGTGTTGGATTGATTTGCAAGTGCCAATCCCTACCATTCTTGTGCATTGTCCTATGAAGAATCTTAAGGATGGTTTTATTGGAAGCCTCTGCCTGTCCATTTCCCTGTGGAAAGTAAATGGAGGACCAATGTTGCTTGATTTTAAACTTTTTGCATAAATGCTTTAGGTCCTTATTCTTGAATTGACCTCCGTTATTAGTGATAATCTCAGAAGGCACTCCAAATCAACAAATAATATGATTCAAGATGAACAAAGAGATAGTCTTCCCTGAAGCAACAGAAAGTGGCACAGCTTCCACCCATTTTGTGAAGTAATCAGTGGCAGTAATAATGAGCTTATGTCCACCTGATGAGTTGGGATGAATCTGCCCAACTAGATCAAAGGCCCAGCGTTGAAATGGCCAATGAGAAATAGAAGGGATCAGCTCTCTACCTGGAGCATGAATCAGGTTTTCATGTTTCTGACATTTTTCACACGACTTAGCAAAGGCGACTGCGTCTATCTTCATTGTGGGCCAATAATATCCCACCCTAAGCAACCTTCGGGCCATGGAAAGACCATTAGAATGTCCACCACAAATGCCCTCGTGGATGTCAACTAATGCTTGGTTGGATTCCTCCTTTTCCAAGCACCTAAGGAGCGTCCCATCTAAACCCCTCCTATATAAATCACCAGAGATAAGGGTGTGGCGAGAGGCGTTACGGATGAGGTTTCGGCATTCAAAATGGTTGAATGTGTCGGGGATGATGCCATCATGAAGATATGAATAGATAGCACCATATCGGGAAGACTCGTGTGTGACAATGGTACAAATGACATGGCTTTCAGACGAGTCAAAGATGGGATGGTGTAGCTCTTCCACCAGGAATTCAAATCTGGATTCATGTGTCTCCAACTGAAGAAGTGAAGCTAATGTGGCCATGGCATCTGCAGCCTTGTTCTCTATCCTAGGGATCTGTTGAAACGTAACAAAAGTGAAGTAACGCTTCAATGAGTCAACCATCTTTTTGTAGGGTATCAATTTATCATCCTTGGTTTGATACTCCTCATTAACTTGGTTGATGATTAATTGGGAATCCCCAAAGACATGTAACTCTATGATGTTCCATTCTATAGCCATTCTCAAGCCATTGGTTAAAGCTTCATATTCTGCAATATTATTCATACATGGGAATAAAAGTTTGTAAGACTTTGGAATATTGTACCCATGTGGAGAAACAAATAATACCCCAGCACCTGATCCATTTTGCATGCAGGAACCATCAAAGAACATTGTCCAAGTGCGAGTAGTCGTATACAAGATGTGTTCATCTGGGAATTCCACTTGGACCGGCATACTATCCTGAATTGGGAAATCAGCTAATTGGTCAGCAATAGCTTGCCCTTTTATGGCCTTCCTTTCAACATACTCTATGTCAAATTCAGTTAGGACCATCATCCATTTAGCAAGTCTACCCGTGAGGGCAGCCTTACTAAGCAAGTATTTAAGAGGATCAATTTTTGCAACCAAATGTATGGTATGAGCAAGCATATAGTGTCGCAACTTTTGAGAAGCAAACACCATTGCAAGACAGGACTTCTCAATGTTATTGTAATTGATCTCATAGGAGACTAGAGTACGGCTGATATAGTATATGGCCCGTTCTTTCCTAGTATCATCTAATTGAGCCAACAGTGCTCCTAGGGAAGTGTCTGTAGCTGAAATATATAGGATCAATGGTTTCCCTGGAATAGGAGGCATTAGGATTGGAGGATTAGCCAAGTATTGTTTGATCTGATCTAGGCTCTTTTGACAATCCTCATTCCAAACACAAGAAGCACCCTTATGCAATGTCTTGTTAAAGGGTTGCGCTCTATCTGCAAGCTGAGAAATAAACCTCCTAATTGATTAAAGACGTCCCTGAAGACTTCTCATTTGGCTGATATTTTGAGGAGGTGGCATATCTAGAATTGCTTGGACCTTTTCAGGATCAACCTCGATACCTTTTGCTGATATTATGAATCCTAAAAGTTTGCCTGAGGTGACACCAAATGCGCACTTCTTTGGATTCAATCTGAGTTGAAACCATTTCATGCGATCTAGAATTACTTCCAGATCATCGAGGTGTGTGTCCCATTTTCTTGATTTTGCCAGGGTATCATCCACATAATCTTCCATATTTTTGTGCATCATATCATGAAAGATAGTGGTCATAGCTCTTTGGTAGGTTGCTCCTGCATTCTTTAATCCAAATGTCATGACGTTCAAGCAATAGGTTCCCCATGCACATGTGAACGCTATTTTCTCTTGGTCTTCAGGAGCTATTTTGATTTGATTATATCCTGAGAAACCATCCATTAGAGAGTATATTTCATAGCCCGCTGTCATGTCCACTATCATGTCAATGTTTGGAAGTGGAAAATCATCCTTTGGGCATGCTTTGTTTAAATCTCTAAAATTTGTGCATACACGAATGGACCCATCATGTTTGGAAACTGGTACTATGTTTGAGATCCATTCTGCATAATCGATGGCTCTGATGAATCCAGCTCTCAAAAGTTTTTCTAATTCTGATTTGACAAGGAGAGCTACATGTGGATGCATTTTTCTGAGTCTCTATTTCACTGGTTTGACTCCTGGAGCTATGGATAAGTGATGCATTATAAGATTTGTGTCAAGCCCTGGCATGTCTGAATAGGTCCATGCAAAATTAATTTTCTTCTTTTGTAAGAATTGTATGTATGCCTTGGTCTCTTCTTCTGATAAAGACTGAGCAAGATGAACTATTTGAGGAGTTTCTTCTGTGTTCAAATTGACCGGCTTTGTTGGCTCAATCAATACTGATGATCTATCCTGGAAATAACTCGGCAAGTTATTAAGTACCCCATCCTTAGGTGCCTCAAAGAGGTTTTCACCCTCGGATGCGTCATTTCTTTTTACTATTTTTAGTTCTGATACCGCCACAAAGTGGTTTTCGCCATCAGACCTATTTTTCTTTTTTTCTTTCTCTTTTATTTTTAGACTGAGGTACTTAATATCAGGCTCTGTCATACTGGTTGTTGGTTCCCTGGTGGAAGAAGCCACGGGTTCAAGGGCATTCAGATAGCAGAAAATTTTGTAATCATTCTAAAAAGTGAGGAATATAGGCTCTTGATGGCGCTGAGACCAGTCAATTAGGTCATAGTGGACAAGAGGTAGGTCAATGACTGGTTCAATGTTATTTATGCGAAAGGTGGTATCTCTGGTGACCATACAATTGGGATTCGTCAAGTTTTCTCCTAAGATACCCAAATTAGGACTCATCCTACCAAACGAAGTGTCATCCACTAAGGCAATTTGAGGAGTACAATCCTCTAGTCCTACACTAAGCTCGTTAGCCGCATCGGGTTGGGTACTATAAGCATGGACAACATCCATGTCCAAATCAACTGTTGCATCTGAAAGTGAGTCCCATTCATATTCATGGGAGTTTGTGTCTGAGTCATCATTTGGGCCTCGTGATGTAGAAGCCTCAAGGTTAGGAAGGGTTTCCCCCTCTCTAGTGCTAGCATTGGTAATATCCGTCGCAGCTAGGATAGCAACACTTTCCATTATCGATCTAGCAGTCATATAGTCACTATCCGTCATAGCTGGGATAGTAGGACTGTCAAGTATCAAATTTGTGGAATCTCCCCAAAGGAGATTTGTTGAGGGCACCCAATCATCAGACACATCTTGTTGATTAGAAAGATCAGGCGTATAGTCTGAGTCACTGTCACTGTCCGTCGCAGCTGGGACAGGGACACCTTTCTCCTTCTTATTTTCAAAACCTAAGCCAACCGTGGACTTATTCTTTCGTCCAAAAAGAGCATGATCAAGAGGCTCAGCTTTAGCATCCAGCCGATGGCTAAGGGGACCATATCCTGGATAACCCATATTTTTAACCAGTGTATACCCTCTCCCATAAGCTTCAGGTGAAGGAGCAAAATTCTCATTGTGTTTGTATTTTTCCTCGTGATAGATCCAGTCCCTTACGGCAACTTCCTCTTTCTCTTCCTGAATGGGGACCGAAGACTCAACAAATGTTCCAAATAATGTCATTGCTAATGACGAAGGTTTCATATTTGGTGATGGTCTCCCATAAGACCTAGGAGAGATTGGCATGTTTGTAAAAGACTCAATTTTATAATCTCCCATCCCAAGATCTATGGTCTTAAACTTCTGCTTGCATTGTTCAAATGAACTGCTAGGACTGTCAGCTTCCCTATTCAAAGGTACATGTGATCCAGCAGAAATGTTATTAACTGACAAAGCACTATCTCCAAGTATGCAAATTTCGACACCATTATGGGGAAATTTAACACACTAGTGATATGTTGATGGGACTGCTTGCATTTCATGAATCCATGGCCTACCTAGCAAAATGTTGTAGGCTAAAGGTCCAACATCAACAATTTGAAATAAGATATCCTTTTCTACTGGACCAATGCGAATAAGCAAAACAGCCAATCCCTTAGAACTTCTTTCTGCTTCATCATATGCCTTGATTGTGATCTTTTTCCTTGTGTCAATGACGTTCTCAGAATATCCTAGAGCCAGCAACAAACTCATGGTACAAATGCTGATCCCCGCACCTCCATCTATCAATACACGCCTGACACGGGTTTTATGAATCATGACTTCGATGTGTAAGGCCAACTTATGTGGGTGACTGATGGATTTGTCATCTTCTTCTGAGAAGGTGAGGTAATGAGGGCTAGCCAAGTGGTTGACCATATTTTGGAATTGATCAATATCTAAGTTGTTAGGGACACTGGCTGCTCGCAAAGCATCTTCAAGGACATGCTTATGTTTAGGGGACAATTCTAAAAGTTCAAAAATAGATATCTGCACGGGTGTTCATTGTAATTGGTCAATAAGATTATAATTGGAATCAGGACCAACGGCAGATTTAGGAGGAATGCCCTTGGACATGGGCTGCTTAGACTTGCTAGTGCTAGGACCTCTGATAATAATGGGAGCTTGAGCTTGATCCCTAGTGATAGCATTGAGGGACTGGGGCATTCTTTGTGAGTGAGGACCTCTTATCACCACAGTGGGTCTTTCATCAGTCATAGGAGTTGAGTCCACATTATGTCCATAAGGATCTTTCCTTCTCACCATGTTGACACTATCATCCACAACTTCAAGCATGTTAATAACGTTCTCCGCATTTGTGTAGGTGTAGTTGATAGCCGCCTTGCCATTCTTATTGTTAGAATTCTCTCCTTTCTCATATTTAGGCAAGGGCTCTTTAAAGGCTTTATGATCTGCATTAGTGGTTAAACCATCAACTTGTAATTGTCCTTTTTCAATAAGGTCTTGGACAAGATGCTTGAGTTTAAAACAATTTTCTATGACATGTCCAATCCCATTATGGAAAATGCAAAAAGCCTTCGCATCCCACCAATGAGGTAAAGGATCCGGTATACGATGTTTTGAAGGATCTTGTGGGTGTGCCAAATTATGAGCAACTAATGTCTTAAAAACATCTGCATAAGATTCTCCCAATTTGGTAAATTATCTCTTCTCCGTTTTAGATCTCCTTTGATACTTAGGTTTGTCTTGTTGTGTTGAAGACGTTTGCAGCTTCATAGCTTGAACTGCATGAGAGAGGTTAAGAACTCCTTCATTTTTGGGTTGAGATGAGTCAACAACTTCATCGTTGACCACTTGCTTGTTTTTGTTCCAATAGGAGTTCTTTTTGTCCTTGTTACCATTAGTATTGTTATTTTGGCTATTGTTGTTATTTGTTTGTTTAGCCAAAATTCCTTGTTCTTTTAGGACATCCTCAATGCGACATGCCACCTCTACCATAGCATCAAAGGAATTAAACAGGATTTTCTTGACTTCATATCTTAGTTCTGGTATTAGATTACTCACAATGATATCAATTCTCTCCTCCTCAAGAATTGTCCTTGGGTATTTTGAACACAATCGCCTCCATCGTTGTAAAAATGTGACAAAAGATTCCCCTTGATTTTGCTTGAGTTTGCACAAATCAAGCATTGTGACTGACCTCGATAAGTTGTAAGCAAAATGCTAAACAAACCTTTGGACAAGTTCTTTAAATGTCTTTACTGGAGGGGAAAGGTTGGTGAACCACTCTATGGCTTGATCTTTTAAACTCCTTGGGAATAATCTCATCAAGTAGGAGTCTTCATGGTGAAAGGAAAAGCTCATTATGTAGAACTGTCGAACATGGTCATGAGGGTCACCAATGCCATCATATTTGTCATATGTTGGGAACTCAACTTTCTTAGGGAATTCTACCATCACCACACTTTTGTCAATGGGGTTAGGACATATGGAGTCCAAATGAAACGTGCTCTTGGGAGCCTTCATCCTGTCTATATCCTTTTGCATTTGTAAGATCACCTCATCAGTTGAAAGGCTTTGTTTCTTGATCTTTTGGTAAACATCAAAATTATATGGAACTTTAGCACCTTTGTTAATAAGACTTTCCAAGAATTGATCTTTGTTTTGTTCCACATATTGCTCCACATATGCTTGAAAGGATGGTTCTTGTTGCATAGTCATGAAATCCATATGATCAAATTTAGCATAACTTCCTCCATGTTGTGAGCCATGATGTGCTCATTGGGAGGGTTGCTTTGAATGTCTATGAGATGACTGTCTCCTATGATGGTCATATCTTGAAACCCTTCTTCCTCTAGGACTTGGGGATCGTGAGGGTGTCCTTGGTCTTCTTCTAGGACTTGGCGAAGGGGTAGATGGGGGTGAGCTGCTCCCACTATTGGTTCCCCTTCCCTTGAATCGGCTTTGGAGTTGTTGTGCGTAGAGTCTATCTTCTTCATCTTGGGTGACTCTTTTCTGTATATCCAACAACGCATGTTCCTCTTCTTCTAGTTGTCTGAATTTTTCCTTTTTAGTAGCCTGTTCATCTAAATAGGCTTGCTTCTCCCTCTCAATGCTTCTCAATCTTGTATTTGCATATCGAGAGGTGTCTTTAAGTGGCGAGGATGGTCTCGAATGCCTTATTGCATTGGCTGCATTTATGTGGTGATCACTAGATTTGTTGTTCTGGTCCTCGTGTTGTGACCCTGAATCTGAGTGAGCTTGCTTATGATGTCTCTCGGCTCGTTGGTGAGCATCAAAATACCTCACATTATTGGGAGGTGACCCAGGTGGACTAGCATGAGAAGAACCACCGTACTCTCTTCTATGTCGTTGGAAGATATCCTCGAGAGTTTGATTCATGGCTTCTCTTTGTGGTCGGGTGAACGTGTAACTCATATCCATACTTGACGAAAGTGGTACAAAAGAGGTGCTCACTTCACTAGGATTAGCTCCTGGATTAAAACAAACCTCAGATTCACTCTTAGGTGATTGATCAAAAAGGGGTCCTTTTCCCTTAGGTTGTCGACGAGTCTTAACGGGTGGTAACTGGCTAAAGGCAACAAGGGGTCGCTTCCCTTGATTGACTTGGTACCTTGTCGTAACTGACATAAAAGAAAGATACTCTCAATGATAAGGTGACCTCTCAAAGTGTCAGCGCCAAACTAGGATAATCAAAGTCCTCTATTGTCCAAAGAGAAATGAGAAAATAGAAAAGGGGCTTTACCAACACTGTCAAAGAGGTGCTTCAAATCAAAGGGTGACTACCCTTGTACGTTTGAACCAGGAGGTTGGACTAGGCCAAAATATGATTGAAATTGAGATTTAAATGAAAGTGATTTGGACAATAAGAGCACTAAAATTTTCCAAGAATGTAGCTAACAATCTTAGAGATGAACCTTGGCACCAAGAATGGCCTTCTAATTTGACAATTATTCCAAAGTGATTTCGTAAATCAAATGATGCTATCCCGGAGGACTAAAACTAGAAATTTAGAGTCAAGACAGGTCTCAAACGTTAGAGCAAGAAGCCTACTCTAAGACCTAACCTGATTAACAGCAACTGAAACTGACCAAATTGCAAGCACGACAGAAATTACCCAGGCGATATACTCCAGGCTACTGGGGCAATATACCTATAAGCGCGCGATTCTTCGCCCTATGCCAGGCGATATACCTCAGTACTGGCGGGCAATATACTCCAGGCAGGTCGGGTGATAGTCCGTCAAGGGCGAACTATCGCATGATATTTCTCTTCAAAGCAAGTGATATTTTTAGCAAGCGCGAAGTATCACACGATATTTCACTTTACAGAGTGCGATACTGTTGTAGAATTGTTCAACTCTTGACCAGAATTGTGTAAAATTTGTATTTTTGGGTCTGCTTGGTCAAAATTTTCAGTCTGAGGGTTGATGTTTTCGATTTCAGCCACAATATCAGCAGAATTTTGGCAGGTTTGCAAACAGTGAGGGATCAAACATGTCTCAAGCACTTGAAACAAGGGCAAAAGCAACCTTGCCAAGACAAACACTTGTGATATCAGAATTGAAAAAGCACCCTATGAATGCTACCGATTGTTTGTATGTAAGAACGTTTGCACTAGCATCACACAATCGAAGATAATTCAAGCAAATCTATCTTAAAAAGTCAAGGCTCAATACTTACCAACTTAGCCCACAACTTGATGCCCCCTTGCACACCAAGTGGTTACCCACAAGAGATGTTGGCTTTGTCATGGAAGTGTCAAATGACACAACCAAAAAGACACATATGGTGAGTATCTTAAGGTGATCTGGGTAAACCACTTGGATCAATCCTTGCACTAAGAAGATAAGCAGCTAAACAAGGTGGCTTCTATCTAATGGTTCTTAATAAGGATTTTCGTTCACAACACCCCTCTTGCTCCTCATAAAGGACTAGGACCTCGCGGCCTCAAGAGTACCTTAAGCATTCTTGTTCAATGTTTTCCCCATGGTCGCAATCCCATGAGCTACTCACATCAAACGAAGATAAGTGTTATGTCTACCAAGGTTTTTGGTGTCCTTGATAGCCTTGAGATTATAGTGAGTTGGAATCACTTGCCACCAAGGAAAATGATGACAAAGTTGTCCCCACTTGAGTCGTTCCTCTTGATTGCTCAAGAGCAGGCCCGCTAAAGGATTCTAGCAACTAAACAAAAATGGATAATTTATGAGGTTCAAGGTTTTTGGTTCACCTCAAGGGTGAAGAGCATACTCCCCTATCTCAAAAACTTCTCCCAAACACACCAAGCAAAGAGATTCAATTACTCCCTTGCTTCCAAAACCTTAAGATGGGTCAAGATTTTCTGATTCACCTAAAGGTGAAGAGCATACTTCTCCTACCACCTCAAAATCTCTTTCACAAGGTTTTAAAGTTCCTAATACAATTAGTGAATGCCACAATTGAAAGGAAAGCAAATAAACAAGCAAGAATTTTTTTTTTGTTTTTATGCTTGGGCAGCCCTACAAAAACTGTTAGTAGCCCTCTTTGACATGCGTTTTTAGCAAATTTCAAGCAATGAGAGCACCTACAAGCACAACTTGTTAGACCAACAAGGTTAGCAAAATCAAAATCCAAATGTAAATATGCAATAAACTAATAGATTCAAGCTAAAAGATGCAGGTTAGACCTATCTAAATACAGTAAAATAAACTAGCAAACTAAAATGATCAAATTTGGATGATAAAACTAGAAATATAGGTCTCTGTTAGATCAGGCGATATACCTCAGACTTCACCAGTATCGCGCGACATAGTTTCCTATAGTCGCACGATATACCTCAATCTGGGTGATACTTCGCACGACGCCAGGCGATATACTTCAGTATTGGTGGGCGATTCTTCTCCCACGCGAAGTGTCGCACCACTATACAAAGGTATATCGTGCGATATTCTTGAGAAGTATCGCACGATACTCTGAGACAGAAGACCAGAACTGGAAAATTTCTGAAAAATAATCTGAAAAATGACAAAAATGTAATGAAACAAAGGACAAAGCCTATCTACTCTGCCCCACGGTGGGTGCCAAAAATGTATGGTGTAAAAATGACCACACTTCTATGAATCATTACATGAAAGGTTGCTCAGCAATGAGGCCTCACAAAGCGACTCATAGCTCTCTATGAATGGAGTTGCAAGGGATTATGATAAACTTGCTCTCAGCTAGAGCTATAAACTAGTGACCTTGCTAGTCAACCATATAATGAGAGATTCAAGTGAAGACAAAGGAAAGAATGCCAATATCTCCAAGAATCAAATATGCAATGCAATGCAATGCAAATCTAAATGAGAATGCAATCTAAGCTATGAAAGGAAAGTACAATGCAACTAATCTATGAAAGGAAATAACAAGTGTTACAAAGCCTTCCTATTTAAGCTATGTGAGCTTATTCTATTGCATAAAAGGAAATATATACTAAAAATGCCATTATTATGCAACTAAGAAAGAAAATATGCAACTAAATGATGAAAACAACAAGTCTTCAATGTCTTCAAAAAGCTCCAAATGCACCTAAAACCTGCAGCATAACATTAGCATAAAAACATGGTATGCAAATGAAAGAGAGAGCTCTCCTTTTATAAGAAATGAGGTGAAATGGACCATTGAGATTAAGAGGCAAAAAGTCTCAATCAGTGGTGGATCTTGAAAGAGGGGCAATCCATGTGCACAAGTATCCTCCAATAGGAAAATAAGAGTTGACTTTATGTCCATATGAGACAAAAAGTGTTTTTCTCCTTTTTATAAAATATGAATAATGCTTTATTTGTGCAACTTAGGATAAGAGGAAAAGTGGGGCTTTTTATTTAATCAAAAGGGGAGGAAATATTCCTTTTAATTAAATAAAGACTTAGGATAAATGGTTAGCCCATAGGATAAAAATCCAATATATGATCAAAATTAAGACTTGACCAAGAAATTGATATTGTTGAAAATATTGATTATTGATAAAAATGATTCAGGATTGATAAATCAAATAAATGGGGCCCAAAGTCTAGGCGACCATTTTTGGGTGCATACAGTATCAACCAAAATATGTTTGTCTTTGAAGGTAGATTGTTAGTTTTGGTCTTGGTTTGGAGAGTTCTTGCTCAGTTTGGGAGACTGGTTACTCGGTTTATTTGGTTACCAAGGTGCTCAGTCTCTGAAGAATCCTCAGTAACTGAAGGCGTCGGTTCACTGGCGCTCAATGATAATTGCATTGCTCGGTCATGCTTGGCGTGGTCGGTCAACTAGTGCTCGGTTATTTCCTCTCGTGCTTGGTGTTCTTTCTTACCGATTGGATTATTTTGTTGGATCAGCTTGGCCGGCCGGTGCATTTAATTTGGGTCGCGCTCCTCATGTTATGGATTGACCATTAGACATGTGGGGACCTAGATCTAGCATGTTGTATTCTTCTATGCAGATCTGATGACCGTTGGGGCCATCTTTGAGAGTTTATTTATTTCGTAAGGCTATGTGAGAGTCGACTGATGTTTTAGCATTTAATATTTTTTTATAGAGATTTATTATTTCTTCAAGCAACTTGTGGCTGGGATTCAGTATTTATAGGATGCTTGGGTAGTTGTTTAGGGGCATCAGATTGTTGGAAGAAAGGTTAGTAGCCTACGAGCTTAGGAACAGGAAGATTTCTTGGAAGTTTGAGTACAAGTTTAGATCTTTCTTGGGTGCCTACCAGTGTGCTGCCTGTTACAGACCTAGACTAGCTAGATGCTGATGTTGGGGAAAAGATTTGGATCCTACGAGATCTTGTAGACTGTTACTTTCATTGTAATTGGCCGTAACCGGGAAGGCCTTATACCCCGGCACATTGCATGTAATCGGTGTTTTCATGAATATAGACTTCTGTTTCAATGCAGATCTGTTGCTTTTACTGTGTATTTCCGTTGCATATTGGTTTGGATGCAAGGTTCATCAGTCCTTAATTGGATCCACTGAGTTTCATTGCATTAGGTGGTATCGGAGTGAAGTTTGTTCCTGTTTGAGCGAAGTCTGTTCCTGTTGGAGCTGAGTGCATCTTGTGTATCTAGATCTTGATTTGAAGATGCCTCTAAGGAGAAATCGTGAGATCTCTAAAGAAGAGGAAGCTACTGGAGAATTCAGTATTGATGATTTTAGGGCTTTGCAGATACAAGTGCAAGACCTACAAGAGGAATTGAGAAAGAAGAAGCCTACTTTGAAGGAGGATAGTGGTGATGAATCTGAGGAAGATCATTTTGAAGAAGTTGTTGAAGAAGCTAGAGATCCTGAGGAGAATCAAATTCTGAAAGCTATGTCTAAGATTGGGAAAAGACCTAAGATTGAAGTTTCTGCATTTGTTGGAAGCCTTAGACCAGAAGAATTGATTGATTGGATCAATGAGATTGATGAGTACTTTGAGTATGAAGAAATAGAAGATCCTGATAGGGTTAGATTTGCAAAGACTAAGTTGAGAGATCATGCAAATATCTGGTGGAGAGAAGTTCAGTTGGAAAGAGGTAGAAGAGGAAAAGAAAATATCACTAAATGGAACCGAATGGTTGACGAGTTGAAGAGACAATTCATTCTGGTGGATTATGAATTGGACATGTTTAAGAAGATGCAAGCTTTGAAGCAGACTAACAAATCGGTACAGGAGTATACCGAGGAGTTTAATAGAATCTTGATTAGGGCTGGTCATTCTGAAGCTGATAAAGAGAAGGTTGCTAGATATGTCTATGGTTTGAGACCTAGTATTTAGGAAGAGTTACTTACTATGTGGATGACAACAATCGGTGATGCTTATCAGATGGCATTAAAGATTGAAGAGAAGCTGAATAGGAAGTATGAAGGAAAATAGAACAATAAGAACTGAGGTGGTAAAACTAGTGAGACAGTTGCTGAGAGTAATGTAACAAAGAATCCTAAGCCTGATGTGGGATCTAGCAGTGGTCAAGTTACTAGGAATGTTGGACAGAGAGGAAGGTGGAAGAATGAGTTCACTGGCACTTGTTACAACTGTGGTGAATCTGGTCATAGAAGTTGGAAGTGTCCTAAGAAAAGAGTTGCATTAGTTGCTAAAGAAGACATTGAGAATGTTCCTGAGAAAGGTGAATGCCTTGTCACTAGGAGATTGGCTGCATGTGTTCCTGAACCGGTGTAGAGAAGAAATTTGTTTAGGACCATATGCAAGTGCATGGATAAGGTATGTAATATCATAGTTGATGGTGGCAGTTCTGAGAACTTTGTTTCAGATGAAATGGTTAGTAAATTTAATTTGGAGAGAAGGAAGCATCCTAATCCTTATCAGATTAGTTGGATACAAGATGTTTCTAAGGTTAGAGTTGAAGAACAATGCTTGGTTAAGTTCCAGGTTGGATCTTACCATGATGAGATATTGTGTGATGTATTGCCTATGGATGCTTGTCATATGTTGCTTGGTAGACCCTGGCAATTTGACAAAAATGTGTTGTTTGATGGTCGTGCTAATACTTATGTGGTTAGGCATAAAGGAGCTTGGCATAAACTGATACCTTTATAGGAGAAAGGGGTTAAAGGATGTGGATTTATCAAGTATTGTCCTTATGACAAACCTCGGGAGCAGAAGGTTGATGAGCCTATTCCTATGAAATCTAGTTTGGAGGAGAAGGAGAATGATATCTCTAAAGAGTTTGTTGAGATTAAGAGATAGATGGTTTTGTTGGCAGACATGGTTCAGTAGATGGTGACATTTGTGACCCAGAGAGATGCAGATGATACTGAGTTGGTTGAGGAGTCTGAAATGGGTGAACCTTACCGAGGCACTGAGGTGGTCGGTAGTGATCAGATTCGGTTGCTATCTGTTGCCGACCGAAGGGATAAACAAAGTGGAAGACAAAAGGACTTTCTGCATAAGATAGTGAATGAAGTAAAGACTACTTTGGATAAGGACAAGAAGAGATATGGGTGAAGAATAGATTCGGCATACTTGTTCTGATTCCCTTGAGGTGTTCCTGATTTCTGTATGAGAAAATCTTTCTTACCTAGGGTGTCTGATGTCGGAGCATCCTAGGATTCTTGGCAATCCTGTATCAATCAAAATATGTTTTTCTTTGAAGGTAGATTGTTAGTTTTGGTCTTGGTTTGGAGAGTTCTTGCTCGGTTTGGGAGACTGGTTACTCGGTTTATTTGGTTATAGAGGTGCTCGGTCTCTAAAGAACGCTCGGTAATTGAAGGCATCAGTTCACTAGTGCTCAGTGATAATAGCATTACTCGATCATGCTTGGTGCGGTCAGTTGATTGGTGCTCGGTTATTTCCTCTGGTGCTCGGTGTTCTTGCTTACCGACTAGATTGTTTTGTTGGATCGACTTGGCCAACTGGTGCATTTAATTTGGGTCGCACTCCTCGTGTTATGGATTGACCGTTGAATGTGTGGGGACCTAGATCTAGTGTGTTGCATTCTTCTATGCAGATCTGATGACCGTCGAGGCCATCTTTGAAAGTTTATTTATTTCGTAAGACTATGTGAGAGCCGACTGATGTTTTAGCATTTAATATTTGTTTATAGAGATTTATTGTTTCTTCAACCGACTTGTGGCTGGGATTCAGTATTTATAAGATTCTTGGGTAGTTGTTTAGGGGCATCAAATTATTGGAAGGAAGGTTAGTAGCCTGCGAGCTTAGGAACAGGAAGATTGCTTGGAATTTTGAGTACAAATTTAGATCTTTCCTAGGTGCCTACCAGTGTGCTGCCTGTTGCAGACCTGGAATAGCTGGATGCTAATGTTGGGGAAAAGATTTGGATCCTGTGAGATCTTGTAGATTGTTACTTGCATTGTAATTGACCGTAACCGGGAAGGCCTTACAGCCCGGCACATTGCATGTAATCGGTGTTTTCATGAATATAGACTTCTGTTTCATTGCAGATATGTTGCTTTTACTGTGTATTTCCACTACATATTGGTTTGGCTACAAGGTCAGTCAGTCCTTAATTGGATCCATCTAGTTTCACTGCATTATTGAGATTGGAAGCCATTGATATTGTCAATGTGATCAATGTTGGATATTGGAAGCTCATGATTGTGGATCTTCATGGACTTGGTTATGTTTTAATAACTTGGAGCTCTTGATATCTTTGTATCCTCTTTTTTGGTGATTTTATTCATTTACCTTGTGGTCATGGGAAATGGGAAGGTATTAATGTTGGATGATTACTTTTGACATCACAGTCACATTGAGAAACATGAGCTATTTGGACTATAGAATGGGGAGCTTATGTTGGCTTCATGGTTTTAGCCCTTGGTTGCATGGAATAACTAGAAGATAATCCAATGACCTCTTTTTGAGTTGTAGAGATGATATTTTTCATATTTTATAAGCTCTTGGAAAACTTGATTTCCTTATCAGGTTGTAGTTTTCTCTTGTTTTTCAATTGTGCATTTGTAAATTTGTGCTTACTTTATTGTTTAGATGATATGTTTGACATGAATTATTATATATTTAAATGGGTTTCAAATTTACATAAATGATTTTGAAGGTTTTGCATATTAATCAAGATTTTGAGTCACGGATCTATGAAAAGAGTATATTTAGAGTGTACTTGATGAAGACAAATACATGTTTGCGTGGCATCTTGGAGGGTTCTTAGTGATCTATAGTTACTCTTATGTGGTTTTTTTTGGTAAATTATGTCTAGCATTAACTCTAGAGTTTGGATCTTAGAAATCTATATGATATGCCTAATTATCTCTCTTTTACATGATAATGATGTGTGGTTTAATCTATTTTTCAAGTATTTAAGATTAGAACATTAACTTTGTATTCCTCCTTTGAGATGTTGCATGTGTGCAACTCTAAAGTTGTCTAATATGTATTCTATTTGATAGGATTTATTCATGGCCATCATTATTACATTTTTATTTTGATTACTGTGAGAAAATTATTTATGGGAGTATTTTATATAATTGTTCATCTAAATCTATACTAATAGTTTATGGTGCACAAGAAGCTCTATTTATGAATTTTTGGTAATGATATTGTTCATGATATCATATACAAATCAATATCACTTTTAGTGGGGACCTTCTACAATTATATATTATTCTATATCTTCTTTATTTCAAATTTTTTGATGTTGCAATGTGTAGTGAGCCATGGATAATCTTTTATTAGAAGATGCATGGCCATTTGAAAAGGTTGTTAGTTTCATCAGGAGCTCTTAGATTCTACCTTTGAATTATAATAAGAGTTTAATGGCATCTTTAATTCTATCGATAGAGAATGTATAGAAATTTTATCTTCTTGGTTTGGAGATCATGGCTGAATATTTCCATTGGGAGGTCCTGGTGTTGAGCTCTTTGATTGTGTTGGGGTCATGGATGATCTTTAAATAAGATAGAGTTATTATAAGGCATGGGAGCTTGGGTACATAGTTCAATGAGATCTTTCACAATGATATAGATTCATCTTTTAATAATAAATGATTATTTTCATGTGATTGGAGATTTTGACATCTTGATTTTCTATGGAGGAATCTTGAGTTTCTGGTCAGGTTTTGGTTTTTGATATTTTTTTTTCAAGAATATTATCTTCCTTTGGAGTAGATATCAATTGTTACTGAAACTTTCACCAATCTTTACATGAACACAAGCATCAAATTCAAATGATAAAAATTGTTATGAGTAGTTTAGTTGCTTGTAAAAAGCTAGAATAATAAATACAGAAAACTATGACTTATCCTAGCTAAACATGCCTCAAATCAATGCATAACATCATAGATATAACTTTATGTCATCAACATGTATCAACTCAAAACTATATTCAAGCATCTATATATCCATCCACACATCTCAAATGCAACATACCAATGTGCAAGTGACCACAAACAAGGCTAACTAACAAAGTTTGCGTTAACATTAAAAAATATTATGGATATAGATTGTCCACATTTGAGTCATCCCATTGCAAGAAAATTGGCAGCTAATCAAGAACCTGCATAACTTGTAGATCCAAATCTAATGAAACTTACAAACCGTCATCACACAAGTAATCAACAAGCCAAGATATCAAAAATGATAACTAGATATATATTAATATAATGTCAATGCACAAGTAATATCAAATCTAGAAATGGATCAAAGCATACCAATTTTATCTACAGTACATCACATAGAGTATGTAAATTTCTCTATTATGTAGTGTCAAGGAGCCATACAATGGTATGCAAATCCTGCAAACCAATATGTTGCAAAACCTCTCCCACCACTAATCTCAATATCTCTCCCAAGGTTTTCACATTCAATCATGTGAATCAAAAATTCCTAGAAGAAGAACAAGACCAAAGACAGAACCTACAAATCAAACATATCTTTGTTCTACAATAACATGTACCAAGTTGTGTAAAGTAAGATATCTTTCTCATTACCAAAAGGAAAGGACATCAAGATCTAACATTAAAATCGAATGAAAATATGGCAGCACTAGATTTAAACCTCTCATGTTGAAAGTAGATCAAATAAACCAATAATTCCCACAAAAAAAGGCAATATGCCCAAAGCCGCATACCATTTCCTACACCTCTCCAAATAATTCCTTAGAACTAGATCCATATCTCAAGACCAAAATCAAGGAGTGTGATGAAAATCCATATAACCATGCATGCTATTCTTAACAAGTCCTTAGAACTATTAATAATTCAAGACGAACTCATATGAGAAGACAAGATACAAAATAGAATGTATTTAATGATTAGGTGGACAATACCTCTCAGATTATTCACTTTCTAAGTAGACCAAGTCCTCAAATCAAACTTGAGCAATAATAAAATTAGAACACAATGATGTTTATTATAATCAATCAAATTTATTTTTTAATATCAAATATTGCAACAATAATTGTATGTTAAAATAAAGGTTACATAATATATATGAAAATAAAAAGGGTTGTGACAAGGTTTCACTGGTTGTGAAATAGATTATCAAAGCCATAGATATTGGAGAGCTTTGGAAGGTTCTTGTTGGTCATAATATTTGTAAGGGGTTTCTTAAAGGAAATCATAATGGAAAGGCCTTGGATTGGTTGATCATTTATTTGGAAATATTAGTATCCATACTTATAACTCTCTAATTTTTAATTCCATTTGAAAGACTTGGGAAAAAGTATAAATTTTTTGTTGTGTTATGTGATGTAAATTAAGTATTAAAATAATTATTGTTGTGTCTTTAGGTGTATTTCGTGGTTTGTTGAGTTAAATTGTAAGCCTCTTACTTTATACTAATAGTGTTATTCTCTTAAGTTATAAAATAAAGGAATTAAGATCTTGAGGAATATTATCAATGAGAAGGATTTGACATAATGAAATATTCTATTAAAAAAAGTTTGATATTCTCTCGTTAGAGAATATACTCTTTTGTTTTGAAATTTACTGGTAAGAATGTGCGTACTTCAAACATGGATTATAATACAAGATTTTGAAACATTTTTTTATGGAGTTGTAACAATAAATTCATTGATGTGAAGCTAGCAAGAATATTTATCAAATACTTTTCAATGTGGATAACTTCTAGTGTCATTTCAATTCCTTTTGTGGGGTGAATGATTCAAAATTCTAGTAGCTCAATTTTGTTTGTTGTAACCGTCTTGAACTCCAAAAATAATATTTTTTAGGATTTTATTGTATAAGATGTTTGTTGTTGGGAATGTCTTATTTGTTGACTATGGGAAGACACAAACTAGTACTCACCTTTTTTAATTGATTTTTTCTGAAGATTGTTTGGGATTGTATTCTTTTATGGTCTTATTAGTTATGGGTTAATGATATTTGTTGGTGGGATAGCTTGATTTTTTAATTGTTAATTATTGTGTTACCTCTTAAAAACTAATTCTTTACATTTGGATTGTGTTGTCTATTGAGTTTTTATGCTTTACTTGTATTAGAAAAATAAAAATGTTTTCAAAGTGAATATAGAAATGTTACAAACTTTTTCAAATAAGCCATGGTGTTCCTTAACTTTTTGCAAGTTTGTAAGAAAGTTAATAAGTTTGAAGAGGAAATTGGGCATGAGGGTAAAGATCATTTGAAGTCTAAGGCGAAGGCTAAAGCTGGTGTTATGGATGATGCTAGTGTTTAAGAAGAAAATAAGTTTGTGCATGGTCAAAGTTCAAATTATGGTGATTCTATTATCCACAAAGGTTATGATAACTAGTGAAATTTGGTGAGTTTGATGATATTCCTTTTCTGATTTCTTTGAGTGGTGGATCATGAAATTCAAGACAAGTATAGTTTAAAGATTTAGTTAAGGTTATTGACATCATTGAAGTTCAGGAGAACATAGATAAGGTTGAAAACCCTAGTGATTAAGTGGTGTTTTGGTGGTGTTATTGTTTCTTTTTTGTGGTTGTTATGTTATCTTGCGTTCTATGGTATTAGACTAAAGTAATTTTATATTGGTGATAGCCAATTTGTTTCACTTCTAGTTTTGGTGATGACATATATAATAATATATTTGATCATATTTTTCATCTTGGTTGCATTGATATTCTTTAAGCTAGATTTATTAAAATTTTCAATATGAAGAAATAAAAAATATCATGATAAATAACTCTCAAAAGTAGCATTTACAAATTGACGAGATAAAAGGTAGAAGGAAAATGATTCATTATTGATGGGTATGTCGCCATACTAAAACACATGGGAGCCCATAGATGAACCCCTTATGTAGTGACATTTCTTTTGCATGTAACATGTTAACATAAAAAAAAAAATTATCATAATCATTATAGAGTGAATATAGATCCAATTCATCATAGAAAGAGATAAAATCATTACAAGAAATATATTTTAATGTTAATTTTTGTACACTAGATTTATTAGTACATAGATTGAGATGAAAAATAGTTCTACCCTTATCTCATTGATTTTTTGTACAAATGCTATACTTAGGTGACATCTTAGCAACATCGTCATTATATATCGATGCTTGTTAGTGTAGAGTTAGGTCATTATGTCACAACTCTAAAATAAAAGATGAAATTATCAATACAAGGATTATTCATACTCTACACTAGTCCAATTCATAGTAAAAGCAATTAGAATCAATATATCACATGACATCTAATAAATTCTCTATGTGATCCCATTCATATCAAAGATTCTTTTGTAATCTCTTAATAATAATAACTTTAACCAAGTGACACAAAGCAGAAAGGAGAACAAGTGGGAAGAGAAAATTTGTAGTTTTGAACAAAAGGAGCAAGCACAATAGGGGATCATGCAATAGGTCTAAGATGAAGTGTTCTCTAATGACGAGCTCATTTTTTTTAATCTACCTTCACAAATTCAAATCTACTTGTGTTCAATAAGTCCTTAAATTAATGTCAAATGCATTAGCAAATGTTCTTAACTAGAACCAAGAGTTCACAAATCAACACAATTACACACTAAGTTAGCTTAGAATGACTATTAAAGAAGAAAAATATGTGTACATTCTATGAAATTTAAATTAAAATTTGAGGTCCAAATCAACAAGTATGAAAGCGATTTAGGTGATGAAAAATAAGTCTGAACATTACAACAATAAATCTAAACACTAGTGATGAAGATGATTAAAATGTGGGATGTCATAAATCAACTTCAACCTTAAAAATTGATTATTATATTTTAAATAGAATATTACATTAATTGTTTAAGAAAATTATAAAAATAAATAAAAATTAATCAATTTTTAAAAAATTGAAAATAATGCTCAAATATTTAAATTGACTAATAAAAAAACTATTGCTAAAAAACAATAGTAATCAAATATTTAAATAATGCTCAAATATTTAAGTTGACTAATTTTTTATTTTTTATTGATAATTATAAATAAAAATTGAATTAATTTTTTTAAAAATTGAAAATAATTCTCAAATATTTAAATTGACTAGTTTTTGCTATTAAATTGACTATTGTTTAAGAAAATGATAACAAAAAATTGAATCAATTTTTTAAAAAATTAAAAATAATGCTCAAATATTTAAATTGACTAATTTTTAGTTTTTTATTGAAAAAAATCAATAATACTAATTACTAACCTTTCTTTTCCAAGTAGTAGATTATATCATAGTATGGACCCACTAGATAGACTTTTAATTAACAATAAAAACATAAACAGAAATTGGACCCTTCCCCCCTTAAACTTCTAGGGAGAAATTGACAAATGTGCGCAACTTGCCGGGTTGTCACCTTCAATCTTGACACGTGACCTCATATCGGTTCCCCTACGCTAATGCTGACCTTGATTTATGGGAACGAACTCATGCAATTTTCTAGTAAAATACGTTCTCGACAACTTATTTTATTCTAAACCATTGTCGACCTGATTTTTGTGCCTGTCGAATATCATGACGCCGTCTGTAACTAAAATTTCTACCAAACAAAGTCCACACTCATTACAATAAATTATGGCGGAGATTATGCAACGTCCAAAATTCAACTATAATTTCAAAGCTTAGAATACCCATCATCAGGTTTTTTTAAATATAGTGTGATTGCTAACGTATTCCCACAAAAATTCTTATACTAAGAGGACAAATCATTGGGCTTTTCGTTGGGTTCGCATATGAAATAGAAAGGGATTTTTCAATGGAGGGAGTGAAAGGTGGGACCCAATGAAGCCCCAACGATGTTGGATCTGACCCAAAAAAAAAAAAAAAAAAACCACTTTTTTTTATTCAGTGGAACTGGCTGTACACTACTTAAATTCAGTAATGGAAACTACTGTTTTTAATTTTTGATTAATTAAAAAAAGTATTCAACAGTGTATCCTGATCCCTGCATAGTCCTTTTCTGAAATGGGTAGCTGTACTGTGGCAAATCATGTCATCTTTTTTGGGTTTTTCCTTGTAATTTTTGCTGACACAATGTAGGTAGATGCATGGACTGGCAGAATAGCTGTTTACTGTTATGATCAGTTGCAGTGAGCAATGACTGAACTTCTGCCAATCAGTCATTTTATCGGCATTGCAGAATGGTAGAGAAGTGACAAAATTATAACTTCAGTGAAAAGAACAGGAAACTCATCAACACTGAGTAAAAAGTTTCTAAAGGACAAACCCGTTATCATCCCCAAAAAAATCCTTTAAAAAGATATCAAATGTACCTTCAAACTTCATTTCTTCATCCAAAATTTCCTTCCTCCAACCGAAGACTCTAAGGACTTCTGTCAAAACTCCAAAATCTATGAGATTTTGTTTGTTCTAATGTGTCTCCTTGTATAGGGGAGACTGGTAATTTTATCAAGGATCAACGAGTACAATGCTAATATCAGAGATGAATGGATTATTAGATCAGCCTTTGTAAAACACTCCTCCAAATCTAAACACTACATTCCTTAGAGGAGGCTCACGTCCTAGCCAAAGAAGGCAGTTATTTCAAGAGAACTATAAGAAACTATAAGAAGTGATAGAACTTTTAACTGTCCTACCAACCTTGACAGGACAAAGGATGGAGCTTAAATTTGGCGGATTGAACTTAGAAACCATCCATTCAACATAAACACATGTGAACTCTGGGCTGGGATGTGAACTCTGGGCTGGGGTGTGATCTTAATATATATTGATGAATAGGTGCATCAGTTACTCTTAATATTTGAATACGCATATATTCGCAAAAGACACTGGGTGGATACAAGATCACACCCTAGAATTCACATGGTATATATGTATTCTAATTGATTCTTATATATGTTATTAATATCAAGGTTAGATTGTATGGTTTCTAAATCAATTTCATTGACTCATATTCATTATGTGTAGTGGCTCACTCAAACTCGTCTGTCTTGAGAATGAATGATCCACTTAATACTCATTTCATCTAGACGATACTATGGTGAAGGATCAAGACCACTAAGAAGGTCATTTTCAAGTGCACTTAACCATGAAGTTTCTTCAAGGTATTTTACTTTCTTAAGTGATTCCTTATAATATTTTTTAACTTTATCCCTTCAAATTTATTTAGCATGGGTTTTCTTTTTAAATTTCTCTCTATTTCATCTAGTAACCTTTTTATAGTTTGTATTGCACTTATTTGCTCTTGTTTTGTTCTCCTCCACATCCTCCTGTTTCCCATGCTGAATTCTCCCTCATTTTAAGAAACATTGTTTGCAGTCCATCCTAAG
Organism: Chamaecyparis obtusa; assembly: GCA_027943335.1. Taxonomy (NCBI): domain Eukaryota; kingdom Viridiplantae; phylum Streptophyta; class Pinopsida; order Cupressales; family Cupressaceae; genus Chamaecyparis; species Chamaecyparis obtusa. Next base: position 462,469 of record BSBK01000029.1, read on the forward strand.
TTTTTTATCTTCCTGATGATCACGAACCATGATCGGAAATGTAGATGTTAAAAATCTTGATGTTAAATACTGTTAAACTCTCATATATAGTCCATTATTAACTCTCCCAAAAATCCATATTCTTTGATCCCCGGCACATGGAACAAATGAAATGCAGAGCAGTAGAATGGCCCTTTCTTTGTCAAGATATGGAATGGAGAAATTTTTATAAAAATGCACCACTTTTTCATGCATAATTATTCTCTTAAGCTGAACTGAATTTATGTTGGATTCACTAACCTTTTTAAATGTGACAAATATCAACACTACAACAATATGCTTCTGCTCAAGAGTCCAAACCATATAGAAAACAAGCCTCCTCTGGCCATTTCCAATTCCCTGCCAGTGTTGCTGACCGGCTTGCTGTACATGTACCAAATTAATATTTATTTTGAAGGATTTGGGTGGTCCTTTATACACTACTCACGTTTATAACCAATGAAAAAATGCTTGTTGAATAATAGACAAAAATTACAACGATTCTTCTATATGTGTCTCAATAAATACTCTTCTGTCTAGTTCACTCTGAGACTGAAACCGATTCCCCTTCTGTAGAAAACCGCATGAACTGCATGAAAGCAACATCCACGGAAACAGAAAACATGATAGGAGTTTAAAATAGCAACTTGAATTATTCATTTGAAAAAAGCCAGAAAGATGTGCGCAAATCACCACTAACATGGATAAAACTGTTTCTATAATGCTAAGATTTAATAATAGAAGGAATATTATCCTGTACATGATATCTAAATACTTCTGGAATTTCAAACTGTTTTTCTATCTTTCTTAGCTCACGAACCATTCTGATGATGGATCATAGAGTGTGATCCAAAACGTTGGTCAAAAAATTCACACAGTTTAATCCAGAAGCAAGCATCAAACAAATTACGGATTGTAGAAATCTCATATCATTAGCTTCAAACTGTTGCAATTATTTCTAGCGCCCATCAGCAGATGTGAAAGATTCGGCAAACCCAGTTGGCCTTGTCGGAAGACTACCCTTGCTATCATCTGTCCCACTCATACTCATACTTTTACCTTCAAATTCTTGCCATTTCTTTAAAGCCTGAGGAAGGGTCATGTCGAAATCAATTCCCCCATATTCATCACTCTCTAGATCTGTTGGCTTCCATTTTTCAACCAAAGGTGCCAAAACATTTACAGCATGACCCATATCAGGACGTTGATAGGGCTCTCGTGCAGTGCAATGACCTGCGAGTTCTGCAACAGTGCACATGCTCTCAAAAGTTTCATCTGTCACTTCCAGAACTCCATCTATTGCCTTCAAGAATGATTCCTTATCTGAGTTTATTCGGCGAAACCATGATACCAAATGCATGCTCTCTTCGGGCTCATTTTCATCTAGTGCCTTCCTTCCTGTTATAAGCTCCAATAACACAACACCAAAACTGAACACATCTGCTTTTGTGGTTATTCGCCCAGTAACTGACACAGAGCAAAAAGGATTATAAAACATTAGAATCAATCCAAGCTATTTACTCTGACCAAAATTCAAAGCCATTCCAACTTCTAAACCTAGGCAAAATTCCTAAGCAAATTCCTGAACTCTGCAAGGTCATTCTATACCAAACAATTCCAACTTATTTCTCGGAATACTTTATGTACCGAACAAGAATGTTATTATTGTATTATTTCCTGATTATTGGAAAAAAAACCACGCCAGAATGGTTTCCCTGTATATACTGTAAGAATTCATTTAAAGGCCACATGTATTCCTAAAAGAACTAATACAATTTTTTTTTGGAAATCTGTTACCACAAACTTTGAGGTGAGAAAGGAAGCTAGGGAAATACCTGCATATTCAGGCGCTAAATATCCAAAAGTGCCTGCTAATCTTGTCTCAACGGAGTACTTTCCCTCTGGTGCCAACTTCACCAATCCAAAATCTGAAACCTTAGCACGAAAATCATCCCCAAGAAGTATATTAGATGGCTTAAGGTCTCTATGAATAAAGCTTCTATGGGCTAAGCTATGCAGATATTCCATTCCCCTTGCAACATCCAAAGCTATGCTGAGCCGTTTCTTCCATGAAATTGGTTCAAGATTGTTCTTGGCCCAATCAAATAGATGCATGTTAAGGGCACCCTGAGGCATGTACTCATATACTAGGAGCCGTTCATTTCCTTCAATGCAGTAACCCAATAGGGAAACCAGGTGTCTATGCCTAACTTTTGACAAAACTGCTATTTCCGACTGGAATTCATTCAGCCCCTTACTACTTACAGCTGCTGCTTCCATTCTTTTGACTGCGATTCTGGTGCCATCATCTAGCTGGCCCTTATATACAACACCAAACCCACCTCTTCCAAGCTCATTTTCGGGGCTGAAGTTCCGAGTAACATGTTTGAGAATTTGAACTGATATAATCAGATTTCCAGCTTCCATCACCTGAACCTCACTAGGCCCACTGCTTGTTCTACTTTGTGTATCACTTTGACTGTTTCCACCAGCATTACTAGTGTTATTTGCAACTGATATTTTTACAATTGAATCTGAATTATTTGATGGCCCTCTCTGATCAACAATGACAGTGCTAGGTGCTTCAACTCTTACAAGTCGGTGTCTCTTTTTCTTGTACAAGCAAAATACAACTACAGGTATAATCAAAAAAAGCACAACAGCTGCAGCAACAGGACCAACAATGATTCCAACAGGGGTTTGAGAAGATTTATTCTTTTTACTGTCATCCCCTGTTGTAGGGCCAGTTGGATTGGTGCCATTTCCGCTGCTTCCACCAGATGATGGGGAGATCACAGGAGGGATAGACCTATTTGGGGGTGCTGAAGGTACTGAAGAAGGGGGACTACCTGAAGGACTTGGCACAGAAGGATTTTCAGGAGAAGGTGATGGTATATCAATCAGACTATTGTTATCATAGCGAACAGTGACATTTTCAGCAAATTTTGGAACAGGGGGACTAAGATTATTATTACTGACATCTAGAATACTCAAATACTTCAATTGAGTTAAATTAGCTGGGATTTGACCAGAGAGATTGTTATCATTCAGCCTGATAGTCTTGAGAGAAGCCAGATTGACAAGAGAAGGTGATATATTTCCAGTGAGTTGCTTGTTAGGTAAACTGATTGAATTAACCATGCCATTAGCACATCCAATACCCCTCCATAAATTGCAGGGATCATTTCCAGCCCAGGACCCTGCTAGATCCACTGGGTAATTAAGTGTGGCTAGAAAATCCAAAAGAGCAGTTACTTCGGGTGCACAGAACTTACCAGGGTCAGGTTGACAAAAAGAATTACTACTGTAACTGAAACCACCAGCAGGAATCTTGAGGTTAGGAATTGATCCAGTAAGCTTGTTATTATCCACTGAAAGATTGGTGAGCGGCAAGTTCATGAATTCGGCAGGGATTGGCCCAACCAGGTCATTCTGATTTAGCCTTATATCTTTCAAAGATACACAGTTTGAGAGTGAAACTGGAATGGTTCCATTGAAATTATTCCCATGTAACCACAACTGTTCCAGAGACTGCATTTTGCCCAGCAAATCTAGTGAACCAAACAGACCGGGTGTATATTGGTTATTCAATTGGAGAACCTGTATTCCAGATCCAGAGAAAGTCGATGGAATGGCTCCTGAAAGTTTATTGTAGGCCAGTTGCAACACAGATAACTTTTCCATCTCCCCAAGAAAGTCTGGTATAGGACCAACAAGATTAACCTGGGATAATGACAGATTTTCCAGATTAACAGAAGCTTTTAGGTCCGTGGGAAGCTTCCATCCTTCCGTGGCATTGAGATTATTGTACTCCAAAGAGAAAAACTGCAAACTGGTCAATCCCACAAAGAAATCAGCAGGAATAGTGTCGAATTGGTTCGTGCCAAGGTAGCAAAACTGCAGATTTGATAGACCATTGAAGGTGGGTAAAATCCCTGACAAATTGTTTCTCTGCAAACTGATTCTCTGTAGTGCAGTAAGCTGATTGAAATTGGAGGGCAAGGTGCCCACCAGTCCAGCTTTAAAGAACTGAATCTGGGACACTCTGTTGCCACTTGTGCAATATATACCATTCCATTTATTGCCACAGGGATCAGTATCCCCATCAGGCCATTTCAGCAACTCTGGATTGGTTATCCCCTTCTTGAATGCATTCAAAATTGCCAGGTCTCCAGGGTCTGTTACCCCATTGACAACGGTTGTGTATGCCAACATAACTACGCAAAATGCAACAGAAAACAATACATCCAATCTACATCTCCCGTAACCACCCCTCATTGTTGCGAAATTCCCCGGATCTTATTACACAGTAGCTGTAACTGAATCCTCTTGTTCTTCGCAGAGTTTCCTACAACTGCATCCACAAGCACCAAAATGGTCAAAACAAGAGCATGCATTAAGCACTCAAAGTTTCATATTTTTTTCCTCTTATGTTTCTACAGGAAGTCCATGACCCCAATCCACCCAAAAGCTGAAATGGGTTTCCTTCCATCCATTATTTTGCGCATTCTACATTGCAGTTCCCACCACAAAATCCCTTTTCTGCCTTAAAGTAACAACTAAAATTATACCCCAAGAGATATTCAACATGACCCAGCAATCTGAAAAAAAAAGGATAATAAGTATCAAAAACCACTCAGCAATCTGCTTCAAGAAAGTCCAAAAAGCAAAGAGACATCAAACATCACCCAGCAATGACATTTTTAAAAAATTCCAAGATGCAATTGAGGTTAACCATGTAAATACAAACAATGGGCTGTTGTGTTGAAAAAGTAACTCAATGGTTAATGGTAAAGTCATGAATCACTGTGCTGACAGATCTGGCTTGATTCGAAAATGGCTGTAATCCATGATAAGATTAAAAACAAAGACAATTCAACTCAAAAGAAGAATCGGGTAATCAACTAAAAAAAATTATTGGGTTTTATTGATATCTTACCAGTGAGAGTACTGTGGAGGCCTTAATCCTGATGAGCTGTGTATCACACAGTGGGGCCTTCAAACATAAGGCCATTTCATGACCATCAAAGGTTACCCCACCACTCTCCATGGTCTAAATCATGACAAAGACACATAAAAACAGATACAGTCCTGTGAATCATTACAAAATACAGATGGTCCTCTCACCTCACCATATGACTGTTAAATGTCCTCCTTCCTAATCAATATCTTTTACTGAAAAACGAAAATAAAACAAGAATTGAGTTGCAGGACTTACCATATTTGTCCAGTCATTCCGACAATGCATTTGGTTTCGCACAGCAGTGCTCTGTTCCTCCTCCCATTAAACCTCATTTAGATGGCCCTTGTCATCAATACAAACAATAAAAAAGATCTATAATATAGGCAGAGAATTTTTCCCCGCGGATATTTGAAGTCAAAAAGACATTGCGGTGACAGCTAAAACAAAGGAACGCGATCCGAAATGCAAGGACGGTGGATCCCTTTAGGAGCTCTTAGACACATTTCCTAGAATGCACTCAACCATAATATTATGTACCTAAGAGGGGTATTGATGTCTTGTGTATTTTAGGGCTGGCCTAGTTATTTCCAGCTCTTATTGCTAAGGGCTCTACTTTCTCTTTTTAAAGCAATCTATAGCCTCAAATATAGGGGCACATGCATATAGGTAGAAATTTTTTAAGATATTTTTTACATGTCATTATGTAATTCAAGTGTCTAGAAAATGAATACTATTTCAAGTGTATAAAGAGGTGTCATTTTTCATTTAACTTTGTGTATATTTTGAGATAATGTTTTGGTATAGGTAGATAATAATAAATAGTATAATTTTGTGGTGGTGTTCATTTTTCTAATAGTTTATTCTTTTTACACATATTATTATAAGTCTAGCCCTATCTTATCTATTTGCATACATTTATACATTCATCTTATGTGCCCACTCAACAAACTTAACTATACACTCACTTCTATATAATGCAAGGATGGTAGATTTCTTTACAAGATCTTAAGTGGGTGGTTTAATGTCATGGAAGGACTCCACTTTCTCTTTTTAAAGCAACCCGTGGTACCAAATTATATAGGTAAAATTATTTTTTAGATATTATTTTCCTTGTCATTATGTCTTTCTAAGTACATAGAAAATTAATACTATGATGTGAAATATACAAAGTGGTATCATTTTTTATTTACTTGTGTATCTATTTTGAGATAATGGTTTGGTACATGTATATAATGATAAATGGTATAATTTGGTGGTGGGTTCATTCCCCTAATTTTTAATCTATTTATGCATAGATGTATTTTTATAAGTCTAGTCCTATATTATATATTCATATACACTTACACATTCATTTTATGTGCCCACTTAACACACTTATCTATGCACTCATTTTATTTAACCGTGTATCACTTTGATTTGATAATTATCTCATTTTAAAATAAATACAAGGTTGTAAGGGGATCACTCACAAACTTGTTGTCTTTTAATTTAAAATTTGAAAATCCAAATTAACCAAGGACGCCCCTTCACCCTTCTACCTTTAGTCGACTAAACATATGTTTCACATAAGTTGATGTAACATTCTAGTATTCAAATCATTTAATGCATCATTCTAATTACAATATAATAATTAAGAAATCATTCATTCTAGAGAGCAAACAATAGAAACATACTTTAATTTGGTTCAATACAAGGACTAAAAAGATTGCATACTTAAAGGTGCTTACCTATTTTTTTTAGTATTGTTTGATATTGAGGGATGGATATAGAAAAAAGCTCCTTATGACATAACATCTATTTTTTAAGATTATTTTACATATTGTCATGTTCCCAAGCATTTAAGAAGAGCAAAGCAAAATTCTCACATATCATGTGAACTTGCATATGAATACTACTATTTATCATGATGGATCCCATGTTTGAGTACAAATTTGTGGCTTTGAATTTGTTGCAAAGTCATAAATTAGTCTTCTAATAAAGAAAATATTGAGCACAAACTTCAAGGCAACTCGTCGAGAAAGAGTTGTTTCCAAGTCTAGCAACACATAGATTCCAATTCTTTATCCATTTGGTTTTCATTCTATAGTTATCAAGCTATGTATTATCCTTCATCTTATTTAATTTTGAAAGCACATTGTCTAATTTACTATTCTCAATTACCAAATCATCTTATTTAATTGATCAAAGTTGATGGTGCTTATTTGATTACATTTACTTAGCATGAATTAACCCATAAGAAAAAAAATAGTTCCCATTTTTATTTTAATGAACTTGTGTCATCCAACACATCCAACCTTCTTCTTATGATTTTACATTACATTTTCTTAAGGATGCATTATAGTTTCATGTATACTAATCCTTTTACACTATTGTGTTCCATCAATATTTTTTTTATTAGGGTTTATGTGCTCATTGTGATATTTTTTCATCCACCCTTGGCTACAACATTGGGGTTTCATTTTCAGATTTGATATACCATTTATATTTCCAACTTTTCAATATGAAAGTACACATTTGATCCTCTTTCCTTATGCCACCTATAATGAATCCCTACTTAAGCCCTTTCATGGTCCAAATCAATGAGTGAAGTTTATATTGTTGTTCATAAATGAGAATAATGAGGAGCATGATCGTGTGCTCATATGGATAATCAATGTTTGTAAATGTATTGACTAGTTTGGTTGATGCAAAAAGTTGTATGTGGCAAGTAGATATGTTTACAAGTAAACCATATGGACCTAGGACTTTACAAGTATTTTTTGCTGATCTCATTTCTTCTAAAGTGACTAGTACATATATTCCTACTCATGCCTCTATGATAGATTCCTCTTCTATAATTATTCTCTTACCCATACTCATTCTCATAGTATCATGGGCATTACTATTCCACTATTTACTATCTACTATTTTCCAAATTTACTCCACCGTATGGCCCAACTCTCATGTATTACCCCATATCATACATACTACCCATATGATACACCACACTTCCACATATATTTCCTCTACTATTATAAACCCTATTATTAACTCAAGCCAACATGCATACCTCATATCACATCCCATACTCTAAACAGCCTTAAGTATCATCCACATTCAATTCCTTTATACATGGATGCTACTCCATCCATCCGTCTCACTTCACATACATACACCCATATAGAGTATAGTAGTTCCCATTCTATCACCATCACTTTTTCTACCTAATTGTACCATTTCACAAAATAGATCAAGTAGAAAAGAATGTAAGTCTATTGATTGTGATGAATTTAGGGACACTGTAGACATACACATGTAACTTATAAATTATGATCTATATGCTATAACATATGCCCATTTTTTCCTTGAGATGTCTTGGTTTTTTTATTATTTTATAACTATTTATTGAGGGATGCAAGGTCATGCTCGTGCTTATGCTTTAAGTATTTTTTGGCGTTTTAACTTCACCATTTTTATATATAGTCTTGGTTGTGATTATTGTTCTTGTGCTATATGTTGTCTCTAGATCACCTACATATTTTGAGATGGTATTCATCAACATGTTAATCGTTGGTGCTTTTTTGAACTAAGATGTGTGCATGAAAGTATATCAAATTCCTTGTGAGGATTCAATGTATTTTGCAACAATTAGATTTTTTGAGATGCTTGTATTAAACTTCTTGTAATAAAATTATAAATGTGGTCATTTAATTATCTCAATATTATCATTTTAATTTTAAATTTTTTCATGATTAAAAGATATAAATGATGTTGAACCTCATTGGATGATTTTCATGTGCTTTAACTATTATATATTGAGTATGTATGATTGACATGTGTTAATTGTGCAAGTACAAGGTTATTTATCCACCCAATATGTAGGTATAAGTTATTTGATAGTGGTGGTTGCAATGTCCCTTCCAATGATTTTAAGGAAATGATAGATTTTGAAACACAAACTACAATATTAATTAACATAGACATTGTCTTTGTAGTGGCTCTCTTGTTTGCTCCATGCATGACATCCTAATAGATGTGGATTTGGCATTATGTTGTGTTAGTGTCTCTATGTAGTTGGATGAGATCTCTTGTGATGTCTTGTTTTGACTCTAGATGTTTTATTTGTTTCTATATGTGATTAGTTGAGCTCACGATATGTTTTTACCTTATGATCATGTTGAACTCAAGAGGCGTTGGTGCCCTCTATTTATGATGTACATTAAGGATTAAATATGGAATGACCAGTGTCATAACATTCTAATGCATATCAATGTCATTCATACTAGACCCTCATTTGTTCAAGGTCTTGCTTGGAAGATTAGGAGTAAGCAAAACATCAGATTTTGGGAGGATATCTATATTTTAAACTCCCCTTTAAACCAGTTACCCTATCTCTCTCCTTGTATGCATGCTTGCAAGGATAATTTTGGTGGTCTGGTGGTAGATTATTGGCATAATGGAGATTGGGTTAACTTGAAAGAAATTGACCATGTGTTTTCTCTTATTCAGGATGCCTTCATAGTTGTGGTTCTCTCGGACTTTCATGGATGAGCTCATTTGGAAGGATAATTCTTCTAGTATCTTCTGCTTTCAATATGGTGTCCCTGAAAGTTGATCCTCCCCCTTGTTGGGCTCGGACTGGCTTAAAATCTCATTCCTAAGGTGAATATTTTTTTTTGGTGTTCCCTTCAGAATAAAATCCTGACTATTGATAATCTTTGTCGTAGGGTTTTTTTACTTAACCAACAGGGCAGTCTTTGTTTGAAAGACCAAGAATCAGTTGATCATATATTCATCCATTGTCCTTTTGTTGTCTCTATCTAGTCTAAGATCTTATCTTCCCTCTCGATGAGATCCTCTTTCCCTAATAGTATCTAGGAGGTTTTTTAAGGATGGTGTTGTCCTTTTAGTGGAAAGACTCTCAAGATCCTTTGGAATTATATTCTCCCTCATACTTTATGGGGTATATGGAAGGAGAGAAATAATCACATTTTTCATGATTTGTCTCTTTCTTCTAATGCGGTTGAATTCAAAATTAGGAGGGCTATCTCTAAAAATGTCAACATTTCTAGGGATCTTCCCTTTCTATTATCCTCCTCTGATTAGGATATTTATTTCCTATGGAAGGCGAATTATAAGAACTTTGGGAGAACCCCTAATAATACTAGGGAAGATGTGGCATGGGGTTTCTCGCCTATTGGCTGGGTCAAGATCAATTTTGTTGGGGCTTCAAATGGAAACCCTAGTAAGGCGGGTTGTGGTGGATTTATTAGAGATGATAAAGGTTCTTTGGTGGTTGTGTTGAGCGTCATTTTTACATGAGACAACGACTAGGAATTTATGTGAGAAAATTCTTCTCTTGGAAGAATGATATTAGTCAATCTCAAGGTTCCTTCAGTGCACTATACTTTTCAGTGGCCCAAGTTGGATTCTTCAACATGGTGGGCTGGTGTTGCGTCACCAGGGCAACAGTGGCACTGGGACCTCTAGGAGGTGTAGGATTATTATTAGCCTGTGGGTCAGGTAGAGTGGGTTACATTCCTGGGGGAATACCATCAGTTAGAGCTTCTCTTCTGCTTCTTAGATTATAGTTGTTCCTATTATTGTTCTGAAAAGCATGGATCTTAGAGTACTCAAGCTGACTTTGCTGATTGAAAGGGAAGACAAATTCCTCTTCAGTGGTGTTGTCCATAGGACCTCCCTCTGTGACCGAGTCATAAGAATCGAAGACCATGGCACCGAAATGAGTCTGGGAGTTATCAGGATCTTGGCTCTGTTGATTGGAAAACTCTGCCATGTACTCGTTATATGATTAGTGTATGTTGGGAGCTTGAGTTAAATTGATCTCGGATGAGTTGAAGGTATTGGCATTATTGGAGGGTATGATGTCATTATTGGGGCATGTGTTCCATGTTCTATTTTTTTTTGTTGACCGAACTATTTATCTTGAGAAACATTCCCATAACCTCCACTATTATTGTTATTGTTGTTGTTGTAACTACCATAATTATAATTTTGATTTTGATAATAGGTGTTTGGGGCAGTAGTCAGTCATTGGTAGTTTCCCTAGTTTTGAGGTGGATTAAGCTTCATTTTGGTGATCTCACTTGTTAACTGGGACAATGTCTTTTTCATGGCATCCAACTCATTCACTAAAGCATGGTCCAACTCATTTGGGACAACAATCTTTTGTTCACATAGGGTTGCCTTGTGTGCATCATATCTTAGGTATGTGATGGCGAGTGGTGGGGCAACAGTGTATGGGGCTGACACCAGATTGAGTCTTGAGGTGTGTTGCACCGGGAGCTGATTATTTGCTACGAATGGACCAATCATGGCAGTGTTCCCTAATGTTGGTGAAACACCATAGTTTCCACCTCCTTGTGAATCCATTTGTTAGGTAAATGTGCTAGCTTCGTTACATACTTTCTCCAGAGTGTCTATGTCACCTGGGGGTAGCCTCTTCAAGAATATGGGCATTAATGGATCCAAGGCATGCAGGTACACTTGTATAGAAGCCCCAACTAGTATGGTATAAGGAGCCTCTAACTTTTGGTACATCTTATGGAAATGGTGATTGAACATGGCAATTGGTTTGTTATGGTCTTTTCTCACTGAGATGAACTGGTGGTGAAGATTTGTCAGATCTACATATAGCTTGAATTGATTGAGGAATTTAATTTTAAATTCTCCCCATGTTGAAATGGATGCTTATGGCAAGTTCAAGTACAAATTATATGCAAACTCCCCCAATGTGTAGGGGAAAAGGTGACACACAACATCCTGATGTGCAATCTCCTTGCAGTTACATAATTCTTTGAAGGCACATATGTTTTCTTTCATTGCCTTGGATTCCCCATAGATGAAGCATGGATAGAATTTCTCAAGGTTTTTGGGCAGCTCATGGAGCTATCCTTGTAGATCCAATGGAGAACTTTGTGCATTTGTGAAGAAGGCCATTGGAGCTGGTTGTGGAGCAGCAGTAGGCGGGGTAGCGATGTGCAGAAATGGAGGAAGATTAGGCTGATATGAAACACCCCCTCCTTGTTTTGCTTTACTACTGGGAGGCCTGAAAATTTTCTGAGTTCTAAGAATTCCCCTTTGTTTGGTGAGGATCTAAGGACTCTTTCAAACCTTTTAGGAGAGAAAGATCCAATATTCTGGTCTCTCCCTTTCGAGGGCCCTCCTTCTAGCGCCACTTCTATTGAGCGTTGTTTTTACATGAGAAAACAGCTAGGAATTTACGTGAGCAAATTCTCCTCTTAGAAGAATGGTATTAATCAATCTCAAGGTTCCTTCTGCATTGGGTCTCAATCGCTTGGATAGCTCAACTAAAAATAAATGTGAATTTGTTCACGAGGAGGCCTTTACTAGTTTGTATCTCGAAAAAGGACTGCAAAACAAACTTTAAAAATAACAATACTTTCTTTTGGGATTTTCAAATCTTTTAAATGAAAACAATGCTAATCTAATTAATCTATCATAATTGATATGCAAGGAAGATTAGAGACAAGGTAATGAGAATTTGAAATAAATTTTTTGAAAGAAACTAATGGACATAAACCAATATCACACTGCTTCACGAATTAAAATACCAAGAAGATGAGGAAACCCACAAAATCAAGATCTAAATAAATCACAATCTCATTTAGGCAGATGTAATCATCAATGAAAACAAACGTAGACGTATAATAAGTCAAAACTCATCAGATCACGAAGCCACCATGTATGTGCACACACATGAGACAAGTTTATCTTCAAAGCACCAAAAAAGAAGAGAGATCTTCTCAATAATTTCTCATAACAAAGCAATGTAGCATAGGAAAACACCTCGAACTAAAAGAATTGTAGATATAAATCACCACACAATCAACTGGTTCTTTGAAATAAACAAATGAGCAATTCATACATTCATAAATTTAGCAAAGATAGCAGAATAATCACACCACGATTGAAGCACCAATTGTATGTATTGTATTATGATAAAAATTTGACTTTAATTACATTGAGTTCATACAATTTATAGAGTTGTGCTCTCAATTTCGTAGCTAGGGTTTTGGCTACATGGAAAGTTGAAAATAAATCTAAACTAGAGATAACATGAAAAAACTATGCCTAGAACAAGTTTAAACTACCCTAGCATGGAATTAAACCTCGTGCATTACAAATCTAGAGTAGATCATGCATAAAATAACTCAAGAACAAAACTGGAACTCATGCATGTTCTTCATGAAACTTTGTGATCATGCCCTTTATTCTCTGTTATGGCTCTCCTAAGTGGACTCAATTAGAAGAGGCCCTCGAATCATGTAGAAACAACCCTCTTGACATGATCTCTCTGACTGAAAAAACAACTTGAAGATGACTAAAGTTAAATGACAATCATGCCCAGAAATTGCGGATCCCAATCGTTCCCCCGAAAAAATGAAGCTCCAGAATTGACTAAGTGTGGAAGTGACCCTTTCTCAACTTTTGGACTTTCAGAGGCCGAAAATACTCTAGGGCCAAAATGCCAAAAATCTAGGTCTTCAAAACTGGCTAAGTGTGAAAAATGTTTTTTCCTCTATACAAAATTTGGCTAAGTCAAAACTAGGTGTCTACTAACTTGGGAGGACTTCTGGGTGAGCTTTGCGAAACCTATCCACAATCTCTTACACTTCCTTGAAGTTAGCAATTTTGACCCCATTAAGGAGTTCTTGTTGTTTCTCCCGGAAGGTGAGTAATTCCACTGCAAACCCCTTTATTTCCTCCTCCCAAGATATCATCTTTTGAATTTACTCCCTCTGATGAAACATCTGATGGAGGTCTTCTTTTGTACTTACTCCTTTGAAGATATCCAGATATTGATTTACAATGACATTTACAGGATGCATTGTTTGTTCATCTTCTTCTTCATATAAATCTAGGTCCAACCCTTCGAAAAACTTATGCATTTCCCCCACAAAAAAGTAGACCTTTATCCCTCTTTTTATTCATTCTCTTCAACACCTTTTAAAAAATGATCAAAGTGCTAGTAATATCTTGGATTCATATCTCAAAATTATCCAATTTTGACCCCTCATACACCTTGACCAAAACTTGGAAGCGTTGCTTCCTTATTACTACGAGATCCTCCAGTGCCTTTTGCCACTTCAGGATTTTCTCCTCCATACCATCCTTGATGTAGAGGTGGCAAAGGAATATGGTGGATCCAAGGTCCAAATACAGAAACTCAATCAAATGCACAATTCAATCTAGTGACCCAAGATAGCTTCAATAAGTGAAATGGTAAATTATCCCCCAACCAGTCTTATGGTGTGATCCAATAACCCTAATTTATGTAATCCAAGGTAAATAAATAGGTTCCAAACTTTCTTCAAATGTGCAAACACCACAACTTCAAAATTCACCAAGTTAGGACTAACAAGCTGTCTTGTAGCCCTGCAGCAGCACTCACAAGGCTTTTCCTTCAAATTTTCCCAAAACACTAGGCAAATAAATCATATATTTGAGTACCCTTTATGGATTAACTTAACATACCAAAAGGACATGGTAGGTTGTTTGGAAGATATATGACTATTCACACTATTTCTCATATTTTTTAAGGCCTAAAACTCATGCATTTACAAAGGAAGTACTAACCAGTCAAAATCCCAGACTCCAAATCTTTGCATAGTGTCATGAATAGGTTCAAATCAGAGGAATATGAAGTCAATTTGACTCCAAGAGGTTTCTAGATACAAAAGCCCCAATTTGTGCCCTCAAAACCCTTAAATCTAGGGCTTCCTCAATGTCATGCTTCCCAAGGTTTCCAACCACAACTGAGGGTTGATTCACCTTTTCCTCCATATGAATTCACATAATCAATCATAAAATTGACCCCTCCTTAAGGCCAAATAGCTACTGTTGTAGCATACCAAGCAACTTCCATTAGTTTCCTTTCACAAAATTGGTGATCACCAAGAAATTAGTACTTTATTGCATCAAATCATGTTAGTGGATTAAAATACATATTGTTACAATGTCATTCCATGGATTACAGTGCCCAGGGGTCATGGAATGACCATACCCAATTGGAAAATTAACAAAACTATTAAAGGAACTGCTTTAGTAACACTGCTAGTCAGAATTGATTGAACAAAATTGCAAGTACAGAATTCACCAAAGCATGGATAAGAAATATGATCAGTGTCTAATCATTCCAAAGCATCAAAAATACAAAACCAGTTGCAAATATATTCAAAACAATTTCAATAAGTCAAGAAAGAGCATTTGAAAGAGGTTTTCCTTCTCCAAAACTTGGCACAATCCGTACAAATACCTGCTCCCCCCATACAATGGATTTGTGAAGCATTTAATAAACTTCTAACAACTACCCCAACCAATCCAAATTAGTTGGATGGATTAATTTTCCCTAAAACAATAATAAAATCTAATTCCCTCCTAAATGTCCATAACCGTTATAATTTGAAAATTCAAATTTATAACTTTGTAACTTTTGAATATTTGCAATTGCTAAGTGATGAAACTTTACCAAATCACCTAAATGGACTTATTGACCATTATTAAAAATTAATTTAACCTATTTGAAACTTGTAACACCTAATTCCAATCTAGACTCCTAAATTTGGTCCTAAGGCTTATGAGGCCTTTTAGGACTGATTACACATTTTCCATTCTTATTACATGAAATGACCTCACAGGCCATTATAGGTGCCAAAATCCTCCAGTTGATGTCTTTGGATGTCTTTATATTCTCTGATGGCTCCAAGTGTGGCTTCATAGGTATTTGGGTTTCTTTATGTCTTCTAGGTTCCCCTGCACCAATCCTCCTCACTCATAATTTCAACCAAAAATGTGATTCCCTGAAGAATACCTCTAAAGGGCCTTAGAATATTCTTGAGAGTTGCCCCAAAAAAATCTTCAAAATCTACCTTACAATCTGTACATGCATGAATGAAAGAATGTGGGACATCCACTGGGGCTTTTGTATCACCCCACCTCTCCAAAATAGCCTATAATGAGGCCTCAGGGCTATCAGGGTCAATGGGACCCACTATTTTAAGAATGAATTTCTTCATTTCTTTATTTTGTTCCATTAATGCCTTGATCTTCTCTTCATCCTTATCCATGAAGCCTAAAGCATGCTTTAGTCCTAGTGTAGCTAGAGTCTTACTTCCCTCTCCAGTTGGCTCTCCTAGGTCTACCTCTTCCAGCACATAATCATTTGGAGTGACTTCAACCATATTGATACTCATTGTAGGGACAACCACCTGAGCCTTCCACATGCCTGCTTGATCTTGCATTACATATGAAAGGGTCCTTGCCTGGGGACTAGATCCTATTTGGTGGAATGCTCATCCCAACACTGCCATGTCAGTATCATCATCGTTTGTGTATACCCTTACCCTTGGTTGAATCTGATGTAGGAGCATCTCAGGTCCTTGGAAATCCTGTGTCATAAAAAAGATATTTGTAGTTCCTTCTTTAACCGAGTTGGTTTGGTGTTGCTCGATTTCCTTTGTCCACCGGTGTTGGTCGATTATCTCTTTGACACTCGGTGAATTTCCTTGGCGCTTGGTGATGCTTGTCTGGAACTCAATTTCCTTGCTTACCAAGTTGTTTATTTTGGATTTCTGTTGAGGCCAAGTCTTGCATTGATTATTGGTCATGGATTTAATGTTGGCACCTATCATTGGGAAGCGTGTGGACCTAGATCTAGTTGTCCCTTCCGTTAATGGTGGATTTGAAGGCTGACTTATTCAATAGCCTCTTGTATAAATGTAATTTTTTGGTTAGAGTTTAGGAGTGAGTTTAGATAGGAGATAGAGGATAGAAGATTAGAGATTGTTGGTAGATCCTCGCATGTTGGAGGACTTATGTACTTGATTGTAATATCTGGCCTAAACTAGGAAGGCCTTACAACCTGACATGTATGAATCAATTTGAAGATAATATATGAAAGTGATCCCTTCATTCTCTCTCTCACTTGTTGTGTTGTTGCTTCCATGTGTTGTTCTATAAGGTGGATTTGGTTAGGGTGTGCCTTTGGGCCCTCTCATTGTTCCTCCCTTGTGTCAGGTGGTATTAGAGCGACGTGAGATCTGGATCTATGTTTGTGAATCTAGGTTTGAAGGTTCCTTCTTTTGAAGCCCTAGTTGAATTGTTGTAGGGTGGAAGATTGTGATTTGGCCTGCAATTGTAGAGGGTTTTCAAGATGGTTCATGGGAGGCAAGATGCGGATCTAGGATTGGCAGACATGTTGAGACAACTTGCTACTAGATTGGAGGCTATTGAAACAACCTAGAGAAGATGAAGACATCTTGAAGATGTTAGTGATGATGAAATTGAAGAGGAAAAAGGTGATGTAGAACCTGTACCTATGATGGATTAGGGTGAGGAAAGATTGTTGAAGGCTTTGATAAATTTGAAATCTACACCACACTTTAATCCTCCTGAGTATAGTGGAAAATTGGATTCTGATGAATTGGTGGACTGGATCACCGAGATGGAGAAGTTTTTTGAGTATGAGAATGTACCTGAGGAAAAGAAGGTGAAAATTGCAAGCACAAAGTTGAAAAGTCATGCATCCTTATGGTGGAAATGTCTGCAGCTGGATAGAAAGAGGAAAGGCAAAGACAAAATCAAGGTATGGAATAAAATGGTGAATAAATTGAAAGGAAAGTTCTTACCTTGTGATTATCAGATTAACCTAGTTAGGCGAATGCAAAGTTTGAGGCAGAAATATAGCTTAGTAAAAGAATATACTAAGGAATTATATAGATTAGATATCAGATCTAGACATGATGAAGATGAGGTGGAAAGAATTTCTAGATACTTGAATGGTTTAAGAGTTTCCATCCAAGAAGAAATCAGTTTGGTCAAATTAGAGAACATTGAAGAGGCTTATCAATTTGCATTGAAAGATGAGGAGAAATTGAACAAGAGACATGAGAAAAGACAAAGAGGTAGAGGTGGTAGATTACCTAGAGGAAGAGGTAGATCTCATGGTGAAAGTAGTAGATCTAAACCTGAAAAGACAAGTCTAGATAAAGGCAAGACCAAGAGGAAAGGTGAAAGTTCATCTAGAGGTAGAGGCAGTAACTACTGAGGTGGTTCTAATAGAGGTGGTTTCTGAGGAACTTGTTACAATTATGGAGAAGAAGGACATAGATATTTTGAATGTACACATGCAAGTAAGAAGCCTATAGTAGTAGAAATGCCTTAGTGCAAGAAGAGTCACTGAATGAACCTGAGAAGGAAAATAACTTGATGGTAAGGAGAGCACTTTGGAGTGAAAGTAATAAGGAAGATCCGTTAAGGAAAAGTTTGTTCAAGACTAGATGTAGAGTTTCTGATAAAGTTTGGAAGGTAATCATTGATAGTGGTAGCTCAAAGAATCTAGCATATGAGGAAATGCTCACAAAGTTGCAGTTGAAAAGGTTGGAACATCCGAAGCCCTATCATATTTCATGGATCAAAGATGAGCATACACTCTTGGTAAGTGAACAATGTTATGTGAATTTGAAAATTGGAAAGTACTATGATAAGTTGTTGTGTGATATCATGCCTATGGATTGTTGTCATATTTGGTTGGGTAGACCTTGTCAATATGATAGAAATGCTATATATGATGGGAGATTGCATAAATATACTATTTGGGCTGATGGAAGAAGACAAATATTGTTACCTTTGATTAAAGAACCTATTAGTAATGTTTGCACATCTGTGAAAGTTTTCTTGATGGAAGGAAGAAAGTTTGTTAAGGATTTGAAAAAGAATGATGTATGTTTTTCTATGATTCCTAACAAACCGAGTAAGAAAATAGAGGATAGTATCCCTGAGGAGATTGATAAGTTATTCACTGAATATAGAGAAATTATTTTTGATAATGTACCTAATGGTTTTCCACCAAAGAGAAGCATTGATCATTATATGGATCTAATCCCTGGGGATAGTTTACCAAATAAGGCACCACATCCATTGACACCTATCCAGAATTAGGAATTGAATCGACAGATTCAAGAATTGTTGCAGAAAAGTTTGATTAGAGAAAGTCTGAGTCCTTGTGTAGTACCTTTTGTATTGGCACTGAATAATAATGGAGAATGGTGAATGTGTATTGATTCCAGGGAAATCAACAAGATAACAGTGAAATATAGGTTTCCTATACCGAGAATGGATGACATAATGGATAGTTTGACTGGTGCAAAGTATTTTCCAAAATTGATTTGAAGAGTGGGTATCATCAGATCAGAATTAGAGAAGGTGATGAGTGGAAGACTACTTTCAAGACAAAAGAAGGTTTGTATGAGTGGTTGGTTATGCCTTTTGGTTTAACTAATGCACCGAGTACTTTTATGAGATTGATGAATGAAGTTTTGAAGAAATTCTTGGGCAAGTTTGTGATTGTATACCTAGATGATATTCTGATATTCAGGAAGACCAAAGAAGAACATTTGTTGCATGTTAGACAAGTATTGCAGAGGTTGAAAGAAGAAAAGTTGCTGATAAATATGAAAAAGTGTTCATTCATGAAAGAAGAGATTGTGTATTTGGGATTTGTGATTTCAGTTAATGGTTTGAAAATGGATCCTGAAAAGGTTGAAGCTATTTTGAATTGGCCTATACCTGAGAATGCTAGTGAGGTAAGATCATTTCATGGTTTGGAAAATTTTTACCAAAAGTTCATTAGGAATTTTAGTTCAATTTGTAATGCTCTGACTGAGACTATGAGAGGAGATAAAAGAGAATTCAAGTGGACACGTGGAGCTGATAAAAGTTTTGAGACTCTAAAGAAAAAGGTTGTTGAGTTGCCTATGTTAGCATTGCCTGATTTCAATAAGGTATTTCAAGTAGAATGTGATGCAAGTGGAAGTGCAATTGGATCTGTATTAAGTTAAGAAGGTAAACTTGTTGCTTTCTTTACTGAAAAGTTGAATGATGCAAGAAGAAAATATTTTATGTATGATCAAGAATTCTATGCTATTATTCAAGAACTGAAGAAATGGAGACATTATTTGATACTGAGTGAATTTGTGTTGTATACCGATCATAAGGCTTTACAGTATTTGGGTTGTCAGAATAAGTTGAATCAGAGACATAAGAAATGAGTTGAGTATTTGCATAGTTATACATTTGTGATAAAGCATAAGAGTGGAGTCACTAACTGAGTTTCTGATGCATTGGGTAGAAGAAGATATTTGATGACCAAGATTAGAATTGAAGTTCTTGGCTTTGATGAGATGAGATATTTGTATGAAACTAATCCTAATTTTTCTGAGCCATGGAGAAAGTGCAGAGCACCTATTCAAGAGAAACCGAGTACAAAATGGGAAGAATATTTTATTCAAGAAGGTATGTTGTTTAAAGGTATTCAGTTGTGTATACCGAGAGGACCAATGAGAACTAATTTGATAAAGGAGAAACATAGTAGTGGTTTGGCTAGATATTTTGGTATTGATTAAACATTGAATTTGCTTAAGGAGAAATACTTTTGGCCACAGTTGTATAAAGTGTTAATATGATTTAGAACAACAGAGAGGGGGGGGGAGGGTGAATCAATTGTTCTCAGGTCCAGATGTATAAAACAAACTTCAAAAACTTTTCTTTAAATCAGATCTAACAACCAAAACTGACTCGGTCATCACTAATTCTATAATAGAAACATATAACATTGTAGTCCACTACCCAGCTGTATCTAACTTGTAAAACAAAAAAATGTTCAAGCCAAAACATTCACACAAGCATTGACACTAGGATTTATAGTGGAAACCCAATCTAGGAAAAACCACTTTGTAACATGCTACTATTATTTTCACTCTTCTAAAGTGAGCTCGATTAAAAGCCAACCTTGTCAAAGGTTACAATACACACTATTAGATGTGACCCAGTTAAAGGATTTCAATCACTCTATTAGAAGCGAGCCTTGTTATAGGACTTACATACACTCCATTAGAATGCAACCTTGTTCAAAGGATTTAAACATATGACTGTTAGGTCAACCTCTGTTAAAAGGATTTTGACTGTTGCAATGGTTAGAAAGTAGCAAAAGTACTGATCTGAAAAACATACAACTCACTTTGCAAAGATCAGATCCAATTTCATACACAAATGTTGGTTTACTGACTTTGAAACTTTTCCATCTCCATCTCTGATCTACTCGAAACTTTTCCTTCAAGCAATCACCACACTTCTCCTTCAGCCTTTTTGCTTAAACAGTCAATAACATCTATTGATCTTCCAAAATCCTCTTTTCACCCATGCACACACATACCTTATGCTTAGGTTCCCTTAATACTTCCTCAATTAGGTTAACTCATCTTTTTCCACTCAATCTCCTTCATAGATCTTAGGGTTAGGTCAGATTCATTGAATCTAACTGCTTTATGTTCTTCAGATCCTTTTCTAGAAACATCTCAAATCTCTTAAAGATTTACAATAAAACATTTTTCAGTGCATTAAATGTTTTCAAACAATCAATAAATAAAGTCAACACATTTTACATAATCCAAGAATTCAACAATGTCGGCCCCAAATCTAAATTCTCTTCAAATATAAAAATATTGATGTCGGTCAATACTATGATCAAATACTCAGTCTTCACGTAGAAAGCTCGGTCATTACTAAAAATGTTTCCTCGGCTTATATTTTCTTACTCGACAATTAATTGATGTTCGATCAACACTAGAATTTTGCTCGGCATATACTAACTCGGTCGACACTAACATCACTTGGCTTGAACATGATTTCTCTATTTTTGCTTGGTCAAGCCTACCAGTTTAGTCTTCAATCTTACTAGGATAAACAATACATTCTCTCATCATTGTACAACATAGTCAAGTACACTTTGTAGTATCAAGATAACTCAACCTTTCCTTAGGTGCTATTGTTACCAACCTTGCCTATCCCCTTAGCAACACTCAAATAGATATAGTACTTTCCTAAGTAGCAACAGTCTTACCAGTTAAGGTTTTACATCAATGAAAACACAGTAATTGCTTCAATTGTAGTTTCCAACAATCTCCCTCTTTGGCATTGATGGCAACACCATATGATATCACTTGAATAACACATGGATTACCAACCAATCCAAAAAATTTATCTGTCCATCAGAATTTTTTTTTTTAATATCCTTAGCTTCATTCTGATTCAGAATCTATTAGCCTCACTTCTATGACCGTCAGAAATATCCATATCTCCCTCCATCTTGATCCTTCATTTCAGTTCATCATCTCCTTACTTTTCCTTTCAGTGTCATGTGTTATCATATCATCTCAGTTCATCTCCCTCTTTGACAAAAATGCTAAAGCAGCAACTAAAACATACATCCATCAAATGTAGATATTATTTGTGCAGCTCAATATTTCTCCCTCTATCATCATGCTTATGACTGATTCCTTGTCTTTTCTCTACTTCACAACTCTAGGCTAGTCCTAAAGTGTGACAATCTTCTGCATCAATTTGTCAAATATTCTGCTGTAGTATATTTGATGTAGTGCTCCTAGCTTAACTAGGCAGCCTCAGTTAGGGGAAGGACCCCTAATTGACTTCTCAAATACTCATGTGCTTCTTTAGATAAACCTTTAGTGAATATGTCTGCTAATTGTTCCTTTGTATTCACATATTCCATCTGAACTTCTTTATCTTGTACCAATTCTCTCAAGTAGTGATACTTGATTGCTATGTGCTTGGTCTTAATATGCATCATTGGATTCTTAGAAATGTTGATAGCACTTGTGTTGTCACAAAAAATAACAACAGGTTCAGTGATTTCTTCTTTCATGCCTACCAAAAATTGTTTTATCCATATCAAATTTGAACAGTTTACTGCAACAGCAACATACTCAGCTTCAACAGTAGATTGGGAAATGCAATTTTGTTTCTTTCTCATCCAGGAGACTAATCTCTATCCAAGAAAGAAAGCTCCACCACTGGTACTCTTTCTGTTATCTACATTTCTTGCCCAATCAACATTTGTATATACTCTTAGTTCAAATATTTCATCCTTCTTGTAATATAGCCCATAGTCGGTAGTCCCTTTCAAGTATCTCATAATTCTTTTTACAGCCATCATGTGTGTTTTCTTAGGATTGGCAGAGAATCTTGCCACAATCCCAACAACTAGTGCAATATCTGGTCTACTATGTATAACATATTGCAATTTTCCAATCATGGATCTGTACAAAGTCTGGTTTACTTCTGCAACATCATCATTCTTAGATAACTTTTGTCTAGTAGCCATAGGAGTACTCACTGGTCTAGAATCTTCCATCCCAAAAGTTTTTAGTATTTCATTAACATACTTAGACTGTGTAATGAAAATTCCTTTCTTCATTTGATATACTTGTAAACCAACAAATAATTTGATCTCACCAAACATGCTCATTTCAAATTCAGTTTGCATTTCATTTGAAAATCTTTTACACAAAGCATCTTGTCCACCAAAAATAATATCATCCACAAAATTTTTTGCCAACAGGATACCTTTACCTTCTTCATCTTTCATGTATAGATTGCTTGTGTCATTTGTTCTTGAAAATCCAATATGTATCAAGTAGTTATGCAACTTCTCATACCATGCTCTGGGAGCTTGTTTTAATCCATATAGTGCTTTGTTTAGTTTTCATACCATGTGTCTTCTGTTTGGATCAATAAAACCTTCTGGCTGTTCTATGTAAACTTCTTCTTCTAGTATACCATTTAAAAATGCAGACTTGACATCCATTTGATATACCTTGAAATCTTTATAAGTAGCATATGCAAGCTGAGTTCTTACTCCTTCCAATCTAGCTACAGGGGAAAATGTCTCCCCATAATCTATTCCTTCTTCTTGTGCGTAGCCTTTGCATACTAGCCTAGCTTTGTTCCTTGTTATTTCACCCTTTTCATTCAACTTATTCTGGAACACCCACTTTGTTCTTATAACATTTTTGTTTTAAGGTCTCGGCACTAGAGTCCAAGAATAATTCTTCTCTATCTGGTCTATTTCTTCATTCATTTCTTGTATCCAATCTTCATTTTCTAATGCTTCTCTAGTTGACTTAGGTTTAAATTTACATAGTAAACATGTTGGATCCTTTGTCTTACTTCTGGTCATAATTCCAGTATGTTTGTCTCCAATTATCTGTTCAGGCTTGTGATGTCTTCTTACATATTTTGCCAAAATAGGTTTAGCTCTTCTCTCCTCTATTTCATCAGGTTCCTCAACAAGATTGTCAGATTCAGCTTTTGAATGCTTGGAAACCTCTTCCTGATACTCGGCAACGTTATCTTGTCGCTCGACATGTTCTTGTTATCTTTCGACACTATTTTCTGATGCTCGACAACATCTTCCTGTCACTCAACATTTCTTACCCGAGACTCAGCATCAGGTGCAAGTCTGTTACTTGTCTCTTCTTCTTCTTCAATATACACAAAAGATCTATAATCTTTTGGTTCTCTTTTGCTGTCAACTTCATTTCTTTCTGCATACTCATCAACTTTGACATTCACACACAATTTTGTTAGTGTTAGAGTTCAAACACTTATAAGCTTTACTTTTTGTGGAATACCCTAGGAATATGCCTTCATCACTTTTAGCATCAAACTTTCCATTCCTATTGTGTTTTAATATATAGCACTTGCTTCTAAAGATTCTAAAGTATTTAACACTCAGTGCATGTCAATACCATAATTCATAGGGTGTCAGATTTGTATCTTTCTTGATCTGTACCCTGTTAAGAGTGTAGACATCTATACTTATATCTTCTTTCCAGTATTTCTGTGCCACATTCTTATCAATCACCAATGTCCTTGCACAATACAAGATAGATCTATTTCTTCTCTCTGCTATACCATTCTATGGAGGTGTTCTAGGTGCAGACATCTGTCTTTTGATTCCTCTTTCATTGCAAAGCAGATTGAATTCATTTGATGTAAATTCTCCACCTTGGTCAGATCTAAGACATTTCAGGTTCCTACCTGTCTCCTTCTCAACTTTAGCCAAATACCACTTAAAGAATTGAAAAGCATCAAATTTTTCTTTTAGAAATATTACATGCATCATCCTGGTATGATCATCAAAAAATAAGATAAAATATCTAGCACCACAGTAACTTTGTACACCCATAGTTCCACAAAGGTCAGTATGAACCAAATCTAAAATATTTTTAGAAGTAAAGGATTTTCTCTTAAAAACTTGACTTTGTCATTTTTCCTAACTGGCATTCCTTGCACATCACATTCTCAAGTTTCTTCAATCTAGGTAGACCTCTTACTTTCTTCTTCTTACTTACCTCTACCAGATTATCAAAGTTAACATGACATAGCCTCTTATGCCATAACCAAATGTCATCAAGTTGTACAACCATACATGCTTCTTCAGATAGGTCAAGATAGAACAAATTACCTCTATTCTGTTCTCCAATTTCGATCAGTTCACCAGTAGCATCAAATATTTTAGCTTTCTTGTGATGAAATTCCACTTGGTAACTAGTGCTATTGAGTTGTGCAACACTTAGCAGATTATAATTTAGACCTTCAACCCAATATGCATTTTCACAAGAGATCTTATTAGTTAGTTTAATCAAACCTTTTCCTCTAACAAGACATGGTGCATCATTACCAAATTTTACACTTTTACCTCTATAATGATGTAAGGTCTCAAACTTACTCTTGTCACTAGTCATGTGATGTGAACAACCACTGTCAATAATCCATTTGTCACTCTTGTTCACATAGGAGATCAATGCAGTTTTCTCATCCTCATCAAATTCATCTTTCATTGCAACATAGACTGCCTCAATTTCAAAATCATCACTATTAGTGTCAATTTCTTCTTCAACAATGTAACAAGATTTCTTACCTTTTCCTTTGTAGTCTTTTTGCCTTCGATAGCTTTTGTCATCTCTTCTATCTTTGTGTTTGCTTTTTTTTTCTTCATCTTTATCACTCCTATCAAGACATCTAGCAGCTATATGACCAACTTTATTACATGCAAAACATATAATAGGGAGTTTACCTTTATATTTTCCTTTTCCCCTTCTCAGTCTTCTAGCCATAAGAGCTTCTAGATCTTCAAGTTCTTCATCAGAAGTGTCACTGTCACTTTCACTTTCACTGATGCATCTTTCTTTTTCTTTCTTTTGCTTGTTCAGAACTAATTGTGACTTAAAAGAAGATTCAACATTACCAATACTACCAATAGTGAAGTTATCATAGTTAGAGAGTTCAAAAGTAGTGAACTTGCCAACCAAACTTTCCAAAGTAAGCACATTTGTAGAGTTACATCTAGATTCCTGAATAGCTGAGATCTTAATAGCATATATAGGATGCATAGTTCTTAGTACTTTTCCAATTATAGTTTCATCATCAATAGTCCCTCTTGCTCCTCTAATAGCATTCACAACTTCTTTTATTCTACCACAATATTGTGCAATGTTCTCACCTTCTTGCATTCTCATTTCATCAAACTTACCTCTGAGACTCTTTGCCTTAGCTTTCAGTACATTTATGTCACCACCATAGATCTTTGAAAGAGTGTCCCACATCTCCTTAGTACTTGTGCAATCCTTAATATCCTCAAATTTTGGATAGCTTAGGGAAGATGCAATTTCCAGCATTGCCTGATTATGTTCTTGCTTAGCTCTCATTTCTTCAGCAGTCAAAGGTACGATGGGTGAGACATATTAATTCTCAATATAGTACTTTGTAGAATCACCAATACCAGCTAGATGCAGCTTCATCAAGCTTTGCCATGTAGGGAAGTTTTCCTTATTCAGCTTTGGTACCTCCTTCTTATACCTCCTGATCATTTGCTTCAAGTCCGTTTAAACTTGATTTATGTAAACACCAATAATAAGCAACACAGCTCTGATACCAATTTTTAATATGATTTAGAACAACAGAGAGGAGGGGGTGAATCAGTTGTTCTCAGGTCCAAATGTATTAAAAAAACTTCAAAAACTTTTCTTTAAATCAAATCTAACAACCAAAACCAACTCGGTCATCACTGATTCTATAATAGAAACATATAACATTGTAGTCCACTACCTAGCTATATCTAACTTGTAAAACATAGAAATGTTCAAACCAAAACATTCACACAAGCATTGACACTAGGATTTATAGTGGAAACCCAATCTGGGAAAAACCACTTTGTAACATGCTACTATTATTTTCACTCTTCTGAAGTGAGCTCGGTTAAAAGCCAACCCTATCAAAGGTTACAATACACACTATTAGGTGTGACCCAGTTAAAGGATTTCAATCACTTTGTTAGAAGTGAGTCTTGTTATAGGACTTACATACACTCCATTAAAATGCAACTTTGTTCAAAGGATTTAAACATATGACTATTAGGTCAACCTCTGTTAAAAGGATTTTGACTGTTACAATGGTTAGAAAGTAGTAGCAGTACTGATATGAAAAATAGACAACTCACTTTGCAAATATTAGATCCAATTTCATACACAAATGCTAGTTTATTGACTTTGAAACTTTTCCATCTCCATCTTTGATATGCTCGGAACTTTTCCTTCAAGCAATCACCACACTTCTCCTTTAGCCTTTTTGCTTAAACAGTCAATAACATCTACTGATCTTCCAACATCCTCTTTTCACCCATGCACACACATACCTTATGCTTAGGTTCTCTTAATACTTCCTCAATTAGGTTAACTCATCTTTTGCCACTCAATCTCCTTCGTAGATCTTAGGGTTAGGTCAGATTCATTGAATCTACCCGCTTTATGTTCTTCGGCTCCTTTTCTAGAAACATCTCAAATCTCTTAAAGATTTACAATAAAACATTTTTCAGTGCATTAAATGCTTTCAAACAATCAATAAATAAAGTCAACATGTTTTACATAATCCAAGAATTCAACAATGTCGGCCCCAAATCTAAATTCTCTTCAAATATAAAAATACTGATGCTAGGTCAATATTGTGATCAACTACTCGGTCTTCATGTAGAAAGCTTGGTCATTACTAAAAATGTTTCCTCAGCTTATACTATCTTACTTGGCAATTGACTAATGTTTAGTCGACACTAGAATTTTGCTCGGCATAAACTAACTCAGTCAACACTAACATCACTTAGCTTGAAAATGATTTCTCTATTTTTGCTTGGTCAAGCCTACCAGTTTAGTCTTCAATCTTACTAGGATAAACAATACATTGTCTCATCATTGTACAACATAGTCAAGTACACTTTGTAGTATCAAGATAACTCAACCTTTCCTTAGGTTCTATTGTTACCAACCTTGCCTATCCCCTTAGCAACACTCAAATAGATATAGTACTTTCCTAAGTAGCAACAGTCTTACCAGTTAAGGTTTGACATCAATGACAACACAACAATTGCTTCAATTGCAGTTTCCAACATAAAGATGTTCAGAAATTTGTGAAAAGTTGTGGAATTTGTCAAGTTACAAAAGGAGTAAGTCAGCATACTGGATTGTATACACTGATTTCTCTTCCTAAGAAACCTTGGATTGACATCAGTATGGATTTTGTTCTTGGCTTACCGAAGACAGTAAGAGGTAATGATTCTATATTTGTTGTTGTGGATAGATTTTCTAAGATGGCACATTTTATACCTTGTAGAAAGACATCAGATGCAATACATGTAGCAGATCTTTTATTTAAGGAAATTATCAGATTGCATGGATTATCGAGGAGTATTATCTCTGACCGAGACAGTAAATTTGTTGGATACTTTTGGAAGATCCTTTGGAGAAAGTTTGGCACCGAGTTGAAATATAGTTCTACATTTCACCCACAGATTGATGAACACTCATAAGTTATGAATAGAAGCTTGGGTAATCTTTTAAGATTTTTAGTTGGAGACACACCAAATAATTGGGATTCTATGTTGGCACAAGTAGAGTTTGGATACAATAATTTAGTGAATAGGAGTACTGGAAAAACACCCTTTGAGATTGTAAAGCATACAACCAAGAGGTATATAAGATTTGAGGGATATTGCTGATGAGAGAAAGAGAAGTGTTGAAAGAGTGAAATTTTCTGAGTACATGAAGACATTGCATGAAGATGTGAAACATAAGTTGGAGAAAAGTAATCAAAAATACAAAGACAAAGCTGATAAATCAAGAAGACATAAGACTTTTGGAGTCGGTGATGAAGTAATGGTTCATTTGAAGAAAGAGCGATTTCTTGTTGGATTATATGGGAAGCTAAAAATGAAGAAGTTTGGACCTTGCAAGGTTCTGAAGAGATTTGATAGTGGAAATGCATATGAGATTGAGTTACATGATGACATGGATATATCACCTATATTCAACATTGCTGATTTGTATGAGTATCATGAATCTGATGAAGACATGACAGTACCGATGGATTATCCTAAGAAACAGATCGAAGAAGTGGAGCAGATTTTGGAACAAAGAATTGGTAGAAGTACAAGAGGAAAACAATATATGGAATATTTGGTAAAGTGGAAGAATAGACCGATTGAAGACAGTTCATGGATTTCACAATCTAAGTTGGATGTAGCTCGGATCATACCTACTTCATGATTCGGAGAATCATTTTCAAATAACCCCAGGTGTCTGATGCAGGAGCATCTCAGGTCCGTGGAAATCCTCTATCACCAAAAAGATGTTTGTAGTTTTCAGTGTTGCTCAGTTCCTTCTTTAACAGAGTTGGTTCTATGTTGCTCAGTTTCCTTTGTCTGCCGGTGTTGGTCAATTATCTCTCTAGTGCTCGGTGAATTTCCCTGGCGCTCAATGATGCTTGCATGGTGCTCAATTTCCTTACTTATCGAGTTGTTTATTTTGGACTTTTATTGAGGTCAACTCTTGCATTGATTATTGGTTGTAGATTTAATTTTGGTACCTATCATTGGGAAGTGTGTAGACCTAGATTTGGTGATCCCTTTTGTTAATGGTGGATCTAAAGGCCAACTTGTTTGGTAGCCTCTTGTATAAATGTAGTTTTTTGGTTAGAGTTTAGGAGTGATTTTATATAGGAGATAGAGGATAGAAGATTAGAGATTGTTGGCAGATCCTCGCATGTTAGAGGACTTGTGTACTTGATTGTAATATTTGGCCTAAACTAGGAAGGCCTTACAACCTGACATGTATGAATCAATTTGAAGATAATATATGAAAGTGATCCCTGCATTCTCTCTCTCACTTGTTGTGTTGTTTCTTCCATGTGTTGTTATGCAAGGTGGATTTGGTTAGGGTGTGTGTTTGGCCCCTCTCCCTATTCCTCCCTTGCATCAGAGTCTCCTTGGTGAACCAATTGGGCTTTGAAAAGGCATTAATTGGCTCATATGGTGCAACCAAACTTGAGGTAGTAGCCTGGTGTTCTATCTCGATCTCCTCATGACTCTCCTCCTCTCCTCCTTCTATTTCTTGTTATTCCTCTATGTTCTACTCCTCTTCTACATTCATCTGCTCTTCCTCTCCAACCTATTTCTCTGATCCACCTTGTTCTTCTAACAGAACCCCACCAATCACCTTAGTTTCCTTTTCTAGCTCTTGAGACTCTTGTGCTAATGTTTCAGTGTGGACAAGTGGTGGAATAGGAGCTTGGGAAGGAGGGTTCTACATGGGAGTAGGAGAAAGAGGGGGAGTGGGTGAAGGCATTGGTGAAGGAGGTGGAGTCAGCATGGGAACATGAACATGCTGAGGTTTGGGTGGCAATGGAGTAGTTTGAACCAAAGGCAGAAGTGGAGTGGTAGGTGGTGTTGGATGCAAAGGAGGAGTTTGGTGCATAAGTAGAGGTGAAGGTGGAATGGAATGTGAAGCCTTGGGGATTTGTGTTGTAATATCCTCCTTCAAGGTGATACCTACTGGAGAATCTCTTCCTAACTCTAGGGCCTCCTTCTGAATTTCAGCCGCAACCTCCTCAACTGATTTCTAAGAGTTTCATGGAACTTCCTCTCCCACATTGTCAAAAGGACTAGTGAACTGTGTAGGGAGGGAATCAAAGGAAAATGACTATCCTTCAGTTGGATCCTCTTGCTTATATTCTTAGAAACCTTGAAGTCCTTCAAAATTAGAGATGTCAAATTCATCATTGCCTAAAGCATCTAGATTTATCAGCTCTCCTTGGGCTCCTCCTTCGACATCTCCTTGTTGATCTTCATCCTGTACTCTCTTTCTTTTCAAGAATCCTACAGACTAGGTTCTTCTATTGAGGGGCACTTGATCCTCCTTATCTTCACCTTCCTCTAAGAGGGTGTCCATCTAACTGGGAATTGAGTCTTTCTTCCTCTTGTATATGTGCCCTTTTATTACCTTGGCCGGCCCAGGTCCAGTTACCTTGAATTTAGGTGCCTTATTTGGTGCACTCAGAGGTTTAGGACCACTAGAAGAAGGAGCAACTAGAGGTGCTATGCTTCCAGTCATTCTAGTTTTGGGCTTCTTTGAATGGGTAGTAAAGCCATATGTCATAGGGTGCTCATGTCTATACACCATTTTTGGCTTTTGTGGTGCAACCTCTTTGAACTATGGCATTAGCACCTTCTCCCCTTTCTTCTTCTTTTCCTTGGAGGGTTGAGATGGCTACTATTTCATAGGTATGGGATCCATAGGAAATAGATAGGCGATCCATGCCTTAGTCACTTTGATGACATGTCTTGCCTTGAAGTTGATGTCATCATTTTCCATCCCTATCCACCTCTACATTTAAGATGGCTCTGGTGTATACCTTATCCATGTTGTAGATAGGATCCAAAACATCCTCAAAATTAGCTTCTTTCACCTTCCATGACACCTATATCAATAGGGCAATTTGCACTAGCTCCAAACTCATCTGACAGTAATCATGGATCCTGACTTCATAATCATCTAGGAAATTTATCCAATGATCCTCAATGTGAGGCTCATGTACATAGTGTCTCCCCATTATGTGGCTATATGTACCAATAGGATCAAACCTGGTCCTTATGAGATTATAGTTTTGTAGAGGGTGCTCATCCCATTACAAGGCTAGTGACTTACATATCTTCATATCTTGTAAACAATGGGGACCTATGGACATTGGGAAGTCCCAAAAGTGCTTTTTCTTGTGCCAGATATGTTCATGGGCATCTGACAATTGCCGAGCCATCTCCAACAAGATTATCTTATACGATGGATATCTTGGCAGCTTCTTAGGAGCCAGGGTTCTCCCTGCTACCCAGATGCATGTAAAGGTCTTGAACTGAATATAGAATACCCCAAGGGCCTTGACCTTAGCAGTAGCTTTTGTGGAGATTCTTTTGGCATAGTCTCCTTCAATAGAGCATATGATGGAAAACACAAAAGCATCATTGATGATGCAAAATTCTAGACTATCCACTGCATAGTGCTCCTTTCAAACTAGTTGTGGGTATATTGTGAATGGCCACACATTTTGATTGCCCATGGCTCTAACCCTAACCAATCCTAGGTATAATTCCCTTACAACCAATAAGTACACAACATAAGATGTCATGTAGAAGTGAGGGTCATTCTTTACTATAGTCAGCTATTGGTCTAGGTTATCACTGGGAATAGTAGCCTGGTCGAACCTCGCTTGTCACTCCTTTATCTTCTTAATGAGAAAAATCATCCATGGTTCCAATTGGATGGACTTCAATAGTCCATACACCTAACTAATCATGGTGATGGCTACTTGGATGTCTTTGTGCATATACCCTCTCCTCATGTCTATCTTTTCCAATTTATTCCTGGGTAGAGGTTGTATAAGATATTCCCTGTTCACAATCTCATGGGCCAATGAAATGTCTTTGTTATAAAAGTCCATTCCTTTGCTGATGGAGAAGCTAAAAAACTTATCTATCCCCTTGGGTAGGTGGAAGACATCTTCAATGTTATCTGGCCAGAGATCCAAAACTACTTCGTCCATGTTGTTCTTAACCATTCTTTCATTTGGTATATAGTGACTTGCCAGAGTGGTGATCAAATCTGATGACAAGATGGGTACCAGGTGTGCTGCTATGTTTACTAGAGAACAATACACTAATGAAGTGTAGTCCTCTGACATCCCCACTGATTGTGCACATTTGACTAGGTAGTCATTCCAATTGATGTTCCCAATGTCAGTATCTGTGATCTCAGCATTCAAATTTCCCACTTTGGAGGGTGTGTGATATCCTTTGAACTGGTACCTCATAGCTGGTGAGTTGACCTTCTCTACCATTTTTGCAAAGAGATAGGGGACACAAATTAGAGATCAACAAGCCAACAAATTATGCAAGAAACTCTGATAAAAAAATATAGAAATAACCAAACAACCCAAGTTAAAAATGCCTAGAAAATAATTTCATCTTTTGGGACCTTCGGGGCTACATGACCTCCGAAAGGCTGAAAAAGATGAAACGCTCAAAGAAGGGGATCCAGCCAAAGTTTTAGTTTTGACATTTCAGAGGTGTGAAAGCCCGAGTTTTGGCAATTCAGGCATGTCAAATCTTCTATGTGCGAAACCATCGAAATGCTGAAAAAGGGACTTAGCTGATTTCCTTGAGGATAGATCCTCTTTGATTTTTAGACTACAAAAGTTTGAAAGTTTTATGGCCAAAAAAAGGAAAATGAGGGTTAAGGGTTTTGAGCTAAAAAATGAGCTTGCAATGAGTCTGACCATGAACCCAAGGCTAAGGGGTCTAGAGGGACAACCTTGCAACCCCAAAGCAGGACAAGACTGACCAAAACCTACAAACCCTAGCAAATGCCAACTAAGAAAGAAAAAATGGGAAACAAAACTAGAGACCAATGAGAAAAGATAGAGGGAGGAGGAAGACACCAACCTCAAACAAGCCATGAGATGAAAATCCAAGAAGCAGACACAAGCGGTTGAGGAGTAGAGAAAACCAAGGAAGAAAAGCATGCCTAAAAACTCAGAAAGCTGAGATCGCGAGCAGAGAACAAGTGAGGACAAAAAGAGGCTCACCACCTTATATAGGAAACCGACAAGGGTGATGTTAGCCACCTCCACCGATTGGCCTTTTAGTCTTTCGGGGGTTCCTGACCTCCAAAAGCCCAAAGCACCGAAAGGCCGATTCTTTTCAGAGGATTAGACCTTTCAGTGTCTGAACCTCCAAAAGTCCAAAACCCTTAAAATCAAATATGCTTAAGGTTTAACAAATTTTTGGGCCTTTCACACTTTGGGGACTCTGAAAGTGCAAAAGTGTGAAACACAAACAAGACCAAAGAAAACAACTAGACCTAAAGACAAACAACAAGACAGACAAGCAGAGAAAAACCCAGAGCAAGCCAGAAGGAGGGGGGCCCCTAAAGCCAGGCAGCTTAAAAGGGGAGTGTGGTTGTGGAACCACAATAGGTTGTAATTGATTCACCCATTAGCATCCAATCTAACCATGTTTATGAAGCTATGAAGGACTACTATGGTATTAAATTGGCTAAAGATCTTAATTTCATTAAGATTTGGATTGAGGGAGATTCTAGTAACATAATAAATTGCCTGAAAGGTACAAGTCTTTCCTCCTAGACTATTCATAATTCCATCCTTATGGCTAAAGATATCATCAAAGATTTTGAATTGTGTCATATATCTCATGGGTACATGGAGGTGAATGCGGTGGTAGATGGATTTACTAACGAAGCTGTGAACTCAAGTGAAATTATGAAATGATAGAATAAGCTGGACATTCCGCACAGGATCAAAATGTTGTTGTTATATGATCGTACCCATGGTTCCACAACTACTCAATTCAATGATGACAAATAGAATGAGGAAGATTATTTCTTTTAAGTTTAGTGATGTTAAGTACCCTCATAATACTTTGGGTATTCATTGGCCTCAGGAGTGGCACACTTTCTAGGTGTTTTTTTCTATTTTTGTGGCTTTATATTGGAAGTTGGAGTATTGTCTGCATTGTACTTTTAAGTTTAAGGTTTTTTTTGAGGAATTTTTCTGGTGTGCTGAGATGGGAGGAAATAGGAAATGAATGAAACCCTTCTCCTATGAGAGTTGGAGAAATACAGAAAAAGTTTTGAACTTACATAAGAAGGGAGGCTTGGCTGGATATCTAGAAAAACTTCATGGGAGGGATACGGTGGTCACTAGATATTTCATCAAGAATTGAAAAATTGGGAAAATTTTGTTGGGTGGTTCTCCTATTAAAATCACTGAGGACATTATTGCTAAAGTTACGAGCCTTCCCAGAGGTGGTAGAAACTTCTCCAGAGATAGATGCCTTAATGATGTTGTGATTAAGATATTTCCAAAAGAGGAGGATGAGAAGATTTGTCTGGTCAAGAGAAAGATGAAATCCTATTATTCTTTGACTGTTATTAAAAAGGTATGGACCAAATTCCTCTTTGTTGTGATGCAATATATTACTTTGGATAGAAGGTTTTCTAGGATTTGCAACTATCATTTTGTGCTCCTAAATTATTTTCATAATGGGGACAAGATTTATATCCCATACTACCTCCTAAAATCTCTAAATTCCAGTATCAAAGATGCCCAATAGAACCCTCAAGGGAATCTTGCTATGTAGGAGGGTCTTATGATCCTCATTTATAAGCATTTCATGCCAAATTCTCCAAAACCTGAAACTGTGAAGCCCCCAGACTCTGGAGATGATGATTTTGAGGAGGATGAAGATGATGGGGAAGATTTTGATACAGAGGTGGATTACAATTTTGATTCTTCACAAGATACTATCAAGAACCCTAGTAACAAGGGTAAAGGTTTTGCTAAGGGTACTACTTCTTCCAAAAATCTCGTGGGATGAAAAAGAAGATCCTTTATCCTGGATGATTCTACTTCTGGCAGTGATGATGACATGATAAAGGAAAGGGAAGTTATGGATGAGAAGCGGGATGAGATTTGAAAGAAGGGGAAGAAGTTACGAGGAACCCACAATATCCCTATGGTTTTCCCTCCCCTTTCCCCTTTAAGGAAGTTGAGGCAGGCACTTAGGGGACTCCCTGTATGGAGGCCCCCACTAAAGATACTCCTAAAATTAATCCTAGTTTGAAAGGTATCTTTGAGAGAAATGTTACTGGGGTGGAGGAAGTGAAGGAAGCCCATAACTGTGTCTTTAATGAATTGATCAACTTGAAAAATGGGAATGCTAGACTCACTGCTAGAATCAACATTCTCGAAACTATGGGACTAGGGGATAAACCCTTTCCAATCTTTCTAAATGAGCTTACAGAGGCCATAAACAAAGATGGTGGGATTGTTGATGCTTATGATTCTAAACTTGATGAGGTGAATGAAAAAATCTCCAAATGCGACTCTATGTTAGCATACTTGGAATCTAAAGTTACGGTCTTTGATAAGAGATTTTCTAACATAGAGAAAACTCTTAGGCTGATTGGTGATCAAAGTTGCAACATCCTTTAGGCTTCGGCTAACCAGATCAACTTTCTCATCAATAGTTGGGAGAAGACCAAAGATAAAGAGAAGCAATTGGTCACTCATGGCATGGATGATCCTGGCACTAGCCCCTGGTGGGCTAGTAAAGAGATTGATAATATTAAGGCTTCTGCCATGAATATGGATATTCTGGTGAATGAAGTTGCTAACCTTCTTAATAGTATTTGGTGATCTTGTTCTTTTGGTTGTTTGTCCTTTTCTTAAGGTTGTGTTCTTAGGCAGTTGGCCTTTATCCCTGTCTAGCTGGCCTTTTTTTGTGGTCCCTCTTAGTTGTTTGTCCTTAGGCCGTCTGTTATGGTTTATCAGCTATACGTTGTATTTGGTGCTTAATGTTTAATCTTTCTGCTCTTTTGTAAAGTTTCAGGACCTTTCAAATCTTTTTTTCCTCTTAATCAAAATATTTTAATACATATGAATGATTATGCAACTAGAGCATCATCTTTCATTAGACACACTTTGATCATTATATGCATGTGCTTCGACTATATATATTGTCTGCATGTTTTAGTGAATAAGTACTAGACATTGTCTTTTCCTGATCTGCATGTTTAAGCATGTCTTTATCCCTGAAAGTGGTTACATGAGATAGTCACATTGACCATTTTTCATGCTGACCCAATATCATTCCTAGATGAAATGATGTATTTAATTTGCATTATTACATTTTAGTTGTCATGTAGGCAAGAGTCTAGATTTCACTACATATTATTTAGACCAGTTATTTTCTATGCATTTTAGACATTCAATAGCAATCTCAGTTATATTATATTTTAGTATATATGTTGTTTCATATACATACTTATATTTAATTGTTGATTAGTTATATCACCAACAATTGTGCCTTGGGCATAGTCCAATTGTTGGAGTTGATTTAATTTATCCTCTGAGGTTTTGGAAGTTTTATTTTGGATTAAGTGATTTAATTTATTGGGGAAAATACATTTTAAACAAAAAAGAGTTTATATTTTGAATTTGAATTTGAGTTCTTTATACTCACTTCTCACTTTTGGGTTTTTGGCGAATTTACTCCATCCTCTTTGGAGAAATTCACTCTTTTACTTGTTCGGAATTATTCGGGTGTCTAATTATTGTGGGTAGAGGCTCATTGAAATTATGGTCAGATTGCTACAAGTTGTTGAGAGTTTCATTTGTACACACCAAGTATTGAATTATTTTTCTCATTTTGGGTTTTCAGCCAGTTTGTGAGGTAGGGAATCTTGGCTCTTTCTTGTTTCTTCATTTTAAATCTTTGAGTTTGTTGCAAATAGATTGTTAGAGGTATAATTTCATTTCCCTCACTCATTTGAGTTCTTTTGACACTTTTTTGGGATTACACGTGTTGGATTACTAAGAGGGGGGTGACAATTCCCATAGTGGTTTTTCCCAAATTGGGTTTCCATGTTAAATACTAGTGTCAAATGTGTTGAATGTTTATTGTGCATGTTATTTATTGATTAAATACAAGGATCAAAATGATATTTAATGAAGATTCACAGTGATCTGGAAGATTCCAAGGATGAAGAAGAGTTAGTTAAAGAGATCTACGATCAAGAAAATTCAAGATGATGATCTATGGTAAAGATTTAAGCATCAAAAAGTGAAGGTACAAGTTCCAAGAAAAGTTCAAGTTTTGAGGTGATGATAACACATTTTACCAAGTGCCAAGTTCATTAAATTGATTCAAGAGGATGATCTAACAGTTTAGATTAAACAGAGGAAAACCTAGTCAAGGAGATTAAGAGGCAAAATAGAGTCTATATAAAGGATGAAATTGAATGAAAAACAAGCTGGCTAGTTGAAGTGTGGATGTGTAACCGAGTGATGTAGTGAAGAAGAAAAAGGTGGAAATCTGAGTCTAAAGTAGATATTGATGAATTTTTGAGGCCAGTGAATAGTGTGAAGATAAAGAGCGGAAAATGGATCTGACTAAGCAAGAGGTAGTTGTAGATTTATAGATCAAATTTTATATTGTTTCTTATTAACATTTGTAGCAGGAAAATATCTTAACCTAGTGGGCTTGACAATCTTATTGTAAATCCTTGAGAGAGGTGACATTCTAGAAGAGTGTTCAAAGACCTTTAACCATGCCACTCCTAACAGGGTGAAGATCTTATCAGGTCTAAGGAAAATCCCCTAACAAGGTCACATTTAACAATGTGCATTGTAATCTTTAACATGATTGACTCTTAACCAAGTATACTTCAGAAGAGTATTTTGATTGGTGGGTGATAATTCCCACAGTAATTTTTCCCAAATTGGGTTTCCACATTAAATACTAGTGTCAAATGTGTTGAATGTTTATTATGCATGTTATTTGTTGATTACTTAAAATTGCTGATTGAAAAAGTTAATTTGGTTACTATTGAAGTTTATCTTACCGAGTTGAATCAAAGATAAAGTTTTAAGGTTTAAAGAATCATTGATTAATGATTCACCCCATCTCAGTAATCCAAAAATTGGTATCCGAGTGAAGGTACTCTATAGGGATAAGTTTAAAAGACTTGAGTAAAATATCCAAAGACGTATAAGAGGGAGGCACCAAAGTTGAATAGGGACAACTTCTCTACATGGAAAAGAAGTGCAAGTGAAAGGTTTCAAAGTTGCAAGAGAGATCTAGAACGTTTGTTTGGAGAAGAAAGACAACAATAAGAGTTTGAAGCTTTACTATCTAAGAGATACTAGGATTTCAAGAACAAAGGTAAAAAATCATGCTACATTGATGAAGAAGGACTAACCGATGATGATTCAAATAATGATAAAGGTGAAGAGGTTGCATATGTTTCTATCAAGGATGATTATGATGAATAAAGGTACGAAGAAGAAAAAAGTCCTAATTTCTCATGTTAGTAAGAATGATACATGGATAATAGATAATGGATGTTCACATCATATGACTGGTGACACACATAAGTTCATTACTATGGAAGATCATGATGGATGTTATGTTAGATTTGGTAATGATTCTCCATATCCTATGAAAGGTAAACGTTCTATAATTTTGCTGGATAATACACAATGTGATGATGTCTATTGGGTTGAAGGACTAAAGTATAATTTGTTGAGTGTGGCACAACTAAACAACATAGGTCACCAATTGGAATTTCAAAATGGAAAGATAAAAGTATTTGATTAGAATGGAGGTTTGATTGCCATTGGTGAATAATCAAATGGTAACTTATTCTACCTAGATACTACTACAAAGAGTTGCTTATTTTCTAAAGTTGAGGATGTATGGTTATGGCATAAGAGATTCTGTAATGTGAATTTTGACAACTTAATTAAGGTGAGAAAAAAGAATAGAGTAAGAGGTCTACCAAGAATAGACAAACCTAAAAATGTCATGTGCAAAGGATGTCAAGTTGGTAAGATGACAAAGTCAAGCTTTACAAGAAAATCTTACACTACACAAGGAATTTTGGAATTAGTGCACACTGACCTATGTGGACCTATGAGAACACAAAGTTATTATGGTGATAGATATTTCATTTTATATGTTGATGATTATTCAAGAATGATGTTTGTCATGTTTTTGAAGGATAAATTTGAAGCTTTTCAAATGTTTAAGTGGTACAAGGAAAGAGTTGAAAAGGAAACTGAAAGACAATTGAAATGTCTGAGATCTAATAGAGGACGTAATTTTACATTTGATGATTTTACACTTTTTTGTAATAAACATGGAATAAAAAGACAAATGTCTATACCGAGGACACCAAAAAAAAATGGTATAGAAGAGAGAAGAAATAGATCCATTTTTAATTGTATAATGAAATTGATGATTGAGAAGGGTGTGTCTCAAACATTTTTGAGAGAAGCAGTCAACACTACAGCTTATACACTAAACCAAGTACAACTGAAGAAAGGTACAAACGAGACTCCATATGAAATTTGGTATGGTCACAAACTGAATGTAAGTTATTTCAAAGTATTTGGAAGTAGATGTTAAATTCTAAAGGATGCTAGAAATAGAAAGTTTGATCATAAAGGTGATGAAGGAATATTATTATGATATTCTACAAAGAGAAAGGCTTATAATTGCTTAAACAAGTCTACTAACCAAATAGTAGAAAGTGCAAATGTAAGGATTGATGAATTTGTAGAGAAAAATGATGAAGATGACAATAAGGAACCCAAGGACTATCAAAGATTTTTATATGTTCAACCTAAAGTTCCTGATACTTTACTTGTAGTAAAAACTAAGGAGGAAGCTGAACAAAGAGAGCCACCACCGAATGCTGAAAATGAAGAACTTCCACAGGCTATCGAACCTGTCCTAGCCAAGTATGTGAGAAGACACCATTCATCAAGAAATATTATTGGAGACATGAATACTGGAGTTATGAAAAGAAGTAAGTCAAGAGATAACACATGTTTCATTTCTACATTTGAGTTGAGAATTGTAAAACATGAATTGGATAATGAAAATTGGGTTAAACCTATGAAAGAAGAGATAGATCAAATTGGAAAGAACAACACATAGACTTTGGTATTGAGACCTAAAGATAAAAATGTTATTGGTACTAAGTGGATTTTTAGAAACAAACAAAATGAACATGGAGATGTGATTAGAAACAAAGCTAGATTGGTTTGCAAAGGGTATGCATAAGAAAAAGGTATTGATTATGGTGAAACTTTTTCACTTGTTGCTAGATTAGGAGTTAGAATTATACTAGCATATGCATATTATAAAGGATTTATAGTTTATCAAATAGATGTTAAGTCTTCATTTCTTAATGGTATTCTTGAAGAAGAAGTCTATGTTGAACACTGATAAGTAGGAGATATTTTCCACAGCAAGTCAAATTGTGATATTGCTATCAGGATTTAACTATGTAGTTTTTTTGAGTCAAACTCATTGACCCATGATTCATGAGTAGTGGTTCACAAAACCCATCTCCCATGAGAATGAAATGGAATAGTTATCACTCATTGGATCTAGGTGATGCTCACAGAGGTGAAGCATCGGGACTTCTCGGGAGGTCACCCATCCCAGTACTACTCCAGCTCGAGCATGGTTAACTATGAAGTTTCCTCCATGGTTAAACCCACTCTACTTGCATCCTCATTTGAAAAACCTTCACCAAGTGTTGTGCCTTATGAACCATTCATTAGAAAGCCCCTTAAGCTCATCAATTGATAAGTAGGAGATATTTTCCACAGCAAGTCAAATTGTGATATTGCTATTAGGATTTAACTGTGTAGTTTTTTTGAGTCAAACTCATTGACCCATGATTCATGAGTAGTGGTTCACTGAACCCATCTCTCATGAGAATGAAATGGAATAGTTAGCACTCATTGGATCTAGGTGATGATCATAGAGGTGAAGCACCAGGACTTCCCAGGAGGTCACCCATCCCAGTACTACTCCAACTCGAGCACACTTAACTATGAAGTTTCCTCCATGGTTAAACCCACTCTACTTGCATCCTCATTTTTAAAAACTTCACCAAGTGTTGTGCCTTATGAACCATTCATTAGAAAGCCCCTTAAGCTCATCAATTGATAAGTAGGAGATATTTTCCATAGCAAGTTAAATTGTGATATTGCTATTAGGATTTATTTGAGTCAAACTCATTGAATCCATCTCCTACTATGGAATATCCTGATAGCAATATCACTATTTGACTTGCTATGGAAAATATCTCCTACTTATCAATTGATGAGCTTAAGGGGCTTTCTAATGAATGGTTCATAAGGCACAACACTTGGTGAAGGTTTTACAAATGAGGATGCAAGTAGAGTGGGTTTAACCATGGAGGAAACTTCATAGTTAAGCGCGCTCAAGCTGGTGTAGTACTGGGATGCGTGACCTCCCAGGAAGTCCTGGTGCTTCACCTCTATGAGCATCACCTAGATCCAATGAGTGCTAACTATTCCATTTCATTCTCATGAGAGATGGGTTCGGTGAACCACTACTCATGAATCATGGGTCAATGAGTTTGACTCAAAAAAATTACATAGTTAAATCCTGATAGCAATATCACAATTTGAATTGCTATGGAAAATATCTCCTGCTTATCAATTGATGAGCTTAAGGGGCTTTCTAATGAATGGTTCATAAGGCACAACACTTGGTGAAGGTTTTGCAAATGAGGATGCAAGTAGAGTGGTTTTAACCATGGAGGAAACTTCATAGTTAAGCGTGCTCAAGCTAGAGTAGTACTGGGATGGGTGACCTCCCGGGAAGTCCCAGTGCTTCACCTCTGTGAGCATCACCTAGATCCAATGAGTGCTAACTATTCCATTTCATTCTCATTAGAGATGGGTTCAGTGAACCACTACTCATGAATCATGGGTCAATGAGTTTGACTCAAAAAAACTCCAGAGTTAAATCCTGATAGCAATATCACAATATGTTGAACATCCTAAAGGATTTGTTGAGAAAACTAACAAGGACATGGTATGTAAAATTCACAAGGCACTCTATGGTTTGAAACAAGTACCCAAAGCTTGGTATGAAAGGTTACATTCATATTTAATCACTTATTAGATTTCAAAGAACAAGTGACAACATCAATTTTTATCTGAAATGTGATAGTAATAATAGGATTTTGATTGTTGAAATATTTGTGGATGACATTATTTTTGGAGGAAATAACACATTATGTAGATCTTTTCGTGAGGAGATGAAAAAGGAATTTGAGATGTCCATGATAGGAGAAATAGAATTCTTTATTAGATTACAAATTCAACAAGTCAAAGATGGGATCTACATCACACAGTCACAGTACATCAAGGAGATCCTAGAGACAATTGGTATGGAAGATTCAAGACTAGTTGAAACACCAATGGATACTAGTTACAAATTGTCAAAAGAAGATGAGTCAAAGGAAGTGAATGAGTTACTCTACTGATCAATGATTGGCAAGATACAATATGTTGTACATAGAAGACCTGATATTTCTCATGTAGTAGGTATTTTTGCAATATTTTATACCAATCCAAAGGAATCATACATGTTTGTAATTAATAGAATATTTAGATATCTGAAAGGTACTGAAGACTTTGATTTACTATACAAGAAAGGAGGAGATTATGATTTGAAGGTTTACACTGATGCTGATTGGGCTGTAAACATTTATGATAGGAAAATTACAAGTGGAGTAGCTTTCCTTTTAGGAGAAATATTAGTGACATGGCTAAGTAAGAATCAGATTTGTATATCACAATCTACATCCGAGGTAGAGTATGTAGCAACAACTATGAATTGTGAAAACATTGTATGGATCAAATAACTACTTGAAGGTATGCAAGAGGAGATTACCAATCCAATTACTATTTACTATGATAATACAAGGGCAATAAACATATAAAAAAACTTGGTGATGCATTCCAAGACTAAGAACATTTCTATCAAGTATTATTACTTGAGAGAACAAGTTCAAGACAAGCATGTGATATTGGAGTATGTGATTTCAAAGGAGCACATAGCAGATATATTCACCAAGACACTACTAAAGGATTCTTTTGAGTATCTCAAAGGTAAATTAGGGGTCCTTCCCTTATTCAATATTCACTAAAGCAAGATGCATGCTGCATCAATTCAAGGATTCATTAGAATATCTATTTTGTGAGTTGATGCTAGTGTTCACTCTTGAGGTGATGCTTGAAGTTGTGAAAAATTATTATGTATGCAATGAGATATCAGTACATGCTAGGTATGATCCACTGTCTAAACAAAGTTTTTAGGAGTATGTATCTTTGGAATTGTTGTCAAAGATGGATAATAATCTATTGATGATTATAGAGAAATAAGGGAGAATAAGCTATTGCTGATGAACACAAAGATGGAGAAATGAAGATTTCTTCTAATCATAAAGCGAAGAAAGATGGAAAGTAAGAAAATAAAATATGATAAAGTTTAGAGGGAGAAAGAACAAAATAGAGATATCAGAGTATTGTCATCATCAATTAACAATGTTTCCATACATGCCAAAGAGGGAGATTGTTAACCCCAAC
The DNA here is from genome assembly GCA_027943335.1 of Chamaecyparis obtusa. NCBI lineage: Eukaryota > Viridiplantae > Streptophyta > Pinopsida > Cupressales > Cupressaceae > Chamaecyparis > Chamaecyparis obtusa. Next base: position 506,708 of record BSBK01000029.1, read on the forward strand.
TAATGGTGATGATGATGAATACTGAGATTAGAGATATACAAGATTGTAGAAGGATTAGATCATTTGTTATTTTGTCATTGATGTCAAGAAATTGATTTTTGGTTTATATTGAGTTTCCATATCATTAGGATTATGATATAAGTTGAGTGAGTTAAGGAAAAAGTGGAAGTGAAAATTTGTGAAAAAGTTAGTGAAGTTGAAGAACTTAATTGGGTAGCTAATAAAGATCGGACAATGATAAGGTAATAATGGTTTAGTTGTTTTCTTTTTTACATTTGATGATATCAAGTTGGTAAAAGAAATTAGACAAGTGAGAAAGGTTAGAAAGTTGACAAGGAAAGAAAATAGTTTATCTATTAAGAAGGAGGAAGTCATTCCGTAAAAGGAAATTAATTGTCGGTAAAGAGAAGGAAGCCAAGACATAGAGAGGAAGGAATTATTTACCAAGCGAAGAAAATAAAATTTTGATTGAAGGAAAAGGAAGGGCACTGAGCACATAATAGAAATTAAATACAAGGATCATAATGACATTTAATGAAGAGCCACAATGATTTGGAAGATTCCAAGGATGAAGAAGAGTTAGTTAAAGTGATCTATGATTGGGAAAATTCAAGGTGATGATCTATGGTAAAGATTTAAGTGGAAAGAAGTGAAGGTACAAGTTCCAAGAAAAGTTTAAGTTCTGAGGTGATGATAACATGTTTTATCGAGTGCCAAGTTCATTAAATCAGTTTAAGAGGATGATATAATGGTTTAGATTAAACAAAGGAAAACCTAATCAAGGAGATTAAGAGGCAAAATAGAGTCTATATAAAGGATGAAATTGAATGAAAAACAAGTTGGCTAGTTGAAGTGTGGATATGTAACTGAGTGATGTAGTGAAGAAGAAAAAGGTGTAAATCCAAGTATAAAGTAGAGATTGATAAAGTGTTGAGGCCAATGAATAGTGTGAAGACAAAGAGCACAAAAGGGATCTGATTAAGCAAGAGGTTGTTGGATATTTACAGATCAAATTTTATACTATTTCTTATTAATATTTGTAGCAAGAAAATATCTTAACCTAGTGGACTTAACAGTCTTATTGTAAATCCTTGAGAGAGGTGACATTCTAGAAGAGTGTTCAAAGACCTTTAACTAAGACACTCCTAACAAGGTGAAGATCCTAACAAATCTGAGGAAAATCCTCTAACAGGGTCACATTTAACAATGTGCATTATAATCTTTAATAGGATTGAATCTTAACTAAGTATACTTCAGAAGAGTGTTTTGATTGGTGGGTGACAATTCCCACAGTGGTTTTTCCCAAATTGGGTTTCCACGTTAAATACTAGTGTCAAATGTGTTGAATGTTTATTGTGCATGTTATTTGATGATTACTTAAAGTTGCTGATTGAAAAAGTTAATTTGATTTCTATTAAATTTTATCTTACCGAGTTGAATCAAAGCTAAAATTTTAAGGTTTAAAGAATCACTGATTACTGATTCACCCACCTCTCAGTAATCCAACAACACAAATATTTGGAATTTTTTTATATGAAAATTATCATTGTTAGGCTGTCTATTTTCTCCCATGATGTCAAAAACATAATTTTATTATATTTTTGGGTTAGTGGGATTATGAGAACCAATGGGTTTTTCTCTTTTTTTTTTCTAGATTTTGAGTTTCATTTTTGGGCATTTTTGTGTATGCCTCATTTTGTGTGATCTCCCATTTGGAATTATCGTCATGTTCGCATGTTTTGGTAAATTGGCATTGGTTGTATCTTTTGATGATAGTTTGATTATGTATTCAGAATGAATAGAGGACATTTTAGGTACTTATTACCATGATCCAATCCTTGAGTTTTAAGTTAATTTTATGGTTGGTGCACCTAGTCGATTATTGTTAGAAATGGTTGCCCTTTATGGTTATTTTTAGCTTATGAGTTTCTTGACTTGGATTTGATTGTGATATACATTTATAGATCATTTAGGGAGATTAGTATCATGTGTGAACTTTTATCTTAGAACATCTTGGGATCCTACTCTTAGTGATGAGGCCAATAGAGTGTGCTTGTGCACTATCTTATTGCCTTGGGTTCTTGGAAAGTTATTTATGTTTTCTTTTGGTTTGCATTGGATTTATTGATGTGTGTGTTTGAGACCATATCCTTGAGAGTAGTTGAGATATTCCTACTTGACTAGATCTTGAGAGACCCATACTCTTGGTTCATGACCAATTGAGTTCTTCCTCTATTTCAATGGAAGCTTGATCTTTAAGCCTTTCATGGCTTTGAGTTTATTATTTTTACTTTTTCCTTTTGTTCTATCACTTCATATTTTATTTGAGATCACATGTAATCTATGGATGTACAATGTTTGAGACCCTCATCCTTAGCATAATAGATTTATGCTCATTGACGAGATCTTGAGAGACTTGTGCTCTTGGTTTGAAACCAATTGAAATTGCCTTGAGTTTCATTTTGGTTATGAATTTGAGAGCATTTTCTTGTATTTTTATTATAATGCATTTATTATTTAGTGCCTTTTTTTGAAATGAGGTGAGCTTTTTAGTATTTGGGTAATGGAGTGGAGTGGCTCTCCATGATAGGCTGGGACATAAAGGGGTTGTCAGGGTAAAATGTGGAAAGTCTTAATCAAGTAAAAACTAAATAAATAAATTGGGTAAAACACATTAAAAGGGATTAATATGACTACCTAGTCATCCAAGGATTTTGATCGAAGGTAAGTCAGTGTTTGGCCATCTAAGGATGTTTTTTGAAGACACGATGTCTAGTCATTTGAGGATTTTGATCAAAGGCAAAATATCTGGCCATTCGTGAAGTAGATCAAATATACATATTGATTTTGGTTGTTTGTGAGAATTGATCAAAGGCTCAATACTACATGGTCCACCACATTCCATGTAATAACACTACATTCTTGAGTCCTTACACCAGATCATTATTAGTATTGAGCAGTGACCCTATGTACTTATATTCTATTATCTGTATCTAAGTGACTATATTGGGATTCTTGTTCAGTACCATCCCTTGATTACTACATTTGATTGGCATGAGTTTATTCCTACATTCCCTCATTTTCTTGATTTCTTGTTTGGGTCATGTGACTACTTTTGGGACAATAGTGGGGTGGGCTTGAGGGCTCCATATGCTCAAGTGACGTGACTAGCCATAGTTGAGGACCAATGTATAGGTGATTGACTTGATTGAGAGACTCGGTGTGTTATAGATCACTCTTTCTTCCCTTTCTCTCTTTTTACTACTTTATATGCTCATGTTAAATTTTAGTTATTTTATTCATTTATACAATGTTTTATGATGCAATCAAGTGAAATTGACCTTGATTTATTGTATTTAATACTCCTCGATGTGGAACTAGCATTTATTAGGTCATATGTTGGTGTTGACACTAGGAATCATGTAAATTAGACCTTTTTGGGAAGATTTGTGAATTCATTTGTTTCCCTTGCACATATATTTGTAGGTCCTATGCATATATATGCATTTCTCCTACACATTCACTACTTCCTAGTGCACATTTGTTTTGGTAAACTATGCATATGTAACTATGATTGTACACATTTATGATAGTTAGTACTTCTCATGGGACTATGCAAATTTGGATCTTTGATCTAGTTTCCTTTCTTTCTTTGGAGTATTTTCATGTATTAACTTCTCATTTTCCATTCTAGTTTGATATGGTTTAACTCACTTTACATTTGGGCTTAAAATGAACTTAGTGCAGTAGTTCATTAAGGATCAATTTAGTCTCCCCTTTAGACAAAGTTATGTGTCATTTACCAACTTGGTTCCTTGAAACTTGTGGTATATTATTGGGCTTTCGAGATGCAACTGTGGGACCTGACCATTTTGTTTTGGTTGAGTGTTTCTAGTGGTCTAGGAACCCTGGGAAATGTTAGTAAGATTTTCGCTTATGCTGATTTCTTGGTGATCATTATGTGTTTCCTTATTTCTTATGTAGTATCGTTATGGTTATGCACTCATATCATTGATGTTATAGTTATTGAAAAAAAAATAGTGCAATTTTAACCCTTAATTCTTAGGGTTCCTTGGCAAGGCATTATAGTCTTCACCAAATTATATTCAATTTTTTATAATTACATATACTCAAACAAAAAAAATAATATTACACATGATTTAAATTCAAGCAGTAGATTATATTGATTATAATCTGATCTCTACAATAAGGTATTATGATGATAATCATTACACAACATAAAATATTAACTAATAAATCTTACACTGGCTTACCAAATTTTATTGCTATATCTTAAAGCTCCAATGCACTCCCAAAGTGAGAATTATTTTAAGAACCAAAGATTTTTTGTCTTTTTATTTTGTCAATTAATGGGTTTTCATTCACTAATCAAAATCTCTTAAGAGTTTCTATCTTTAGAAGATTGATGAATATAAGTTCCTAAGAGAAGTAATAATATTCATGACCACAATTAAAATATTTTCCTAATCTTATATGCCCATAACAAAATAATATCCAACTAGTCAAGCATGACCTAGAATAGTTCCAAGGCATAAGTTTGAATTTCTACATGCTACATTACAAGTTATCTTCATAGGTTTTATAAACTTCTCTAGCATGGCATGTGTTTGGAAATATCTTTGGACCTTAATCCATATCATATGATTGAGTTTTTTTTATCCTTCCATTTTGGAATTGGTCAAGTGACTTCCCTAAACTTTGGTACCTACCAAAATTGTTAAACATTTTCTGATGCTAAGAGGGGAGATGAATCGATATGCATAGTTAAACTTAACTTATTATGTTTATGCACCTTCAATATTTTTCTTTAAACCAACTAACTATCAATGAAAGATATTGCAATGAACATACATACACATAAACACTGTATTTACATGGGAAATCCAATATAGAAAAATAAAATTTAGAATCTACTCTCTATATGAATAAATGTTAGGAATGAGAACACTGAGGGTGGGCGGGGAGGGCGGGGGGGTTGAATTAGTGTTCACTGTATTTTAACTTTTAAGTTTAATCTTTATACTGAACTTATATGCTTAAGAATTGAAATAAACATTCACATAAACATGAAACATGAAATCAACACATGACACCAATATGGTTACGGGGAAACTCAAATAGGTAAAAACCCCAGTGGGAATTGACACCCACTAGTATTCTGCACTAGTGTTTTGTGATCCTTGTTAGAAGATCCTTAACCCTGTTAGGAGTTGCTTTACAATGCTTTAAGTACAGCAGACCTTGTCAAGGGTCAGACCCTATTAGGATTCTTTCACAATAGTCCTTGCTAGGGGAGTGGACGCACTATCCCAGAGCTCACTGCTCAAGTGGTGAAGGCTACAACCTTCTAATCTCAGATACACTATATTTGCTGGATGAACTGTCACTATGACACTGCTTGTCAGATCAGTTTCTTTGATGCGCTAATGCTTTGACCTCTAGAAAATATCTAATACATCTTATAGTGTCTTTTCACACTTCTCCTCTGCTTATCACAACTCTCTATCAACTTCCACACTGAATACAATGGGCGCATCTGATATTTATGCGCTCATACAAAATAAACAACTAGGTCAGCCCTTAGACCTATTACATACAATGCTTCCAAATGAATTGGCTTAAGCATTCTTACAAAAAAACAAGTATACATGTCAGAAACCTAAATAAAATAGGTGCATAGCCTTTACAATATTATATTATATCCGCAAACCAAAATACTAACTGTCAGCTTTAGGCTCTGTTCTTCTCTGGCACACACTGGCTGTGCAACTTCAACTGACTGTATCTTTCTCATCCTTGCACATTTGATCATGCACTCATAGAATAAGCATGAATATATTCTAACTAACTTAACTTCCAAGGTGCATACCATAATTTTATTGTACGCACATGCGCTAATGCTCTGAGTTGCAGGAACTCTGTACACTGTCTAGTCTTCAACACTTAACCGATTTCTGATCTTCTCTTCAAGTGTGCTGACTCCAAACTGCTATATGACTTTGTTGCCATAATGAAAACACTATATCAAGTCATATACATTAGTATAGACAACTTTCCAATAATCTCCCCCTTTGTCATTGATGGCAACAAAGGAATATGACCAAGTTGCTAACTGTCCTTAATATAAAAACTTTTTGTCATCTATACATATTATGATCCATATTATATACACAACTAACCCTTTGACATTAATGACAAAGGTGTTACAAAAATTGTATCTACATATACTCACTGAGGGAAAACATCCAGATATGCTATCTTTAGATTCTGGATCTCCTTCTTCCAAAATGTGATCAAGGAGTTTACTATTTGGAGATGGGCGTATAATGCATACTAAAGCTTCTCCATCTTCTTCAAATCTGTGGAAGGACCTTGATCATAGGTTATCATGGTGGCATCAATCTCCTTGATGTTCTGATTTAAAATGTCTATTGAGGGCGCAAGAGCATTTCTCAACTGAGTCTGTCTAGCCCTTAACTTTGTCATCTCTTTTTCTGCCTTCTCAATTTTGTCTATTTGACTTTGGTAGACATTATTACATATGTTCACATCTGTGGATGTGTCTTTCACTGAAATCTTCACTTGCTTAATCATAGCTTCAGCCTCTTTTATTTTCTTGAAATGAGCATCGATGAGCTTATCTTGATCCATGCATTCTGCAATGATTCTTCTTCCTTGATCTACAAATTCTTTCAAGGATGCTTGACCAGTCTTGAGTGAGCTAAGGTCAAGTGAAAAGTTATTCACCAATTTAGTCAATCTCTTCTTTAGACTTTTCTTCTGCAACTAGGGATGTAGATTCTTCAAGGCTTGAGAAATTCTTTTAAAATGTGAGATGACTGTACTCACATCATCAACCGAGTGTATCTTTGGCACTTTCTTATCTTCTAGCAACAGATTGTTCAACATGTTTATTGATTCTACTAGGAGGGGATTCCTCATTACTTACTTTTCTTTGGCTTTCTCCATAGCTAGGACATTGAACTTAATTAGGTCTTCTTCTCTTCATGAATCCAAACTGGATGTGTCAGGTGTCAAACTTGACAACAATGATACTGAAGGAGTGATGGGAGTGTTGTCCAACACTCTTTGCTCTATTGACATTTCATCCTTTTTCTCACTTTCCTTTACCTTTTCTTCCTCTTCTTCTTTTTCTATTTCTTTTTCTTCCATCTTTTCTTCTTCTTTTTCTATTTTTTCTTTTTCTATTTCATCATCAATCAATGCTTCTTCTTGATGAGTGGGCGGTGTATTGCTACATAAAATTTCAGCTTCTTGTGTGCTCACAAAAGCTTCCTCAAACTTGTCCAACTCAGTGTCAGTAGCTACCATGGCTATCTCAACATTATCAATGATAATGGTGTTATCCTTGAGTGACTCTGTAATGGGCGTAGACTTATCAAACTCTGTTTGTGCTTCCACTACAGGGGCTGAATCCTGAGGACCTGTAGATCGTATCTTGATGGTCTCTACCACTTTTTATTTCTCACTAGGTGTTTGAGTGATGGGTGTAGGCTTAGGTTTCATGTGTTGTTCTAAGAATACCTTCTCAAAGGCCTTCTCTATTTCCTTAGATATTAGCTCATAGTCTTTGTTCATGAGGTGTAGTGTTCTCATCTTTGTTCTTAAGTGCGGCTTCACCAAATTTAATAGCATTGACTTTTCTTCAATAGAACATATTGGAAGAGTGGAATCAAGTGTTTGTTCCTTTATTCTGAAGTCTTCTTTAGTGTCTTGTCTCTTTAGGGTATCCATAATCTCCCATACCTTATCCAGGATAGCTGTCTTCAATTCAAGAACTATCTTCTTGAACTTTATCATGTGTTTGATCAACATCTCATGAATCTCTGACTTATCAATTTCATGATATTTGTCATAAAACTTGGCTATCTGATCTAGCCTTCCTTCTTCTACAACTCTAGTCCTTAACACTTGAAGACTAGGTATGAATCCTACTTCTAGAGGTGACTGCACATTTTTCAGTTTGCTTCTTGTGGCTGCACTTATAGCTGAAGGGTGATTTGTGGTGATTTGTTTTCTCCTCTTAGGAATCTTAGGAGATGCATCTGTGGACTCAATATCAACTGCAGAAGTCGGTGCAAGACTAATATCATTAGTTTTACCTTATTTATCCTTTGGTTCATTGGTCTTCTCACTCTTTACCTTTTTCATCTTAGGATCATCAGACTTAGCTTCCTCTGTGGATGCACTCTCAATTTCCAAAGCAATATTTTCTTCCCTTGCTTTGTCTAGGTCTACTTGTGTTACTCCATGGATTCTAAGTATCTTAGATGTAATCTTAGAGGCTTTCCTCTTAGTTGTTGTGTTTTTTATCTTTTCATCTATTTCTCTTGTCTTCTCCACATAAGTTCCCCACCTAGGTTCATTAGGATCTTTAGGGGAAGATAGTAGAACCTGTGCATATGCTTCAAGGACCTGTTCCTCTACCTCATAACCTATTGGATGAATCCACTTAGTTCTTGGCTCAACAACTTCCATACAAGTTTTTTCTATCTCTACCATAAAGAAAGTAGTATCCTTGTACTTTTCCACAATGCTTTCTAGAATTCTATACCTCATTTTCATCTTGACCCTGAAGGTCTTCAACTTCAATGTTATATAATATCTCAATTTACTTTCAGTGGATGCTTTGTTAGATATCTATGGCATGGTTGGAATGGAATTTTCCAAATACAAATATGATCTTTTCCCAACTATATGAAGGTACATATAAATGATCAATGACCCAAACCTGAATATCTTGGTTTTGTCATGCTTGATTGCCTTGATGTTATCAATCAACTATGTGCACAAGATCTCACACAAGTTGAACTCTGCATCTTCCTTCACAAGTCTAATGGCTGCTTGAATTGTGCCTGCAGACACACTATTCACCTTGTTGGTGTGATGAAACCTATACCCAAGTATCATAGACATCAATTTTATGTCAGCTTGCTCAATAGGTTCAATTGTCATTCTGCACCTATCACTTCTTGACTTACATGTTTGTTCAATAATTTTTCTAACATCCTTGCCCACAGGAAGGATGGCACTTGTCCTAGAAAGGCCTGTCATCTCATGTATTAGGTCACTGGTGATTCTTACTGGCACATCACCTATCTAGAATAAATCATCATGAATTCTGCTCAATAGTATCTTAATCCATTTAGTCTCATAAAATTCATATGCCATAGCATACTCAACTATTGGGTGATCATTCCACTTAACATATTCATCCATGAATTTTTTATCTAGTTTCAACATGGTATCCATGTGTACCCTTAACCTATCCAACCCTACTAGTTCTTTCTTGTTGTAGATGTAAGCCCTAATGTCCTCGACATGCATAATGCCCATAGGCATGCAGGAGAATGCTCCCTCTAAATCATCTAGGGTAGACTTAAAATGATGCTTCTTGAATACATATCTCTTCTTCTCTGCAACATCAAAAACTATGGGAGTGGCCATGACTTACTTGTTTAATTGCTTTCCAACTATACTCTAAGATGATCCGAAGACTTCTAAATTGCCATGTCAAACAAGGGTTTTTGCAACCAACAAAATGCACTACTAATTGCTGCAAATCATTGATAGATCAATCTCCAAGTCTTCACAACAACTTCTAAGGCTCTTTCTACTCTCCTATCGCTTTGAATTTGAATGCAATGAGTAATCAAATAACTTCCTGTGTACTTAAAGTCAAAATTCTACCATTAATGCTTGCTGCGTAAACTAGGCTGTCACTTAAACATTTCCAACTTGAGTTTTGCTAACAATCAGTATGTGCGCTCTTGCATGAAGGTTCCTTTATACTCCAAAAGCTTAAGTCCAAAGGTGCATACTTTGAGAGTGAGTATACTAGCCATGTAGGGGTCTAGAGCTAAATTAGCTCCCCCTATGACCCTGAGGGCTATTCATCCAAATGTAGAGGGTGCATCCACTGTGGATTCATCCAATCCATTCTCATCAGTCTTGTCCTTCTTTTTCTCTGACCAAATCATGCTCACATCATTTGAGGCTTTCAAAAAATTAACTTCTCCTTTGGGATCCAAAATTGGTTCTTCAGCCTTTTTAGGGATTTCTTGACCTTGTGTCCTTGATCGAAAGAACTTTGAGATATGTCCAGCCTTGTTACAAGAGTGAAAAATGAATGGAGGTCTTATATTCCTCGACACATTAACATGAGTCCCCATTTTACACTATCTAGCTAAGTGGCCATTATAGTTACATATCTGGCATGTAACATTTTGAGAACTTCTTACATTTGTCTGATTCTAATTTCTCTAATCATGCTGAATTTTGTTCTTCTTACTAGTCTTGAAATTCATAGCTCTATGACCAAATTTATTGCATGAATAACAGTAACCATTAAAAGGTCTTACCTCTGTACATTTCCTTGCAATGTGTCCATGCTTGTTACAAGTAAAACAAGTGCAGTTTATAGGTTTGTGCTCATTCTTAGGTGGTTCACCATTATCTTTGGTTTGATCTTTAGTCTCCTTGGCATCAGTAAAGTCCTTTTGTGATTCCTTTCTTGCTCGTATGTTGTCAATCTGATTTTGTGCTTCATTGTATCCAATATAGCTAGTGTCTCCTTTGGCTCTCCTTGCATACAACTGAGATTCTATCAAATCAGAACTGGTGTGCAACTCATCAATATGATTCTTTGCTTCTTTCAATTCAGATTCCAAGCTTTCTTTGCTATTCCTTAGCTCCAAGATTTCCATGTTTGCTTGCCTTAGTTCTTCATTAAGTAGAAGGTTCTCTTTGACTTGTTCATTGTAGACTTCCTAATTGTTGATCAACTTATCATCAAATTGTTCAAGTAGTTCTTTCATAGATGTATTTTATTCATTCAGCTTCTTGACCTTTGCTCCTAGATCACTATTAGAGCATTCTTTCAAATCCTTTCTTAGCCTTTTGATAACTAATTGTGCATCACTGACTTTTTCTTTTAGTTCTTCAATTTCTCTTTCTGATTTGTCTAGGTCTTCAAGAATAGCTTCAAGATTTCTTTTCAGATGTTTCATTTCTACTTTGTTCATGATCTCCTCAAGTGGTTAAACTTCTTTGTTGAGGACCAGAGCTTTGATACCAATTGTTAGGAATGGGAACACTGAGAGGGCGGGGGGGGGGGTTTGAATTAGTGTTCACTATATTTTAACTTTTCACTTTAATCTTTATACTGAACTTATATGCTTAAGAACTCAAATAAAAATTCACATAAACATGAAACATGAAATCAACACATGACACCAATGTGGTTATGGGGAAACCAAAATAGGTAAAAACCCCAGTGGGAATTAACACCCACTAATATTCTGCACTAGTGTTTTGTGATCCTTGTTAGAAGATCCTTAACCTTGTTAGGAGTTTCTTTACAATGCTTTAAGTATAGTGACCTTGTCAAGGGTCAGACCATGTTAGGAGTCTTTTATAATATTCCTTTTTAGGGGAGTGGATGCACTATCCTAGAGCTCACTGCTCAAGTGGTGAAGGCTACAACCTTCTGATCTCAAATACACACTATATCTGCTGGATGAACTGTCACTGTGACACTGCTTGTCAGATTAGTTCCTTTGATGCGTTGATGCTTTGACCTCTAGAAAATCTCTAATACATCTTATAGTGTCTTTTCACACTTCTTCTCTTCTTATCACAACTCTCTATCAGCTTCCATACCGAATACAATGGGCACATCTTATATTTATGCACTCATACAAAATAAACAACTAGGTCAGCCTTTAGACCTATTACATACAATGCTTCCAAATGAATTGGCTTAAGCGTGCTTGCAAAAAAAAAAGTATACGTGTTGAAAAACTAAATACAATAGGTGCATATCCTTTACAATATTACATTATATCCACAAACCAAAATACTAACTGTTAGCTTCATGCTTTGTTCTTCTTTGGCACATACTGACTGTGCAACTTCAACTGACTGTATCTTTCTCATCCTTACACATCTAATCATGTGCTCATAGAATAAGCATGAATATAGTCTAACTAACTTAACTTCTAGGGTGCATACCTTAATTCTACCATACACATGTGCACTGATGCTCTGAGCTGCAAGAACTCTATACACTATCTAGTCTTCAACACTTAACTGATTTTTGATCTTCTCTTCAAGTGCGCTGACTCCAAACTTCTATATGACTTTGTTGCCATAATGACAACACTAGATCAAGTCATATACATCAGTATAGCCAACTTTCCAACAATAAATGCTTACAATATTTATCTTAGGCATATTTCCATGGAAGTACACCACTCCATGATGTATAAATTTAAAAACTAAACCTCACTGCCTTAGTGCTAAACACTAATATGGAAAATCTTCCAAAAGAAAGTATTGTCTTCTAGTAGGTATAGGGAAATGATGAAAAAGAGAGATATAATATCACTTGATAAACTTTTTTAGATATTGTAATGTTCCGCCAGAGAATCCTCATAATATATAGTCAAATATGCACTTAACAATTTCTTTTTGAAACATGGAATAACATCATGTTTACAAGTGCAACCAATAACCACAAAGCATAAACTAAGCTATAAACATAAAAAAATAAACCATGATCATCACAAGACCATACACAAGTGAAAGGCTAACTCACTCTTTTAAGGGCTCCAAGACAACCCCAAAACAAGCACAAATGGCCAAGTCACATTCAAACCACCACGTGAGAGTTTGGACCACAACCATGAACCTCATGGGATAAGATGACACCATTGTCAATGGTTGCTAAAGAGGAGAGAAGTTCATCCTCAATAAAATCCAAAACAAGGTTGATTTTAAATCCTGAATTGAAGTGTGATTTAAAATAGTTAATGAGAAACATAAAATGAGATACAAATATATGAAATTAATCTTAAAAATATAGGGAACCTAACTATGGGCTATATTTTTAAACATACCCAAGAGAACACCTCTTGGTCATAGATGCACTAGATTAGTCTCAAAACACATGTGTAGAAGTAGGTTCTATTTAGGCTAGGCCTAAAATAGATGCATATAAACAACATATACATGCACAAAATCAAAAAATGCATGCATGTGGAGGGATATAGAACACATGGGCTTAAATAACTTTTATATGTACAATTTTCATGGGAATGCATAAAATTTGAAAAAGGAAAAGTGTCGACTCCAACACATGACCTAAAATGCACAAATACACACCATGGAGTACTTGGAACATACAATCAAGGTCACACACACTTGATACACCCATAAACAATGAAAATCATGCTAATCTAATGATCATAGGAACATATATACAAGGAAATATCAAAATGATAAGTAAGGATAGAATGAGAACATCATGCTCAAGCTCTAACACTAGAAGATATACACCATCTATACACTAGTTGCCATTAGTGTTCAAGTGAAATGCCACCCTACCATGTGGAACCCTCAAAGCCACTCCACTGTACTCATGGAGATAATAACCTGGCCTAAAACATAAGGTACACACACATGTAAGAGGTGGATAACACACATGCCAATCAATGCAAACATATGTAGATAATCAAAAAGCATAGAAATACTCATCATGCAGACTAGTGTCCTAAACATGCCAACAATGCCATAAAACCACATAGCACTGAGGTGCTACTCACTGAGCTACTAGACCTAGAAATGAGAGTACCAACCATAGTAAGTATCACCACCTGCACTGACCAATACTAAATTTAGGGAGGATATCATCTACCTCACACTCGGGCCAATCTTGAAATCCAAGGATTAAATGATTTCCATAGTATCACTTAGGTCTATAATTACTCTTGATTAATGTTTTACCTGATTCATTTATTAAGTTATCACTTTTTAAAACTCCTTGACATAGCCTATGCAACCACTTTCGAGTCGGGGTCTATATAAGGAGCTACTCCCCATGACTACTCAATACACCTAGTCCTATGGCTCAACATCAAAAGGAGACCAAAATAAGAATCATGTCCACTTAGTCTATATTAAGGCATGGAGGATTCACTTAGTGAACTTGAATCATAGCATGCTCATTTGTGGCATACTAAAGAATCCCCTTATTTTCAAAAAATATTTTCCCAAACTCCTTTTTTTTACCCCCCTCCAATACCCCCACACCTATTTTTCTATATAAACCCCCACCCCCCGCCCTAAAAAAAAACCCTCCTCCTTATTTAAGAAATATGTTGCCCCCTCTTTTTCCCATTTTAAACCCCTCAATATGAATGCATGTGGTATGGTATTTCCCCTTAAGGGAAGACCCTATGCATTAAGGACATGAATAAAAAAACTTTGTCCACTTGGTCTACACCAAGGACATGATAACCATAGATTGTATTTATTGAGGACATGAAAAAAAGATGCATTGTCTACTTGGTCTACACCAAGGACATAAATCACAAAACATTTTCAAAAGCAAAGCAATCATTGGAGGACACATCCACTTCCAAGCAATCAATGTATGCAAGTTGAATAAATGCAAACAAAGGCACAAACACCAGATAGCTCAATTTCCCTCCTTTCCAAGAGAGCAAGATCCAAGAAAATAGACAAAACATCTTGTTAGAACATGATGAAGGATCAATAAGCCACAAAATGCACTAACACACCAAACTGGGCAAAACTAACAAGATATAAAAATCATCATTTTAACATCAAATGGGTGAGTTTGGATTGTGTTAGCAATTATCTATAATGTCCTCAATCCATTCAGATACCACAATCCTACTAAAAACATAGATTACTACCAAATCCAACAATTCAAATATGCCAAAAATAGCGTCAAATGAATTTGGATGGAACACAAAATGATGCATCCATGAAAAAGTCCAAAAATCAAGCTTAAAATATAGCTACAAAATTAAAACCCACTTTTCCTTAAGGGTTAACTAACCCAAAAATCCAATAAGATTATAAAAATGACTTTGTGGGAGAAAAAAAACAACCTTACGGGGGAAATTTTCAAATAAAAAAATATCTCAACTCACACAAACCCAAACAAGGCAATGAAAGCATAAGGAAAAGTGGGGAATAATCTAATTGTCCTCCCACATTGCAATTACAAACAAGAATCAACTAAAATAGTAAAAAAATAAATAAAATACAAGAAATTGTACCTCACACCAAGTTGCAAACATAGAAACATCTAGAAGAAAACAAACCCTTCGCAGAATTGTGAATTGCTCCACAAAAGTAGGAACAATTATTGCACACCACTAGCCACAAAAATCTGATACATGGATTAAACACAATGAGAAATTTAGTGATTTTCTCCAAGTCAATTTGGAGAAAAATCCCAATTCTCAACCAAGAACAACGAGGAAAAAGAACTATTTTCCCCAATATTAAGTTTCCTTTTGTCAAAAGGCAAAAAAAGACTTGAAATTAAATCACTCAAATAAAATAACAAACTATAGACTTCCCAAAATAATTAAATCAATTCCAATTAAATGGAATCCAACTATGGAAAATCAGAAGGTAATAAAAATCAACCCCCAAACAGTTAAATTAAGATTTAATTCTAACTCAATTGCGACAACTATGGGAACTCTAAATGCACAGACACATACTAGCCTATCAAAAAATGCATATGAAATCTAGATTTACCCACATGTACTAGAGGTATAATAAATCATAACAAATACATCATCCATGCATGGGTAATATTTTCTAAATATGAATAGTTGGTGAAACTATCTCTTGTGCCTCAATCAGGGATAAGGCACACTCAAACTTGCAGCTCAGGCAAAATAGTGTCTAGTACCTATTCACTAAAACACAAACATCAAGGTTATCTTCTCATCATATAAATAGTTGAAGGATATACATGAATAATTAAATATTCCTAATGGAACATTGATGCTCTAGTGATGTAATCATTTGTATGTATTAGAATGTCACGACACTAGTCATTCCATATTTTAATCCTTAAATATACATCTCATTTCAATTAAAGATTTCATTTAAATTTAAAGCATTAAAATAATTATTTTACAACATATGCATCCCATAGCAGTGAAAACCTTAAATCAATTATTCATTGACATAAAGGTACAATATAATAGGAAAATAGATATAATCCTCATAATAGCATAATCGATTATTTTTCAAATACAAATACACCAGATATCATAATAAAGCCTCATATCATGTCAAAATATCATTATGCAAATATGATCAAAATGATAAACATCAGTAAAATCTAATATCTAATTAGCAATGATGTTGGTAAATCCAAAATAGTAAACATAGTCCAATGTTAGATCAAAATCACATAGGATAGAATGCAACCATGGGAGGCACTACATCCTCCTCCCAAGGCATAGGCTTACTTTTAGAAGCCTGTAAAAATAGAGGAGTACAAATCTCTCAACCAAGAAGCATCCTTACATGTAGCTAAGGTATCGTCACTTGGGTCTTATTGGACCCTTACCTCCTTGATGTCTCTACCCTTGAGGATCAACCTCCAATATTGAAGAATGAAAATAGTCTCCAAATAAAGTTTTCCTTCCTCTACCTTTAAAGCATCCTAGTCAAGAACATGGGTCACATTGAGAATATAATGTCTCAATATAGAAACATGAAACACAAGGTGGATGCATAATAGGCTAGGTGGAAATGCCGAGCGATAGGTAATAGGACCAATCCTCTCAAGGATCTCAAAAGGAACAACAAAACATGACACTAATTTAGAGCCTTTTTCATAATGGATGGGGCTCTTTTGCAACCAAACTCACAAAAACACATGATCACCTATCAAGAAGTGTTGATCCAACCTATGGGAATGAATAATTATTTTGTTGTTTTTGAGAAGTTATCAAATGCCCTCTAATAAAAACTACATGTTATTCCATATCCTAAAGCATCTTAGGACCCGACACTACATGGTCCTCCAAAGATTTGACCTTAAAGGTGTATAGCATGGTCAACCATATAAGGCCTAAAAAGGAGACATACCAAGAGAACTATGGTACCCATTATTATAAGAAAAATCAACCAAGTAAACAATTAAAGTCCCACATCAAATGCTAATCCATCACATACATGTGAAGCATGTCCTTAAGAACCTAATTCACCCACTCCATTTGACCATCAGTCTTGAGGTGATATGCTAAACTAAAATTATGTTGCTCACCTAAAAAATACTAGAGAGATGTCCACAATGTGAAATTAAGCACTAGATCTCTATTTAAAATGAACATGCCAGGTATCCCATGCAACTAAACTATGTCCTCCATGAATACATGGGCTACTATTGCATCAATATAAGAATCTCTCATGGGTGAAAAGTGAGCCACCTTGGACAACTTATCCATGGTAACCATAATTGCATCATGAAAACATGATGACATATGTAACTAAATAATAAAACTAATATATATAGTGTCCCACTTCCACTTTGGAATATAATGTGGTTACAAAAGACTTGTTGGATGCTGATACTGCTGCCTATGATGAAAAACCTACCTGTTGGGAGAAAGCTCAAACATGAAAATGTTAGGGATAAACAACATATTCAATATTAATCAAACATTTTTATAAGCTTGCAAAACCAAAAAAAAAAAGGCTTCCACCACAACCTCCGATGAGCATGGAGCAAGTGTACCCAATACTTGCTTGATTTAAGCTCTTAGAGATGGTTGTGGGTGTGCTCTCCCAACACAATATATAAAATCCCACATTGAGTAAAATAGAATGATAAATACTAAACACTAAATGAAAGCTAGATGAGGATGATATTGAATGAACTCAATAACTAGTTATAAAGAAATAGTCTCAAGCATTCAATGTGAATATGAGAAGTAGAAATGAACTAAATGCAA
The DNA here is from genome assembly GCA_027943335.1 of Chamaecyparis obtusa. Taxonomy (NCBI): domain Eukaryota; kingdom Viridiplantae; phylum Streptophyta; class Pinopsida; order Cupressales; family Cupressaceae; genus Chamaecyparis; species Chamaecyparis obtusa. Next base: position 524,545 of record BSBK01000029.1, read on the forward strand.
GCTACCTACCATGAATGCAAGAAACTACCAAACAAGTTAGATAAAAATCACTAAATGCAATGAAATAAATCTAAGAAATAAACTATCATGATAACTCTAAAATGCAAAATGATGGATGAATTACTCTTGGCAAGGCTCCTATTTATAGGATTTTGGAGGGCTGGGTGAGGTGAATCACATGTGGCATCCACATAGGTGCCACATGAGGTACACATAAACCATGCAAGAGTCCAAGTTTTCTCACACATGTGTGAGAAACTTGAGATGTGATGGGTCAATGTGTACTTCAAGTACACGTGTGTAAGAGATGTGTCATAGTTGTCATTGGTTTTGTCCAATGAAACATATTTGGAAAGTGTAAGAAAATGTCATGAAGGTTGTAAGAAACTTTATTTTACACATTTTTGGAATTCTTTTGAAAAGTTAATTTTTAGAAATTTTCTCACACATGTGTGAGAAAATAATTAGGACTAATGGGTGTAGGAATCCAAAAATTAGCCTAATTAACCTTAGTTAATTAATAAGTAGACCTATTTGTTGAGAGTGATGTGAGTAGGGTAGGATCTAGGTCTAGATTTAGGATTAATCTAATTAAAATTTGAGACTAATCATGGTTCAAGAGAATAATAGAATGTGAGGGGAATTAAATAAATTAAAATTTATTTAAAGGAGGATTATATGGAGGAAAGACATTAAATAAAATTTAATACACTTAAAGAGAGGACCTTTAAATTAAATTTAAATACTATATAATAATGAACTAAATTTAATTAAATAGGTAGAAGAATATAATTAAATAATTATATTGTTAAGGGATGATTTTAAGCATCTACATTTTTCCCCTCTTTGATGTAGCATCGAGAATGGTATTGTGTTAAAGAAAACAAAAATAAGATGCCCCAGAGAGAACAAAAGGTCCTAAAACTAGGAGGGTGAAGAAGTGCCCCCTTGAGAAAATAATATAAAAAGTAAATTTTTTGGGTAATTTTCTCAAAAAGAGGCAAAAGAGAAGAGAAAATGAACAATTGCATGACTTACGAGGGAATCAAGAAAAAATGGGGGGAAAAATGGGGTCCGAGATAAAAAAATAGGTTCCAAGAGGCCTATAAATAGTCTACGAGGGCTCTAGAAGAAGTTATTTTCACCCTCAACAAGTAAAAAGATAAAGCAAAGAGAGCGAGATGGAAGACCCAAGAAATTACATGCATCTCAGAGAGCATGTTTAGACACACCAACAGGTCATGGATGTAGGACCACTAGTGAGTACCCCATCCAAGCATTGAAAATTTCATTTTAGTGCATTTATTGCTTAGTTGGGAGCTATTTAATAGGCCAAAAGGGCATCAAGGAAGAGAAGATGATCGAATGATCATCATCTGCGAGGATAACAAGGGAAGGGAACAAGCAAAAATATAAATTATTGTCCTGGAGATGACCAACCTTAGATTGACATCTCCATGGATCAACATAAACATCGTTCGACATTTGTGCGGTTGAATCAGTGTCTCTGCTGATTGACCCAAAAGACACATAACAAAACACCAAGGAAGGGTAGAGGATTCCCCAAACTGACTAGAAATGACTACCGCACATGAATTTGATGAATACAAGAGGTGGAGCTGATGTTTTGATTGTGAGAGAGATGGCTGGACACTATGAGCCCGGTAGACCAATTGAAACCAACTGAGTGGGGATAGGTCACACTATGAGGCTTGAAGAATGCACACCTATGGCCATGGTCAAGAGTGCATAATGCACTCACGACTACATTGATTAAGAGGTGGCACAACCCAACCTCAAGTTTTCACTTTCCTACAAGAGAGGCAATGATCACACTGCTCGATGTCTAGCAAATATACCACATCCCTATTCAAGGACTAATGTTAAAGTATATATAGGAGGGTCTAGAGATCTATGTAGAGGCAACATTCAGGTGACCATATCATCATTTTCCTATGATGAGATAGTGGTTACCTTAGAGACCAGAGATGGGGGCATGACCATAGTTGAGATGAGTTGTGTTATACCTAGTAGGGTTGATTAGAGGTAGGTTGATGCCAGAGCTTATAGGACATGGATTTCCTCTAGGGTGGTCACAAGAATTGAGCACATTTTTAGAGGATGAGGGAGAGAGGTATTACTAGAGGTATACCATTATAGGATAAATTTACGATGACCTTCACATGTGAGCCTATCAGAGAGTTAGGACACTAGGAGTGAGAGTGACTCTTTTACTAGTGTGGGCATGAGAGCACATTATTGTGATACACCTCATCAGACTACATGAGACTCACACAAGTTATGAGCCATATGTTTGTAGATACCAACCACCAATTTGGTATGAGTCTAAAGATTCCATTTGTCACTGGTGGTGGTAGTTGGATGAGATGCAGAGCTTTGACTAGATACTATATGCAGGGTATGAGACCTGGGGACACTAGGTGGTACAAGAGCATGATTATGTGGAGGATGGCTAGGAGGAATTTTATTACCTTAGGTTTGCATAGATAGACTATTGGCTGATAGGGAAGATAATGTACATGATCTCTTGGTATATACCATCTAGGGTGTCACAATAGTTTGATCAGGTGCAAGATGTTGTCCCAGATTCCTTCTCGCATCCATTAGTGACACGTGAGGTAGGGAGCTTATGGCATATCAAAGTAGACTTGAGTGGGACAAGGGAATCATGGTTGGGGATAGTGGAAGTACCATGGTGATAGAGACAAGACTTAGGATGAGATGCCAAAGTTACACCTGAGTATGCTCAGTGGTGGGTGGCACATAAGTCGATCAAATTAATAGTTCCTAGAGTGGTTATGGTAGATGAGAAGCCAAACAGAAGAGGGGATAGTGTTGGAGAGGATGGAGATGATGGAGGGTATGGAGATGATGGAGGGTATGATGAGGGTGATGTAGGAGAGGGAGGAGGAGGAGGTAGGGGTCAACCAGGGGTGGAAACACTACAATGCCGAGGGGTAGTCAAATACTGACAGATAGAGTCCCTGTTGGAAACTGAATTGAAATAATTACTGTATTGTCATTTTTGTCAAACCTTAATTGGTAAGACTGTTGCTACTTAGGAAATTACTATATCTATTTGAGTGTTTCTAAGGGGCTAAGCAAGGTTGGTAACAATAACACCTAGGGAAAGGTTGAGTTATCTTGATACTACAAAGTGTACTTGACTATGTTGTACTATGATGAGATAATGTATTATTTATCTTAGTATGACTGAAGACTAAACTGGTAGGCTTAATCAAGAAAAGAATGAAAAATCATGTTTAAGCTGAGTGATGTTAGTGTCGACTGAGTTAGTATATGCTGAGAAAAATTATAGTGTCGACTGAGCATCAGTAAATTGCCGAGGAAGATAGTGCAAGTTGAGGAGATAGTTTTAGTATTGACCAAGTGTTCTACATGGAGATTGAGTGAACAATCATAGTATTGACCGAGCATCAACAATTTTATATTTGAAGAGAATTTAATTTTGGAGCCGACATTGTTGAATTCTTGGATTATGTAAAACATGTTGACTTTATTTATTGATTGTTTGGAAGCATTAAATGCATTGTAAAACATTTTATTGTAAATCTTTTAGAGATTTGAGATGATTCTAGAAAAGGAGCTGAAGAACATAAAGTGGGTAGATTCAATGAATTTGACCTAACCCTAAGATCTATGAATGAGATTGAGTGGCAAAAGATGAGTTAACCTAATTGAGGAAAATATAAGGGAACCTGAACATTGTGATATGTATGCACATGGTGAACAGAGAATACTGGAAGAGAAAAGTTTTATTGAATGAATAAGCAAAAAAGGCTGAAGGAGAAGTGTGGTGATTGCTTGAAGAAAATTTCTGAGAAGATCAGAGATGGAAATGGAAAAGTTTCAAAGTCAGTAAACCAACATTAGTGTATGGAATCAAATCTGATATTTGCAAAGTGAGTTGTATATTTTTCAGATAATACTGCTGCTACTTTCTAACCATTGTAATAGTAAAAATCCTTTTAATAGAGGTTGACCTAATAGTCATATGTTAAATCCTTTGAACAAGGTTTCATTCTAATGGAGTGTATGTAAGTCCTATGACTAGGCTCACTTTTAATAGGATGATTGAAATCCTTTAACCGGGTCACATTTGATAGTGTGTATTGTAACCTTTGACAGGGTTGGCTTTTTACCGAGCTCACTTTAGAAGAGTGAAAATAATAGTAGCATGTTACAAAGTGGTTTTTCCCAAATTGGGTTTCCAGTATAAAACCTAGTGTTTATACTTGTGTGAATGTTTAGATCTGAACATTGCTATGTTTTACAAGTTAAGTTACAGCTAGGTAGTGGACTGCAATGTTATATGTTTCTATTATTGAATTAGTGATGACCGAGTTTGTTTTGGTTTTGGATCTGATTTAAGGACAAGTTTTGGAGATTGTTTTATACATTAGGACCTGAGAACAACTGATTCACCCCCCCTCTCTGTTGTTCTAAATCATATTAACAGTCCCTCCAGTGATACCATAGGTATAGGTACCAGGACCACAACTAGCCTAGGCACAGGGACAAGGACCACCAGTAGCCCCAACATAGGTACAAGGAACACCTCCAACCCCAAAATAGGTATAGGGACCACCTCTGGTATACATAGCACATGAGGTACATGAAATAATAGTCATAGAGAGGGACAACCTACAGACAAAGGTGGGAAGGATATGAGACTCGTAGCTACTCTGCATGTATCAAAGCTTAGTTTGCAAGTAGAGATAGCTATAGTATAGGGACTATTGGATGGGGAGAGAGCACAATAAGATAGTTCTTAGGGTACTTTGGATAGGTTACAAGCCTATTGTAACAACAAAGAGTTTATCATGATGGAGACTTAGAAAGGAGGCAACATGGCAACAAAAGATGGATGACTTGAGAGAAGAGCTATAGGGGGTCACCCAAGAGAAGGACACATATCAAAATAGGTATGAGGAGTATAGGGGAAAATGAGAGATCTATTTATAGGTTGTGACTAGTCCAAGGGTGATGTAGGTGGTGCAGGATACTTTTTCTTCCCACAGACAAGAGACTAGAGCCGTCTAGGAGATGGAGTACTACCGCCAGTTATACTATGAGGCTGTTCTTGAGGGTCAAAGAGTTCTAGTATATAGTGATATATCAATATATCATACTATAGGTGGAGGGGGTTCACAGGCCTCCATAGGGATGAGACCTCCTTAGGATAGAGGATGGGACAGGAGGGGTTGGGCCATCCACACAACTAGCTTCATGATCCATTCCAGCTATTTTTGATACTCGGACATGTTTTTGAGTATTACTTATGTATAGTGGCATTTTTATGTATGATGTACTGATGTATATGGATACTAATGTATTTATTTGGACACTTGATATATAGATATATATATATATATATATATATATATATATATATATATATATATACACACATGATTTTGATGGTCCTATGTGATGTATGCATTTTTTATTCCTATATGCATATGTGGATGGATGATGATTTTATGGACTATGATTATATGAGGACTTTAAAATTTTTGTGATGTAGATATTGTTACAAGTAGTGGTTTTTGTTGCACCAAAATATCGACTTGCTAATGCCCGATACAACCACTAGACTTATAGAAGATACAGGATGTTGTTAAACCATGTGGCAAATTCTGAGGGGAGCATTGACTATTTTACCAACAATCTACCCCTCAATGTTACCTAAGGGGATTCAAACCTATGACCAAGCTTTGATACCCCTTGTTACAAATAGTGGTTGTCACTGCACCAAAAGATTGACATGTTAATGCCCAATACAACCACTAGACTGAAAGAAGATACATGAGGTTGTTAAACCATGTCATGAATCTCGAGGGGAGCACTAGCCATTTTTAAAACATATACATGATGCAAATGATTATTTCTATGGATAAGAAATGATTAATGCATTTATGAAAATGGATTTTTAATGATTAATGTAATATGCAAATGTAAGATAATGATTAATGGATGATAAATGTAATATGCAAAAAAATAATGATTAATGGAAGATAATGAGTAATGGATAATAAATGTATAATAATGATTAATGTAATGAATAATAAATGTAATAATAATGAAAGATAATAAATATAGAATGCAATAATGAACAATACTACGCAAAATGAACCTAAAATGCATCTAGATGATTAGGATTAGGTGATTAAATTACATCAAATTTAAAGTCAATACTTAAACTCATCACCAATGTAAGAATGTAACTAATGCAATAACCTAAGTGAATATAATTAATGAGGACACAAATGAGGACATGTGTGTCAATCATAACTGTTAGGATTATTCAGCTAGCCATAGTGAGCGGGGAATACACAAGAATCTTGCCAAGAGTAAAATGCAGTATGACCTTAACTAAAATACATCCTATCTACATGACTTTTGTGGGATTACATTGTGTTTATGTTAGAGAGAAAAACCTAGTTTAATCTTGTATAAGGAGGTATTCATCATGTGTTATAAAATCACAGATGACATGGTTCCTTTGCATGGACTAGACTCTTAGACACACTAGATAGCTTTAGGAACATAGATGTAGATTCCATAGTCATGATGGAACCAATGACATATACTCACTAGAGAGGTCTAGGCAGACCCAAGTTCATGAAAGAATGTAAATGTGCTACCCCATTTACCCCAAAAATATATGAATAATCACAAATTAGACATGAACAATAATTCTTGTAAAGTGTCAACAAAAAGATCATACTACAAAAGACACATGTATCAAGTTTTACCAGTCACCATTGAACACTCTCACAATAGGTAATGATAATCATGCCATTGTCTCTCTTAGGAATAATGTATTCACACTAAGGATTACTTTTCCCATCATGAAATGCATTTAGATTGTCAATCCAGGGACGTAGACTTGAAATGGGACAACACAATTTGTGCACCAAGTTTTGTTGGCAAGTTGTCTATACTAAAGTATATGACTAGATATAGTGTTGTCATTATGGCAACAAAGTCATATAGCAATTTGGAGTCAGCGCACTTTATCTAAAGATTAGAATTTAGTTGTGTTGAAGATTGGATAGTATACAGAGTTTTGATAGCTCAGAGTATCAGCGCACGTGTGTACGAATGAATTATGATATGTGCCCTAGAAGTTAAGTTGGTTAGAATATGTTCTTGCTTAGTCTATGAGCACATGAGTAGATGTGCAAGGATGAGAAAGTTACAGTTAGTTGAAGTTACACAGCCAATGTGTGCCAGTAGAGAACAGAGCATGGAGCTGACAGTTAGAATTTTGGTTTGTGATTGAAATGTAATATTGTAGAGGCTATGCGTTCATTGTATTTAGGTTGCCAACATGTTTATATGTATAATTGTAAGCACGCTTAAGCCAATTCATTTGGAAGAGTTGTTTTTAATTAGTTGTAGGGATGACCTAATTATGTATTTTGTATGAGTGCATAAATATAAGGTGCGCCCGTTGTATTCGACATGGAAGTAGAAATAGAGTTGTGATAAGCAGAGAAGAAGTGTGCGAAGACACTAGAAGATGTATTAGAGCTTTCAAAGAGGTCAAAGCATCATCGCATCAAAGGAACTGATCTGATAAGTAGTGTCATAGTAACAGTTCATCCTACAGATATAGTGTGTATCTGAGATCAGAAGGTTGTAGCCTTCACCACGTGAGCAGTGAGCTCTTGGATAGTGCATCCTCTCCCCTAACCAGGATGACTGTAAAAGACTCCTAATAGGGTCTGACCCTTAACAAGGTCAACTATACTTAAAGCATTGTAAAGCCACTCCTAATAGGGTAAAGGATCTTCTAGCAAGGATCACAAAACACTAGTGCAGAATATTAGTGGGTATCAATTCCCACTAGGGTTTTACCTATTTGGGTTTCCCTGTAATCATTTTGGTGTCATGTGTTGATTTCATGTTTCATGTTTATGTTTCATGTTTAATTTAGTTCTTAAGCATTTAAGTTCAACATAAAAGATTAAAGTGAAAAGTTAAAATATAGTGAACACTGATTCACCCCCCCCTCTTAGTGTTCCCATTCCTAACAATTGGTATCTGAGCTCTAGTCCTCAGCATAGAAGTTTAACCACTTGAGGAGATCATGGAAAAAGTTGAAATGAAACATCTAAAAAGAAATCTTGGAGCTGCTCTTGAAGATTTGGACAAGTCAGAAAGATAATCTGAAGAACTAAAGGAAAAACTCAGTGATGCTCAATTAGTCATCAAAAAGCTAAGGAAATATGTGAAAGAATGCTCTACTAGTGATCTAGGGACAATGGTCAAGAAGCTCAATGAAGAAAAAAAATCCTTAAAAGAACAACTTCAAGAGGTTGATGATAAGCTGACTAATAATCAACAAGTCTATGATGAATAGATCAAAAAGAACCTTCAGCTGAATGAAGAACTAAGGAAAGAAAACATGGAAATCTTGGAGTTAAGAAATAGAAAAGAAAGCTTGGAGTTTGAATTGAAAGAAGCAAAGAATCATATTGAAAAATTACACACCAGTTATGATTTGATAGAATCTTAGTTGTATGCAAGAAGAGCCAAAGGAGACACTAGTTGTATTGGATACAATGAAGTACAAAATTAGATTGACAATATGCGAGCAAGAAAAGATTCACAAAAGGACTCTACTGATGCTCAAAAGACTGAAGATCAAACCATAGATAATGGTGGACCACCTAAGAATGAGCACAAGAAAGTAGAACACACTTGTTTTTCTTGTAACAAGCATGGACACATTGCAAGGAACTGTACAGAGGTAAAACCTTTTAATGGTTACTGTTATTCATGCAACAAGTTTGGTCATAGAGCTATGAATTGTAAGACTAGTAAGAAGAATAGAATTTAGCAAGATCAGAGAAATTAGAATCAGTCAAATATAAGAAGTGCTTAGAATGTTACATGCTGGATATGTAACCATAATGATCACACAGAAAAGCAATGTAGAATGGTGACTCATGTCAATGTGCCGAGGAGTATAAGACCTCCAGTCATTTGTCACTCTTGTAACAAGGCTTGACATATCTCAAGGTTCTGTAGATCAAGGACGCAAGGTTAGGGAAGCCCTAAAAAGGCTGAAGAACCAGTTTTGGATCTTGTAGGAGAAGTTAATTTTATCAAAGCCTCAGAGGATGTGAGCATGATTTGGTCAGAGAAAAAGAAGGACAAGACTGATGAGAATGTATTGGATGCATCCCCAGTGGAAGCACCCTCTACATCTGCATGAATGGCCCTCAGGGTCATAGGGGGAGCTAATTTAGCTCTAGACCCATGTGTGGTTGGTATACTCATCCTCAGAGTATGCACCTTTTGGAGTATAGAGGTACCTATGTGTAAGAGTGCACATGCTGATTGTTAACAGAACTCAAGTTGCAAATTTTGAAGTGACAGCCTAGTTTACGCGACTTGCATTAATGGTGGATTTTTCACTTTAAAGTACACATAAGTCATTTGATTTCTCATTACATTCAAATTCAAAGTCATAAGAGAGTAGAAAGAGCCTTGGAAGTTGTTGTGAAGTCTTGGAGATTGATCTATCATTTTTTGCAGTGCATTTGATCGGTTGTAGAAGCCCTAAGCTCGTTGCGCTAATTCAGAAGCCTTCAGATTATCTCAAAGCTCAGTTGGAAAGCATTTACAAGTAAGTCATGGCCACTCCCATAGTTTTTGATGTTGTTGAGAGGAAGAGATACATATTCAAGAGGCATCCATTTAAATCAACCCTAGATGATTTAGAGGGAGCTTTCTCCCACATGCCTATGGGTGTCATGCATATGGAAGACATTAGGGAATATATCTATTGTAAGAAGGAACCAATTGGACTGGATAGGCTTAGAGTGCACATGGACACCATATTGAAACCTGATAAAACATTCTTGGATGAATATGCTAAATGGAATGATCACTCAATTGTTGAGTATTCTATGGCATATGAATTCTATGAGACAGAATGGATAAAAATCTTGTTAAGAAGAATTCATGATGATTTGTTTTGGATTGGTGATGTACTAGTTAGAATCACAAATGACTTGATACATGAGATGGCATGCCTTTCTAGGATAGGTTCCATCCTTCCTATGGGCAAGGATGTCAGAAAGATAGTTGAACAAACTTGTAAGTCAAGGAGTGATAGGTGCAATATGACAATCGAGCCTATTGAGCAAGCAGACATCAAATTGATGTCAATGATACTGGGGTACAGATTTCATCACACCAGCAGGGTGAATAGTGTGTCTATAGGCACTATTCTAGTAGCCATAAGACTTGTGAAGGAAGATAAGGAATTGAACTTGTGTGAGATCTTGCACGCACAGTTGATTGATAACATCAAGGCCATCAAGCATGACAAGAAAAAGATATTCAGGTTTGGATCACTAATCACCTACATGTACCTTCATATTGTTGGGAAGATATTAGATTTGTATTTGGACAAGTCCATTCCTACCATGCCTCAGATATCCAACAAAGCATCCATTGAAAGCACATTAAGGGATTATATAACTTTGGAATTGAAGACCTTTAGAGCTAAGATGCAAATGTGGTACACGATTCCAGAAAGTATTGTGGAAAAGTATAAGGACTCAATTTGTTTTATGGTAGAAACTGATACAACTTGTATGGAAGCCGTTGAACCAAGAACTAAGTGGATTCATCCACTTGGCTCTGAGGTAGAGGATTAGGTCCTTGAAGCATATGCTCAGATACTACTGTCAGCCCTGAAAGATCCTAATGAACCTAGGTGGGGAACTTATGAGGAAAAGACAATTTTAGTTGATGCTAAACTGAACAATGCATCAACTAAGAGGAAAGCCTCTAAAATCACATCAAAAATATTGAGAATACATGGTGTGTCTCAAGAAGACCTTGAAAAGGCACGGGAAGATAAGATTGCTTTGGAATTGAAGAGTGTAGTAGTAGAAAAATAACAAGAAGATCCTAAGATGAAGAAAATAAAAATTGAAAAAGATGATAGTTAGAAGGATATGATTGATGACACTCCTTCTGCACCCAAAGAAACCAATGATCCTACTACTCCTTCGAAGTATAAACCAACAATCAAGAGAAAGAAAGAAGTCATCACTAGTCATCCATCATCACGAGCATTAAGGAGCAAGAAAACCAGTCAAGCACTTGCTAAGGAAGGATTCAAACCAAGTCTTAAAACTTTGAGTGCAAGAATTGTTGATGAGGGCATAATTGATCAGGTGGGAAAGTTTTATGAAACATACAATGAAATTGACAAATCAAAAATACATGGTATGATTATCAAACACATGATAAAGTTCAAGAAGATAGTTCTTGAATTGAAAACATAAATTCTAGATAAGGTATGGGAAATAATGGATACCTTAAAAAGACAAGCCACTGAAGAAGATCTCAGAATAAGGGAACACATTCTTAATTCCACTCTTCCAGTATGCTCTATTGAAGAAAGGTCATTATTACTAAATCTAGTGAAGCCACACTTAAGAACAAAGATGAGGACACTTCACCTCATGAACAAACACTATGAGCTGATTTCTTAGGAAACAAAGAAGGCTTTTGATAAGGTACTCTTAGAGTAGCACATGAAACCTAAGTTTGTGCCCATCTCTCAAGCACCTAGTAAGCAAGACAGAGCAGAAGAGACCATCAATGTACAATCTACAGGTCCTCAAGATTCAGTGCCTAAAGTGGAAGCACAAACAAAGGTAGATAAATTTGCGCTCATGTCAGAGTCACTTAAGGACAACACCTTTATCATTGATAATGTGGAGATAGCCATGGCAACCACTGACATAGAATTAGACAAGTTTGAGGAAGCTTTTGTGATCACACAAGAAGCTGAGATGTTATGCAACATCACTCCTACCACTCATCAAGAAGAAGAAGAAGAGGAAGAAAAAGAAGAGGAAGAAAAGAAAGAAGAAGATAAAGAAAAATAGAAAGATGAAACCCCTATTGATCTAGCCAATGTAAAAATAGAAGTGATGGACAACACTCCCATCACTCCCTCCTTAACATTGTTGTCAAGTTTGACACCTGACACATCTAGTTTGGACTCATGGAAAGAGGAAGACTTGATTAAGTTCAGCATATTGGCTATGGAGAAAGAAAAGGAGAAACAAGTCATGAGAAATCCTCTCCTTGTGGAATCTGTGAACATATTGAACAGTTTGTTTCCATAAGACAAGAAAGTGTCCAAGGTACACTCAGTTGATGATGTAAGTACAATCATATCACAGTTCAAAAACAATTTTTCAAGCCTTGAAGAATCTACATCCAAGGTTGTAGAAGAGAAGTATCTAGAGAAGAGACTAAATGAGTTGATGAGCAACTTTTCTCTAGATCTAAATTCACTCAAGACAGGACAAGCATCTTTGAAAGAATTTGTTGTTCAAGGAAGGAAATTCATTGCCTACCACATGGATTAAGATAATCTTACTAATGCCCATTTCAAGGAAATAAAAGAAGTAGAAGCTATGATTGAGAAGGTGAAGAGTTCAGTGACAGACACATCCACTAATGTAAACATGTGCAACAATATCTACCAAGGTCAGTTGGACAAAATTGAGAAGGTGGAGAAAGAGATGGCAAAGATAAGGTCTAGACAGACTCAATTGAGGAATGCGCTTGCACCCTCACTAGACATTCTCAATCAGAACATAAAGGAGATAGATGCCATAATGATTACTTATGATCAAGGTCCGAGCATAGAATTGAAGAAGATGGAGAAGCTTCAATATGCATTATGCGCCCATCTCTAGATAGTTAACTCCTTGATAACTTTTTGGAAGAAGGAGATATAGAAGCTCAAGATAGCATATTCAGATGTTTTCCCTAAGCAAGTATGTGCAGATATAATTTTTTGCTACACCTTTGTCATTAATGTCAAAGGGGGAGTTTTATATAGAATATGGAGTATAATCTATATAGGGAGATATAAGATTATGTATAAAAAATGTATAGAAGAAAAAAGTTTTTTGTGCTAAGGGACATTTAGCAACTTGGCCATATTGCTTTGTTGCATTCAATGAAAAAGGGGGAGATTGTTGGACAGTTCTTTATACTAAAGTATATCACTAGATATAGTGTTGTCATTATGGCAACAAAGTCATATAGTAGTTTGGAGTTAACGCACTTGATGTAAAGATCAGAATTCAGTTAAGTGTTGAAGACTAGACAATATATAGAGTTCTGGTAGCTCAGAGCATCAACGCACATGTGTACGGATGAATTATGATATGCACCATCAAAGTTAAATTGGTTAGACTATGTTCTTGCTTAGTCTATGAGCACATAAGAAGATGTGCAAGGATGAGAAAGTTACAGTCAGTTAAAGTTGTATAGCTAGTGTGTGCCAATAAAGAATAGAGCATGGAGCCGATAGTTAGCATTTTGGTTTGCGATTGTAATGTAATATTGTAGAGGCTATGTGCCCATTTTATTTAGGTTTTTGACATGTTTATATGTATAATTTTAAGCATGCTTAAGCCAATTCATTTGGAAGCATTGTTTGTAATTAGTTATAGGGCCGACCTAATTATGTTTTTTGTATGAGCACATAAATATAAGGTGTGCCCATTGTATTCGGCATGGAAGTAGAAATAGAGTTGTGATAAGTAGAGTAGAAGTTATAGTGTGTATCTAAGATCAGAAGGTTGTAGCCTTCACCACTTGAGCAGTGAGCTTTGGACAGTGAGTCCTCTCCCCTAACCGGGATGATTGTAAAAGACTCCTAATAGGGCCTGACCCTTAACAAGGTCAACTATACTTAAATCATTGTAAAGCTACTCCTAACAGGGTAAAGGATCTTCTAGCAAGGATCACAAAACACTAGTGCAGAATATTAGTGGGTATCAATTCCCACTAGGGTTTTACCTATTTGGGTTTCCCCGTAATCATTTTGGTGTCATGTGTTGATTTCATGTTTCATGTTTATGTGAATGTTTAATTCAGTTCTTTAGCATTTAAGTTCAGCATAAAAGATTAAAGTGAAAAGTTAAAATACAATGAACACTGATTCACCCCCCTCTTAGTGTTCCCATTCCTAACAAGTTCCTCAAAGAGTCATACTACCTATGCTGCAGGAAGATAAAATGCATGAAGGAAACCTATGCTATTACTACAGGAAAGTAAGCACACTTAACTACTTAATGAAATTACTGCTAAAATCTTGTAAACTTAACCTAAGCCTATTTAACCATTCAAAGTGTTCATTATGTCTATCTCTGCAAGTGCTGCATGAGTAAAACAATAACTTCTACTTGAACACACGGAAAATGTAGAAATAAATTCTACTCTATCCTAATCTAATCCACCTCCCAAGTGGTCCCCCTTGGTTGGCTTCTGCAAACTACTAACACAGAAGATACTTCAAAATCACTCTTTCATTATATTCTCATAAACTGATTACATAGTAATGGAACAATACATGAAACACATAAAGAGTAGTTCTACTACAAAACACAACCAACATGTATATTTTTTTTATTTCACAACTAAACCAATCAAATCTCTTTATATAGAGGTTTGATGCTTATTGAAAGCATGAAAGTAGATTCTGACTAAGTCTCTCCATAAAAGAAGGAAATATAACAACCACGACATAGTATAATAAAGTTTAGATAACTAATTTTAACAAATTGATGAGCATTGAGGGAATATAGCGTTGTTTCCTATATTCTATGGAATGATGGCTCCTTTCCAATAGCAGCATGGTCTTTGGTGCTATTATTTCTTTCTCCTTCATAACTGGAACTTCAATGCCTTTTGTTCAATGTGGTCGATCCACTATCCAACTGCTCCTTATTTTCCTAGCAGATTAGTAGCATGCGGTATGTATATAAGTCAACTAGTCAATTCTTTCCCAAATATTAGAACACATATTAAAGTAGCTATATGAAGTACTGTAATTTATATATAATGTTTAGTAAAACATGTCATATCTAACTACCCATAATCTTGGTGGTTCTAATTGTACTTATCACAAGTTCACATAGCTATAGGTTCATAAAATATATTGGGAATGTTTCAACAGAGCATGAAGATTATAAAAAAATAGAGACAATAAATTGTCTCATCATTTTCCCCCTAACAAAAATAATTCTTGTCCACAAGCATTACATTATCTGGCTATAGATCTAAAATCACCAACACTTGTCTTTCCCTTCTTCCCAATCTTAAAATTATAATAGAATCCTTGTGTCCTTTCCCAATACTCTGTATGATGCTCCTCTTGTAGCTGGTCTAGTCTAGTGGCATTGATATCATACAGTGGCCATAAGAATGTTGGTGGTTGGAAAGACAGGGGAATCCACATTTCTCTTCTAGTCTGACCCCCTAGCTACATATACCTAGTTGCTCTATTTGTAGCTGCTTCAAAATTTATTGGGCTATGTGGCTCTATTTTCTTGAAGGCCTCTGATAACCTATTCTATCAACTCCTTACCCCTGGAAGAGCTCTCTAAAATGAAAATTAAGGCAACCCCTTACACTCCCTATAAAATTTGTCTCTGAGTTCAAAGACCTTTTATTTGATTTTAGGTTTAGGCCTTCCATAGGTTAGGTTAAGCCAATCTCTTAGGAGGACATCAAGTTTTCTTGACTCAGCCCTTAAGGGTAATGGTTCAGACTTTTCTAGGTCTCTATAGTTATTTAGTTTCCTATCATAATTTCCCTCATTATGCATCCATGACATTAGGGATCTCAAATGGATATCACCTATGTAAAGCAAAGGGTTCCATTCAGTTTCATGAGGAATGACAAAATTATGCAGATAGAGCTCCTAGAGTAAGTTCTGTTGCCATGAAGGAAGGGTATGGTATAATCCATAGAATTATTGAGTAGATTTAAACTCATAGTCTATATCCTTCATTGTCATCATCAGCTGAAATAAGATAAATTACTCTTTCAAATAGCTGGCATACACTCTAGGAGGTGGTCTACAAGCTATAACCTAATAAGCTAATTTGAGAGCATGATCCATTTGTTTCTTCTACTTCTTTACCTATTCCATAAGAGCTTCTATCTCCTCTTTCTTTTCATCTATCTCTTTTTGCATTCTGTTTCTTTCTTGTTTCCACCAAGTTTTCTAGAAAATAAACTGGTTATATAAACTGAAGATAATAGATTGTATTATTGGAGGGCCAAATTCTTGTGGCTGGGTGTTCTATTTTCTCTTTTCCTTAGAAGCATGTTCAAAATATTCAGTAAACCATGTTTCTTTATAAGGCATAACAAACATATGGGAATAAACAGGTTCTGGTGGAGGAGTCATTTGGACATCTTCAACAAAGTTTTCCTGTGCTACATTAGGGTTTTCCTCAGGTACACCTAAATCATCATGTGATATGTTATCACAATATTCTTGAAGATTTTTGGGTTCTTGCATATTTTGGGAAGATGTAGCTACTTCTATTTGCTTAGGGGAATTATCTAAAATATACTCAACAAAAGGCTCTGTGGTAGGTTTTTCTAGTGGAACACTTGGGTTTTTTTGGGAAATTGGAGATAATT
The DNA here is from genome assembly GCA_027943335.1 of Chamaecyparis obtusa. Lineage (NCBI taxonomy): Eukaryota > Viridiplantae > Streptophyta > Pinopsida > Cupressales > Cupressaceae > Chamaecyparis > Chamaecyparis obtusa. The sequence goes on from BSBK01000029.1 coordinate 541,087, forward strand.
GTCCTCGCATCCGAGGACTTCGATGCATCATTGTTTCCAAAACCTTTGTAGTCTTCTTTTTGAGGGTTCTTTTTTTCCTCTCCACTGCAAGAACATATTCTTCATGATTCGACCTTTTTCTTTTACTTTTTGGAACCACAGGGTTTTGAACTTCACTTTCAAGGTTAGGGGTTTCTTCTCCAATTTTCTATTTTCCTTCCCTTGTGGAAGATGTTGGAAATTTGGATGATTTGATTAAATATATGTTGTCATTATGGAAACATATAATCCACATGACGATCACACAAGTCAGAGAGCAAGCATGACAGAGCGCATTGCAAATTTGTCTAAGTGTGAGACAATGTTTTACCAGTGAACCTGGATATAGTTTTTGTTTGTGATGTTGACTGGAGTAAGTTCAGTGCTTGTGCAATTGAACATAGGCTCTATGATGTCTATTGATCACCCATCTTAGAGTGCAAGTTAGTACAACATGTACGAAAGAAGTTATGACAATTTTACCGAAGACAGTGTGAAGTCGACAGGACAAAATATGAAGACAGAACTAGTAAAGAGTTAAGGGATTATTTTTTTAATCAAAATAATGACTTAACAATATAAAGGGATGACATCCTAGATGTTAAATCTTGAATAAAGCTATTGGTATTAATGTAAATGTAATTTTAAGTAATTTTAGTATTGAGAAAGAAGGACAAGTGATATGATGCGAAGTATATGAAGCATATGTAATAGCGATAGTGAAAGAGCAGCGAAGTGATATTGATGCAAGCAGTATAAGGTTATGTACCTTAACCTATTTTGTAATCAGTGTATATTGTACATTACTTGTTTGGGTAGTGGGCTCATCTAGTAATCACATTTTGTACTGCAACTCCTAACAGGGTTGAGGCTTCTAACAAGGTCTATAGTTGCTTAATTAGGACTGATACACTATATGCTTGTAATAGACTCCTAACAGGGTCAATATCCTTAACATGATACTTTTGATTAGTGGATCTTTGTGGGTACCATCCCCACCAGGGTTTTCCCTTGGCTAGGGTTTCCTCGAGAACAAACAATGTGTTATGAGTTCTTTATTGTTATGCATGTTGTTTAGCTTCTTATGTTATGCATGTATAAAGATAATTTTTTATATCCATAATTGGGAAAAACATAAAGTTTGTAGAATATTGATTCAACCCCCCCCACTCTTAGTATTCCCTATTTCTAAAAATTGGTATCAGAGCTTAGTTACTCAGAAAAGAATCATTCAAGGAAAGCCTAGTAGCTTGAGTAAGATCTCTATGGATATGGATCAACTACAGAAGAATCTTGAAGAAGCTCTTGAATAGACTGACTTGCTTACTATTGAAAAAGATACTTTGAAAAGAAAGTATGATGATGCAAAGATCCTCATTGAGAAACTGAAAAAAAAATTGGAATATCTAAGATCTAAAAATGAATCTGAAGTTTTTATTGAAGATTGTGATGACAATGTGGAAAAAGAAAAAGAAATCCTTAAACATGAACTGAAGATATAAAATTTGAAGCTTACTTTGAAAGATGGAACTGGAAAGAATGAATCAAATCTAAAATCTGAGAATGAAAGTCTAAAGACTAAAAATGAAGGACTGAAATCTAACCTTTCTAAAGTAACATCTAAACTTGAGAAAGTCAATTTGCAGTATGATGAACTTGAGAAATACAATTAGATTATGAAAGGTGAACTGACTCAATCCAAACACCAACTTGAAAGGCTATATTCAACTAGTGAGAAGATTGATGAACAAATATCTTATTAGAAACCATTCTATGATAAGACTGGTCTTGGATTCAACATTTTCAAAGCAAATGAAGGCAATGCACCAGATCTAAAGATATCTGATAGCATGGATGAGAAGAAGCCTAATGAGATCAACAAATCTGAAGATACACCTGAAGAAGAAGAATCACCGAAGCAAGAGGAATCACCCAAAGGTATGCAAAGAGAATTCAAAGGTAGATGTTTTGCTTGTAATAATATTGGTCATATGAAGAGAGATTGCACAGGTAAACAATTTAAACCTCTTAATAGTTATTGTTACAATTGTCATGGTTTTGGACATAGAGCTATTGATTGTAGGAAACCTAAATTTATTGAGAATAATGACAGTAGTAGAATGTTTAGGAATACTAACAATGAAGATAAGAAACCTACTGAAGATATGAACAAAAGAAATGGAGTAGTATGTTATATATGCAATAAGGTTGGACACATTTCTATAAACTATAGATCACAAATTAATCAACCTGGACCAAGATATCAAAAAAATGGAATTGTTTGTCAGATATGCAACAAGATTGGACATACAAAAAGGTTTTGTAGAATGAACAATAGAGTTTTTCATCCTAATCCTAACCCCAGGAATCATGCAAGAAGAAATGAAGATGCAAGTAACAGTAAAAAAGGATGCTGTAGTAATTCAGATGAAGTGAAGTTTATCAAAAGCACAGATCAATGAGACATATTCAACATTGAAGGTAATCAGGAAGGTGAAGTATTGAAAGGTAAGAATGAATCTTTACCTGACCTATCTCAAAGTACTTAATTCATGTAAATTGCAGTAGAATAGGAACTTAGATTTAGTATAGAAGTAGATATATGATGAACTAAGTCTTGTGTAGTTAATGCAAGGTAGTTTATGATGTTCTAATGCTATGGTTAAGAGTGCAAAGAAAAATATTATGTTTTGCGAGATCGCAAGAAGTTTTAAGTTTTGCAGGTTAGCAGAGACAACTTTTTTTGAAAGAAGCAGCAAAAGAATTGAATGCGATGTCAGATCTAAGTGAGATTGAATTAATAAAAGGTTATGATTGGTATTATTTGATCATTAAAGAGAATTCAAGTGTCAAGGAGATCAAAGAGCAGTGATTGAAAGCATTTTCCAAGGATTTGGAGAAGAATTTTGTGCCGAATCTATGCAAGCCCTAAAATCATGAAATTAAGGTATTTTACTTCACAAATATTTGTATCAGTAAAGGAACTTAAAGAAATCATGGATGTTTCCTTAATACACAATGTCAGAGATAAGAATAGACCTAAATTGAAAAGGTAACTAGTAGAACCCTTGGAAGAAGACCCTAGGTTTGCATTATCATCCAAACAGAGTATTACATTTAGAGAATGTCAGAAGTTATCTTGGATGCAAACTAGAGATAATAAATGATAGTGATTTCATAGATGAATATCAAAATATTTACAATCAGGATATGATACTAAAACAAGGTTTTGAATATTTGGAACATAATGAAATTGTCAAATATGGATTACAGTGTGAATTTGATAATGAAGAATGCACTAAGATTATTTTGAGTAGAATTCATAATGGAAAGTTTTGGCTAGAAGATAGAGTGATAGATATTATAGCTGATTTGATTCATGAAGTCACCGGATTATCAAAGACTAGAGCTATTCCTTTTAATGAGAAAAACATGAGGAAAACAATTATTGACAATACAAACTCATCCTATAATGGTAGAGGAATTGTGATTAGTAAGATCAAACAAGATGATGTGAGATACATATGCAAGATCCCAACTACTAATTTTTATGCTAATTCAAGAGAAGATGACATGGCAGCTGGAATGGTACATGCAACTTATCTTATGTGTGTTGATAGGGTACTAGTTGATAAGTGTGAAATTCTTAGAATTCAATTGTTTGAGAACTTGGAGAAGATTGAAAAAACTAAGTATACATAGTTTAGGTTCTTATCCCTAATCACATATATGTTGTTTCATATTTTGAGGAGATTTCCTTACACCATAGGAAATGATTGGAATGATGGAAAAAATATAATAGAAAGGATTAATGTAGTATACAGAAGGCATGTTATTGACAGTGTTAATGAGAGTGCAGTACTTGTTATTAAGACATTTCAGAATATTGTGTCTAGTAGATCAAGGATCCCTAAGTCTCTTGTTGAAAAAGATAAAGATGGTATATGTTTTATGGTGGATACTGACCTTAACTATATTGAAGTAGTAGAGCATAGAACAAAGTTCATAGACACTCTTAGCTATGAAATATCTGAGGTAGAAACTGAAGAGTATGTTAGCAAACTATTGAAGTGTAAGTTGGACACTCGGTGTAATAGGTTTGGAACCTTTGAGGAGAACTTCAACTTCAAAAAGATTCTAATTAAAGAGAAGAAGTCTAAGAAGAGAGTTGAGAGCACCATTAAGAAAATTTTAAAAGATACAAGAATGACAGAGAGAGAGTTTTTGGTAGCAAAGCAGATAGTAGTAGCAATCAGAGAGAGTGGTTAAAAGGAAATTTTGTCTATCCCTCCTTTATCATCAATTGCAGTGCCACAGGAAGAACCGCAAGTAAAGGTGAAAGTGTAAGTACCTAAGAAGGACATAGAAACAAAGATGTCTACTAGATCCACTTCCTCCACACTGAGAAAAAGAGTTAAGGAAAGTGCTACTAGACTAGGAAAGAGACATAAAACTCTAGTGCAACCTATTCCAAGAAAGATTGCAGAAATTAAAGATGATGTCACTACTAAGAAGAAAGCTTGGAAACCAAAAGTTGAAAAGCTTGGTGAGCAGATTATTGAGAATGGTGACTTTGCAAGAATTAACAAATATTATGATCTTTATGATTATACTGATAGACTTAATTTGGAGAATGCAGTTGTGAAGCATATGATCTTGACTAGCAAGAAGTTTGATACTATTCAAGGATGGATACTTGATGATCTTTATAAAAAACTTCTAAACATGAAGAAGAGAGAATTAGAGGAAGAGACAACTATCAGAGAAAAACTTGTGAGGAAGCTTTGTGAAATTAGAGATGAAACTCATTTCAATCAGATCATGAAAGCCCTAAGCACCCATCTAAGAACCAAAAGGAGAACAATTCAAATTATGGGAAGCAGTTATGAAGAAGTAAATTTTGAGACAGAACAGACAATTATCAAGGTTATGGCAGAATATGTTGGAGAATCATTAGTTGCAGTAGAGCAAGCAAGTGAGAAAGTACAAGAGGACATTCCCTCTTCTCAAACTATTAATATTGAAGATGAAAAAATGAATGTAGAAGGTACAAAAATCACCTTGGATACTGATGAAAATGTATTCAAGAATTTGGAGAACATTGTTGACAATTCAACCTTTGAAGAACATGAAGCTACAAAAGAAGAAGAGATGATAGAGACCACTGTTGTGGAACCACTAGTTACAGAAGAAAAAATTCCCATTCCCACCAAAGAAGATATCAATCTTACTCCTGAGACTGGAAAGAAGACTCAAATTGGATCTATGATTGAGCATTTGGGAAAAGAAGTAGATGATGATGATTAGTTAGAACTGATTACATCCTTGAACAAAATCATTGGTAAGAATAAGAAGGTGAAGAGTCTTGAAGGGTGTCTGAAGGAACTAACTAAGAAGTTACAGAGTACTATGACTACACAAATTTCAGAAGCAAACCCTATGGAGAAGGTAAAGAAGGTCATGAGCACCGTTGATAATGAATTCACAAACCTAGCTGATATTGCAAAAGTAAAAGCACAAGCAGACTATGAGGCTAGAATGCTTTTAAACATCTATTAGAATATCAAAAATGATATCAATACTCTTGATATTTGTATCAAGGATTTGAGGAAGCATTTGGAAACAGGCAAATCTTTGTACATACAGTGTACAAAATTAGAAACTTTGATAGCTAAGGAAGATGAAAAGATAAAGTTGAAGGAAGTAGAAATTCTGAATGAAACAAACCTTCTGTCTAACCCCAATGTGAAGTTCTGTGATGTTGAGAAGAAAGTTAGGAAACTTTATGATGAAATCAAAGTTGTACAAGATGAGAAAGAAAGGAAATTGAGAAGATACACTCTTTTGATAGAGCATGCTTCTATGAAGTTGAGCATAATTGAAGAGCAGTTGGAAGAATGACTTTCAACAAAGACATCTTTTTAGAAATTTAACTTTGAAAACCTCCAAGCATGTGAAATTGCTTCTTATGGACTGAGTGCACTACTCAATGTGGCAGATTCCATTAAGAAATCACTGGAGAAGGAGATAGAAGCCATGAAGATAGATTTTGTAGATTGTGTTGCAAGCCTACCGGCTTTACAATAAATGAATTGAGTTATAACTTTTTGTGATACAATTTTGTGATCCTCCCTACCTTATTTTGTCATTTTTGTCAAAGGGATATATATATATATATATATATATATATATATATATATATATATATATATATATATATATATATATATATATATATATATATATATATATATATATATATATATATATATATATATATATATATATATATATATATATATATATATATATATATATATATATATATATATATATATATATATATATATATATAGAAGAAAATTGATAGTATATGATAAGGATTATTACTCTTAGGGGGATTCCTATATTAGAGATAATAATTTTTGAGGAGTTCTGAGGATAGTATGTATTTTAGACTATGGCCACAATTTTGAACAATTTTGAGATTTTGAGTTGTACACTTAGCCAATTTTCTCATATGTTGCCACCAATGACAAAGGGGGAGATTGTTGGCAATTTGGCTGAGTTGATTACATAGATGTTGTCATTATGGAAACATATGATCCACATGAAGAACACACAAGTTAGAGAGCAAGTATGATAGAGTGCATTGCAAATTTGTCTAAGTGTGAGACAATGTTTTACCAGTGAACTTGGATACAATTTTTGTTTGCAACATTGAATGGACTAAGTTTAATGCTTGTGCACTTGAACATAGGCTCTATGATGTCTATTGATCACCCATCTTAGAGCATAAGTTAGTATGGCATGTACAAAAGAAGTTATGATAGTTTTATCGAAGACAGTGTGAAGCCGACAGGACAAAATATGAAGATAGAACTAGTGAAGAGTTAAGGGATTATTTTTTTTATCAAAATAATGACTTAACAATATAAAGGGATGACATCCTAGATGTTAACTCTTGGATAAAGATATTGGTATAAATGTAAATATAATTGTAATTGTAATTGTAAGTAATTATAGTATTGAGAAAGAAGGACAAGTGATATGATGCGAAGTATATGAAGCATATGTAATAGCGATAGTGAAAGCGCAACGAAGTGATATTGATGCAAGTAGTATAAGGTTATGTACCTTAACTTATTTTGTAATCAGTGTATATTGTACATTACTTGTTTGGGCAGTGGGCTCATCTGGTAATCACATTTTGTACTACAACTCCTAACAGGGTTGAGGCTTCTAACAAGGCCTATAGTCCTTTAATCAAGACTGATACACTATATGCTTGTAATAGACTCCTAACAGGGTCAACATCCTTAACATGATAGTTTTGATTAGTGGATCTTTTTGGGTACCATCCCCACCGGGGTTTTCCCTTGGCCAGGGTTTCCTCGAGAACAAATAATGTGTTATGAGTTCTTTATTGTTATGCATGTTGTTTAGCTTCTTATGTTATGCATGTATAAAGATAATTTGTTATATCCATAATTGGGCAAAAGATAAAGTTTGTAGAATACTGATTCACCCCCCCCTCTCAGTATTCCCTATTTCTAACAGAAGAAGTAGGAACATTACTTTCTAGAATGGGTGAAGGTATATTTTCTTGAAGTAATTCTAGCTCTTTTTCTTGTGTAGCTATTTTTACAATGGGCTCAGAAGATTTTGCATCATTTCCTAGGTGTTTCTCAACAGGGTCAACTCATGGTTGCAATGTTTTATGCTGGAAAAATTCTGACCATATGAAGGGAGAGACATCCCTAAGGGATTTTTCAACTAGCAGTTTAATTAGGGCATGGTGGGTGACATAATTTTCATTCCCTTTTTGAGTCTCCTCAGCGCTAATACTTAGCATATTATACAAGAAATTAGGGACATTTACTGGGAGACTATGCCTTATGTAGCTAAGTAGCTTAAAATGATGAGCATGCAAATTTGAAAATATTCCCTCACATGTTAGGTACCTGATAATATGTGTTGCTAGCTCATTGAATGGTGGAGGAAGAGACATTCATTTGCACCCTTGCTTGCACTAGTACATTTTGCATCATTTTTTGATGCAATATTGGTCAAAGTTTCCACCCAACTCGATTGAATCGTCGATCAACTAGTTTGTGACTATTATTTGCATCAAAATATCGACCCATTGCTACAAACCTAGAATGATCAATGCCAATATTGGTCGAAAATGAGGGAAATCTTGGTCGAGAATAACATTAGCAAGTGTTGGTATATTGGTCGATCATCCGACCAATATAGATTAATATTGGTCGAAATATTTGGTCGCTCCACCTAGGATGTGACCAAATATTGGTCACAATATTTAGTGGCTCCAACCAGGATGCCAAACCCATGTTGCCATATTTCGACATAGAATAGTCAATTTTTAGACCAAACCAGGCTAGACTTTCGATGAATGTGATTCGAAATGTCGACCAAGGTTAGTCAAAATTTTGATGAAATACAAAATGTTTTAAAAAAATTGAAGATAAATATCTAGACTAATCACCAATGACATCCTGATTAGTGATTAGTCTAGATATTTATCTTCAGGTGTCCACACTCATTTTGCTGCTTGTTGCTAGCGGGTCCCTGCTCATTCTATTTTCTAGATTGCTTTGGGCTCTAGCAATCCATCTGCTCTGCTCTGCGTGAAATTGTGGGTTTTTTCATTTTGTTTGAACTATTTGAGAGATAGGCTCTGAATGGTGATCTATGAATTGGTAGAGCTTCCTCTTAGATGCCCACAACTCTTCAAATCTATTGGTGTGAAGCCCCCAAAGGGTATTCTACTCTATGGGCCTCCTGGTTCTGGGAAAACTTTAATTGCTAGGGTAGTGGCAAATGAAAGCTGTGCCTTCTTTTTCTGTATCAATGGACCTGAGATCATGTCAAAGTTGGCTGGAGAAAGTGAAAGAAATCTCCGAAAGGCTTTTTAGGATGCTAAGAAGAATGCCTTGTCCATTATATTTATTGATGAGATATTACAGAGATTTGTCAGCGGGCTTGCAAGTATGCTATTAGAGAAAATATTGAGAAGGTGAGTTTCAATTCTGGTAGATTTTACAAATTAGATTTGGTTATGAATTTCTTAATGGTTTTTTTGAACTGGTTTGTTAGAATTTTATATTTTTTGATTCAATTTTCCTCAACTTGTATCTTATTATTTCAATTTGTCATGTTCTCTTTCCTCTGCACTTTTACAAGATATTGAACATGAAAGAAAAAGAAGTGAGAACCCCAAGGAAATGGATGAGGATGATAGTGATGAGGTAGCTAAAATAAAGGCTGCTCATTTTGAGGAGTCAATGAAATATTCCCGAAGAAGTGTCAGTGATGCTGATATTTGGAAGTATCAAGCCTTTGCACAAACACTACAACAATCTCAAGGCTTTGGTTCTGAATTCTAATTCCCTGGTGCTTCTGCTAGTGCTTTAGATGTATTTTCTACATCAGATAATAAAGATGACAATGACTTATACAGTTAGGAAACTTAGTACACAATTGTCATCTTAATGAAGTGACAAATGTGTCTATTCTAGCAGGGACCTTTCACTGACAAATAGCCAATGCTATTCAATTTGGCTCTGGCTTTTTCTTGTATGAGTTTTATCTTTTCATATGTTTGAAACTTTATTTAGTTTATCAACCCTTTAGCTGAGGACTTACTAACTTGTAAGTCTTTAGAGCAATATTAACTATGGCAAGGAAATTTAGCTATGGAAACTTTTTCTCAAGTGGTAGATAATGTTACAAAAAACCTTTCTTTTTAAAAAAAAAATCCTGCTGGAAAATATTCTATACTAAATCAATTCTATAACAAAGAAATTCTAGTTCAACTGATAGGTATGGTGTACATCCATTTTATGGAGATCTGCCAAGATGAAGATAAATATCTAGACTAATCACCAATGGCATCCTGATCAGTGATTAGTCTAGATATTTATCTTCAGGTGTCCACACTCATTTTGCTACTTTTTGCCAGCGGGTCCCTGCTCGTTCTGTGAGATCATGTCAAAGTTGGCTAGAGAAAGTGAAAGCAATCTCTGGAAGGCTTTTGAGGAGGCTGAGAAGAATGCCTCATCCATTATATTTATTGATGAGATATTACAAAGATTTTTCAGCGGGCTCTAGCAATCCATCTACTTTGCTCTACGTGAAACTATAGGTTTTTTCATTTTGTTTGAACTATTTGAGAGATAGGCTCTGACTGGTGATGCATAATTGGTTTGCATGTTTTCATTGTGGAAGTAGTGTTGGGGATGCTAGTGGTGCTGCAGAAAGAGTCCTTAACCAGTTGTTGACAGAGATGGATGGTATGACAACCAAGAAAATAGTTTTCATTATATCAAATGGCATTGGCCCATTATACCCAAGGATTCAATGGAGCTGATATTACAAAGATTTGTCAGTGGGCTTGCAAGTATGCTATTAGAGAAAATATTGAGAAGGTGAGTTTCAATTGTGGCAACTTTTGCAAACTAGATTTGGTTATGAATTTCTTAATGGTTTTTTTTGAACTAGTTTGTTAGATTTTTACATTTTTTGATTCAATTTTCCTCAACTTGTATCTTATTATTTCAATTTAATGCTATGAAAACCTTTCTTTAAAAAAAAAAACAATCATGCTGGAAAATATTTTATACTAAATCAATTCTACAACAAAGAAAGTCTAGTTCAACTAATAGCTACAAAAAAGAAGTGAGAACCCCGAGGCAATGAATGAGGATGATAGTGATGAGGTAGCTAAAATAAAGGCTACTCATTTTGAGGAGTCAATGAAATATGCTTGAAAAGTGTCAGTGATGTTGATATTAAGAAGTATCAAGCCTTTGCACAAACACTACAACAATCTCAAGGCTTTGGTTGTGAATTTGGATTTCCAGATAGACCTACTGCTACTTCAGATGTATTTGCTATAGTAGATAATAAAAATGATGATGACTTATACAGTTAGGTAACTTAGTACACAATTGTCATCTTAATGAAGTGACAAATGTGTCTGTTCTAGCAGGGACCTTCCACTGAAAAATAGCCAATGCTATTCAATTTGGCGCCGGCTATGGAAACTTAGCCATGGAAACTTTTTCTCAAGTGGTGGATAATGCTATGAAAACCTTTCTTTTTTAAAAAAAAATCTCGCTAGAAAATATTCTATACTAAATCAATTCTACAACAAAGAAAGTCTAGTTCAACTGATAGGTATGGTGTGCATCCATTTTATGGAGATCTGCCAAGATGATTTCCCCCACCAAGATGATGTGCATCCATTTTATGGAGATCTGATAAATGTTTTATATGATAAAGATCACTACAAGTTGGCCCTTGGCGAGATCAATATTGCTTGCAATCTCATTGCCAAAGTCAGCCAAAGACTATGTTAGGCTGACAAAATATGGGGATTCTCTTTACTGCTGCAAATATTTGAAGGTTGCTGCACTTGGACGGATATGTACCATTGTTAAGAGAATTGGACTAATTTTGGCTTACCTAAAATAGGTGAGGTAGCATATGGTTACGTTCTTTTTTCTATCTATCTAGTTTTCACTACTTGTCGTTCCTTGGGATATCTTGCAAGGGTTCTATAAATTGATGGTCTATATTTGGGTGGGTGTCTTGTATGGGCCTATGAACTTTTTTATCTTGTCTTTTTTTTTCAATCCTACAACTAGATTTTGATACGTGGATTTCTTGTAAGGAACTTTGATAAAACCATTTCAGTAGTTCTTCATATGATAGTTTTCTATGCAATCCCCAATCTAGGCTTTATTTGTAGATTTTTTTATCTCAATATTAAAAGAATTAGTTTAGTTAAATAAACCTTTATGTCCCAAAAACAATGAAAACTAGGATGTGAATTTAATATTTTTGACAACTAAAGAGTCAAAAAAGATAACAGATGGTTCAATATAACTTGCAACTTTATCCATGTAAGAGTTGAACTCTAAAATTTATGGTATTAAGACCTGCAACTTGCAGCTAAGAATTTTTAGGAATAGTCCCAAGAGATAACTGAGAGTGGGGGGGGGGATTTAGTTATCTACAAGTTTTAATTCCTTATCCAATTAGGTATACTTAAACATAAAGCATAAACACAATGAAATAAAACTTGAACACAACACCAATATTTTGGTTACGGGGAAACCCAAATAGGTAAAAACCCCAGTGAGAATTGACACCCAATAATAATCTACAATAGTGTTTTATGATCCTTGTTAGAAGATCTTTAACCCTGTTAGGAGTTTCTTTACAATATATTTAGTACAATGACCTGGTCAAGGGTCAGATCCTATTAGGAGTCTTTTATAATTAACCCTGTTAGGGGTGAGGATGCACTATCTGAGAGCACACTGCTCAAAGGGGTGAAGGCTATAACCTTTTGAATAACAGATACACACTATATTTGGATCTTGGTGAATTGCACTTTGACCTACTATCTAGATCAGTTCCAATGTATAGCACAAATACTTTACTTGGTGACATAGATCTTCTACTGATGGCTCAACACTTCACACACTCTGCTCTGCTCTTCACAATCAACTCTGAACCATACTTAGCAATCACAAATGACTGCCTATAAATATCTTTCCTCCAAATGATATAACCAAGTCAACCTATTATAACCACCTTGAAATCATATTAGAGAAACCATAACATACTCCAATAATAATTCTGTCATCTCTACTAAGCACACAACACATGCTAGGACCTGTCCAATGTTAACAATTGTAGATGCACGCTACACACTATCGGCTCTACCAAAGTAAGTGAAACTTTCTCCTCAAGATGAATTACATCATGTGCTCTTAACCAAAAATTACTAACTATTCTCTAAGCAATAGTACAAGGGTGCATACCAAAATGATAGGCGCAACTCTTGAACCAATATAATGTCTGTCAGCTCTTCTGAATAAACACAAGAAACTGCTACTGCTGAATAGCGACTGCATAAATTCACTTCTACTAATCATCAAACTCTACGTCCATGAACGTAACATCACGAACATGTCTCCATCACATGATATCCAAATGTGCAAGGCTCCATGATAATTGTATGGACAATAATTCATGGAACAGTACCTGTAACTCTATCAGGAACACTGCTGACACAAGCTGCTATATAACTATTTGTACTAATAGTTAACCTTTGCATCCATGATATCATGCTAATAACATGTCCATGCTGTATATACCAGAAGCTTACTACATAAGTCTTCCACACATGCTACTTACCATATGTTGTCATCAATGACAAATATACAGTCAGTACTAGCTTGCTGGAAAATCTCCAACAAAGAATATGATACTGAATAATTATGACTTATTTTAAAAATTTAGGAAAACTTCACCATTTCTATAGTGATTACTTAAAAAATAGTATACCTGATCAATGACTCAATATTTGTAACCTCTCAGAAACTTTTCCTTTCCACTTCAATATCTTTCCTTAATAATTCTTGATCTCCTCAGAATCACTAGAAAAAAACAATGACAACAAAACTTGCTACTTTAGAAAATTGCATTAATACTTAACTTAAACATTGCAGTCATGAAGGGTGTAACAAAATATGATATGCTAATAGACAAACTCATTTTGCACAAAATGGCATTAAGCATGGATTTTGGTTTACATGTGGTACATCAATTCCTTCATTGAAGACATTATCTTTTACATTTATAATTGTTTATTTAGGCTCCATAACACTAGCATATACACAAAAAGAATCTGTATTAAAGAAAAACATGGACACTACATATATATAAAAATAACCTGCTAAAAAAAAAAGAGGCCACTGAGGACAATTACACAGGTCTCTAGAAACAACATTACCCAACTCTTTCTCTCAAGCCAAAGACTCAGTGTGTTCAATTCCCCAGACTAGCAATCAATTCTATGTTGAGTATATTTGTCAGGCCCTCCTGTAGTTTGAACGAATTAAGAATAGAAGATAGGAACTAATTTAACACTTCACCTACTCAAAAACACAAACCAATGAAATAATCCACATTAGGCCAAGATAGGTTGATGCATTAAATACAAGAATACTTACACAAAATGAAGCCAAATCATGCCCAATAATGACAATAAGAAGTTGACTATTGAACCTTCTAGTTTTTTATTTGATAGTTTCCTGACAATGACACATTCAAAATGCACTTATGAGAAAATACCTAGAATGAATGAAATTGAATAAATAATGAAGGTATGTTAGTTTGAGCTTCACTTTGTTTTGAGAATACTTTAATATTCTCTACTTAACAAGGCCAACCATGTGAAGGTGGAAGCTCATCTAGCCTCACCCCCCTCCCCCTAACATCAATCTAAATTCCCCATTAACATCTAATTACACACTTCATTCATCCATTTATGAACTATAAAATTCAATCAATACAATCACATAACATCCATTAATATGATATAACATTCATTAATACGCAACACTAATCAAGAATTCATTAACACATAACATTATTCATTAACATGACATATAATTCAATATTAATAGACAAAATTCATAGATAATTACTCAAAACAATGTGCATGGAATTATAATGATAGTTTAATTGATATTTTTATCACAATTTGATGTTCAGGATAGGGGAAAAGCACGTGCAACAATAGAGGCAATAGCTGTAGATATAGATGAGGATATCCCAAAAATCCCTAATATAATAAATACAGTGAAGAAAAAACTAAAAAGAGTCAATGCATAAATTATTAATATTTTGCATGATGCTACTACTAGCCTCACCATGATGTCCATGACCAGGTAATTGAGCAAGCAAAAAATCTAGTGACAAGAACAAATACATATTTTAGTTCACGACATAAAAGAGTATAAAATATAATCCTTTATTAAAATTTTGTTATAACTAAAGATTCATTACTGCTTACTTCAAAATGACATGCTCGTGCCATCAATTCATCTGTCCTCTTCAACATCTCCTCAGTTGGATTTGCATCTTCCAAAATAGTAATAATTTTTGCATTAATCTTTTTAGTTTTTTCTTTACCATATTTATTATATTATGGATTTCTGGGATTTCCTCATCTATATCTACAACTATTGCCTCTATTGTTGCAGGTGCTTTGTCCCTATCTGATATTTATCTTTAGGTGTCCACACTCATTTTGTTGCTTGTTGCCAGCAGGTCATAGTCAGTGATTGGGAGAGCCCTATTTTGGCACCAGTCATGTAGTACAAGCACTAGAATTGAGTTTTTTGGCATGGGCTGGGAAAATTTTGTATATCAACATGTGATAGAGTCTCCTATACTCCTATTATCTCTATTATATTATAGTCTTCTATTATATTAATGTAATATAATAGAGATAATAGGAGTATAGGAGACTCTATCACATTTTGATATACAAAAATTTCCTAGCCCATGCTAAAAAATTCAATTCTAGTGCTTGTACTACATGACTGGTGCCAAAACAGGGCTCTCCCAATCACTGACGGTAACCCCAAATCTACAAACTCTCATGTTTTAAGTAATTTTATATGATCACTAGCACATTTCATGCATGGATGAGAAACAATATCCACATCTAGAAAATCTCCACAAAAATCCCTTACGGCCTCCACTGCATATACATCTTCTCAGAATCTAAAAACTCCCCATCATTGATTCTCATCAATGTACCAATTTGGATAGTAAGTCTAATTTAATTTGTCTATGGACTGAGACCTTAAATTATTGAGCTTCTCTTTGTTTCGAGAATAATCTAACATTCTCTACTTAATAGGGCCAACCATGTGAAGGTGGAAGCTTATCTGGCCCCTCCTAGGAGCCTCTTATGACCCTTTACAACATTTTAAGACCTCTAAGATGTATTCTTAGGGATCGTAAATGGTCATAAAGGGTCATAAGGGGTCCTGGGACACAATAGCTGAGAAAAATAATTGTAGGCATCATGGTCACATTTTTTTTGGAGACAACATAATTGAGTGGTGTACCCAAAAAATGGAGAGCAACTTCTGCACCTCCGGTTCCAAGTTGTTCTCCATCTTGCAGTGTCAACTTGGAATCAGAGGTGCAGAAGTTGCACTCCATTGTTTGGGTATACAACTCAATTATGTTGTCTCCAAAAAAATGTGACCATGATGCCTACAATTATGTTTGTTAGCTATTGTGAAATCTACATTTATGTTTCTCATCTCTCTATAGTACTCTTCTTCAATCTATGTTCAATGATAAGCATCTTCTTCTTCTTACTAATTGTAGCCAGAGCTTCCTTTTCATTAGGATTCAAATCCACTTCCCCCATCTCATCATCCTTGTCACCCTTAGCTGCCATCCTAAGCTCTTCTTCCCTCTCCAGTTCTTCAAGCCTTTGCAAGATATTTGGATCAATAAAGTCTTCAACATTGTGTCCATCCATGATCTCAAGAATATCATCTTCTTTCCACTCTTTATTTGCCAAAATATACCGCTTCTTTAAGCTTGTAGAGTAGTCTCTAGTGGTTGCAAATCAATATTATTACAAACTACAATAAGAGGCTTAGTAAGTCTAATTTAATTTGTCTTTGGATTGAGACCTTAAATTATTGAGCTTCTCTTTGTTTTGAGAATAGTTTAATTAACATTCTCTACTTAACAAGGCCAACCACATGAAGGTGGAACCTCATCTGGCTCCTCCTAGGAGCCTCTTATGACCCTTATGACATTTTAAGACCTCTAAGATGTATTCTTAGGGGTTGCAAATGGTTCTAAAGGGGCATAAGGGGTCCTAGGACACAACAACTGAGAAACATAATTGTAGGCATCATGGTCACATTTTTTTGGAGACAACGTAATTGAGTGGTATACCCAAACAATAAAGAGCAACTTCAGCTCCTCCAATTCCAAGTTGACACTGTGGGATCCCAATACCATAGATAAGGAATAAATTTAGAGAGAGGAGGAGGGCCATAATGACAAAAATAATATGGGACAAACCTCAAGTTAAATGAGGCAACTACAAACATTTTAATAGAATTTTATTATTAAATAATGAAATTTGTATATACTAGTGTTCTAAGCCCCCTCTAACTTGCGCATCTAGAAAATGAAACTACAACTTATTGGGATTGAGATAAACCTTATAGAAAAACAACAGCTAGGAAGGATCACTTGCCAACATCTGCTGAATACATCTGTTGGAGGACCTTGTATTCATGAGCAACAAATGTATTCAATAGATGTTGGCAAGTGATCCTTCCTAGCTGTCGTTGTTCTATAAGGTTTTTCTCAATCCTAATAGGTTGCAGTTTCATTTTCTAGATGCGCAAGTTAGAGGGAAATTACAATAATAAATCATGTAATGAGGGGGCTTAGAACCCTAGTATATGCAAATTTCATTATTTAATAATAAAATTCAATTAAAATGTTTGTAGTTGCCTCATTTAACTTGAGGTTCATCCTATATTATTTTGGTCATTATGGCCCTCCTCCTCTCTCTAAATTTATTCCTTATCTATGGTCTTTGGATCCCGCAGTGTAAACTTTGAATCAGAGGAGCAGAAGTTGCTCTCCATCATCTAGGTATACAACTCAATTACGTTGTCTCCCAAAAATTATGACCATAATGCCTACAATTATGTTTGTCAGCTATTGTGAAATCTACATTTATGTTTCTCAGCTATCATGTTTATGTGCATGTTTTTTATGTGTTTGGGAAGAGATCTTTCTAGCCTGGGCCTAGATCCTTCAGCAATTAGCTTCATAATAATGTAGATGAAAAATGAGCAATTAGCTTCCCCCCCTCTTGATTGCCAAAGAGCCCAACCATATTTTTCCCAGCCTCAAATCTTATCTTCACAACCAATTTTGCATCTTCCTCCGGTAGTGTCTCTAGTGTTAGTTTTTTCTAGATTCTAGCAAGGAATGAACAAACTATAGAGGTCTTCCAAATACTAGCAGTTGGTGCAGGAGAACCAAGGTCAAAGGTAGAAGTCATGAAGAGCACCAGGGTCACTGATGGATCCTTAGGTGTAGTTGATATTACCAAATGGCCTTCAAAGGTCAAGGAAAAAATAGAATAACCAAGAAAACACTATACATTAAATCATGTGATTGATAGCAGATTGGGGCTCACCTGAGCCATAAACATGAAGAATTATTCTAAAAAAAGATGTAAACCATATATATGTGCACTTGAGGCAAAGAGAAGTTATGTCATATCCATATTAAAATATTAGTTACAATATGAAAATACTAAACTAACTAATTCCTGAGTTCGTCTCTGCACATGGTCACAACAAATATATGCAATTACAATACAGAGAAGGCATCGTAAAAATATAATTTCAGAATTTTCCCTAGCCTGACATGTTTTTTACTCAAATCCTTCATCGCAGATAAGTGGAGATGGGCAGATAGATGCAGATGAGTTGTAATCGACCCAACTAAAGTATCCACAACCATTATTTCCCTGTGATGCCCAATCTACATTAGTTCTTATAATATAATGAATAGTATTTACATTAGAAACATTAAATATATACTCATTAGCAACCTTTTTTCTATTTGGGCAGCACCAAAATTGTCATCTAGGGTTTCTCTATGTTCATGAAGTCTTCAACACAC
The DNA here is from genome assembly GCA_027943335.1 of Chamaecyparis obtusa. Lineage (NCBI taxonomy): Eukaryota > Viridiplantae > Streptophyta > Pinopsida > Cupressales > Cupressaceae > Chamaecyparis > Chamaecyparis obtusa. The sequence continues at coordinate 559,678 of BSBK01000029.1, forward strand.
ATTGCCCACCACCACATTGATTGTTTGGCACATTGACAAGAGCCATCGAGCCTATATCAATAATACACCGCACCATCGTTACTACATTTACTACATAAATATTATAACATATAATCATACAATTATAATAATCATACATTCACCAATATTGTTCTATTGTAGATTCAAGTACTTTAAAAATGTTTGCAATCAATGGTTTGAACAAAGATGTCATTCTAGGGTAGCAAGGACAATTTAACTATACCTGAGCTAGAATTAGTCAACTTCAATACTTTCAATACTTTCAAAACTGAATATGAAATAGGGATATAAACAAGAACTATCCATAGAGGTTATAGAGACTAAAAACTTGCCATTGATCCATACGGGTATAACACAAAACATATTTACATAAACCAATTAACTCAAAACACAAACCCTTTTTTGAATAATTTAATTTTAACTTTTGTTGTGTTAAAGGAACTATGTTGACTTTATCTTGTAGTTGTTTAACATGAGAGTTTGAAGATTAATAGGAGTTCACATTTTTATGGGAATGTATCATTCAATTGAGCATTAATGCCCATATATCTAGTGAGATGAACATAACTCATGTACCTCATGCTAGTGTGCTTGTATTAGACTAGACATTATCTAACAGCCCGTGAGGGTTGTCACTGTTACTAATTGGTGTAAAAGGAGGACCGCCTGTGTGTTATAGAAATTTATATAAATAATCACTATTTGGATAATGTCTATTCTAATGAAAAATAGTGTATACAAGGTATCCAAGCACACTAGCATGAGGTACATAAGTTATGTGCATCTCACTAGTTATAGATGGGAAACTATGGCACACTAGTATCTGTGAACTCCTATTAATCTACAAACTCTCATGTTAAACAACTACAAAATAAAGTCAACATAGTTCTATTAACACAACCAAATTTAAAATTAAATTATCTAAAACAAATGGTGCCTTAGAGGGATAGAGGAACACTTTGCTAAAGAAGTTTGACTATTGTTTGTGAAAATGCCTCCAAGGAATGTAGGTACTGCTAGGGAGATCTAGAAGTTGAAGGAGAAGAACACAAGGTTGCAAGAATCTTACAATGCACTTTTGGCTAGGCTTGAAGCATTGGAATCCAATCAAAGAAGAGCAACATATGAAGGTGTTGATAGTGAAGAAGAGGAAGAAACCCATAATGAAGGAGAAGGAGAGGAAGAAGAGGAACAAATAGATCCTGAAGAGTAGAGGACAATCAGGATATTCAAGGCTATGAAGAATGAGCAGCATAAGGTGAGGGGAGATATCCCTATGTATGATGGAATTCTGAAAGAAGAAGAGCTTTTGGATTGGATTGCATCAATGGATGCATACTTTGAAGGTGAAGAGGTACCAAAAGATCAAAAGGTCATATTGGGAGGGATTTAAGTTGAATCCACTAACTTGTAGGGATAAGAAGAAGATAATAATGTGTTTTGGGGATAATATTCCCATAAATGATCAAGGAAACATTAAAAATGATATAGGTGGGTGCAAGGAACAAGCACACAAACATGGATTGAATAGGACAATGCTGATAATCCTAGAAATGCCAAATTTTGGGATTTGAACTATGTTCAAATAGGTACACTCAAGTGTCCTATTGAAGGGCAGCCAGTAAAAAACCATGTTTAGATGTGGATGGACAATGGGCAGAAAGAATCAACTATTAAGGCACCATATTCCTAAAGTACAATTTTAGACTCAGACATCTAATGCCAAGAATGATTCTTGAGACAAGAATCCTTTCAAAGGTGGTGAACATGGTGCAGGGGCACCTAGAACATCCAAAGACTACCAAGAGTCCATAATGATAACCATGCACCTAATGAAATCTAAAGATGTCAATTAGAATGTATTGGCACCTATAATGGCCTATAAGGTCACTCCATGCAATGCAAATGGCAAATATGTAATAAGTCTTAAAAGGCCTAATAGGCCTTAGGACCAAAATAAGAGCCTAGGATGGTATTTGGTGTTACAAGTTTATAATAGTTTAGATTTGATTTTAATAATGCTTAATAAGTTCATTTGGGTCACATTTCAAAGTCTTAAGGCTTCATTATCTTTAAATGTTTCAAAAACTCCAAATTTGTAATGTTGCAAATTGAAAACTTTGAAATGCAATGGTTATTAGAAAATGGAGGGAATTGGATTTTGTTATGTTTTAGTGAAAAATAATCCATCCAATTGATTGGGATTGGTTGGGGTAGTTTCTATGAGTCCATCAAATATGCCAAAGTTTTATTGTACGACAGAAGAGGCCTGGTGTATGGACTGTACTGAGTTTTTGATAAATAAACTTCTTTCAAATACAATTTCCTTGAGTTCTTAGAGTGATTTTGGATTCTTTTTGTCATTTTCTTACATTTCAATGCATTTGGAATAGTTAGTTATTGATCCTAGACCACATCTATGCATTTGTGAGGGCTGTATTTGTATTTTTACTCAATTAATTCTGACTGGCAGAGTAGTTTTAGCTATTCCTTTGACAATTTTGTGAGTTTCCAATTGAATATGATCATTCCATGACCTATGAGCATTGTAACATATTTAATGAATAAGTATTAACATGTACTATAGTTCCCTAATCAATTAATGTAATGAGAAGGAAGAATGTTTGGCTGATCACCATAATTTATAGATGAAACTTAATGAATTTTCTTGGTATGCTACAATAATAGCTATTTGGTCTGAAGGAGGAACATAGATTATGATTTGGATCATCTTATAATAATCATCTAATGGTGAAACAACTACCTATTGGACCTAGAAGTGATCGGAGATAGGAGATTTAAGAATACCTTGAAATTTCATTGGTTACAACTGAAGCTCTTGTAGACCCAACCAATTATCATAATAGAATAATAATGTCGATTCAAACCATGGACAATGGTTCCAACCAACATTGTCAAAACTCCTTAGTCTTTGAATTTCTTTAGCCACAGGATGATTCTTCTAACTACCAATTTCCTTGAATGGGATTTGTAAAGTTCCAAGTGACACTTTTCTTCACAGACATCAACTGGTTGTTGATATTTAACCCGATTCTTGATTCCCTTTAGGATCACAATCTTTCTCTAGTTTTAAGCCTGCAACTATGTTCCTCCCTTCAATCAGTTATTGGATTTGGGTCAAGGCCATTTTTCATAGAATTCACCGTCTTCTAATGTGTCACACTAAATCTTCTAACTAACTTTAACCACTCTACTCTAGCACTATCGACTATCATAGAGACACTCTAATCTAGTTGATCAAGTTAGATTGGGGTCATCTGGAATGGTCTAATAGTGGGTCCTTACAATGGTTATTATCATTTAGAATTCTTCAATGTTCCCGAGGCTTTCAAATTTAACTAAGCCTTGAATCTAGATTATTCCTAGGATGCTGCTGCTGCATTTTCTTAGTTTTTTGGTTAAACACATAGCGTATATCTAACTAGGGCATCAATCTTGAAGCATCGTAGCTACTTCCCCCAAATTTGAGCACTTAGGTTATTAAAATTCATTTCTTTGGCTTTCTTCTCACCCAATGGCATTGGAGACCAATGGAGAAATCACAAGTCAAGGTACACTCTCCATGACAAAGCCGACTGAGGAGTTTCTGGGCTGGTCTGATAGAGAGTTTAGTATCTCGTAGGAACAATAAAAAAGTTTCAAAAAAATGTTTGCAGAACTAACAAATGAACTTCAAAACCATGGATGCATTGAAGCCTAAACTTGCAAAGATGTTCAATATATCCAATCACTTCACAAATTGATAAGGCATGATATATAAACAAAAACATACTTAGGGAAAATGAAATCTAATCTATGTAGTTACATGACCGTGTTTGTGATGATAGTTAACTATTTGTTCATTGCGTAACTAACTATGTAAAATAGAGATAAAACTAATCAAGTGAACATCAAGAACCGTGAATGCATCAAATGGACTTGTAGGGGTGTTTAGTCTCTACATTCTCTTCACAATAGACAACCTAGCAAATACCTAATACATGATGTCCTGGAACATTGCTCATGAGCCCTAAGTAGGTAACTAATAAAACAATGCTAGACAAATGCAGAGTAAGGAAATCCTTATAGACGGTCCTCCTTTTACACCAAATCATAGTGGAAACCCTTATAGGAAGGCGGTCCTACTTTTACATCAAATCATAGTGGCAACCCTCACAGGCAGGTTGTCCTCCTAAAACTCTCACCAAATAATAGTTCAAACAATCGCAGGCTCTAGCTCCTTTGTGCGCTCCAAGTGAAAACAAAACAATGAAATGAAATACAAAATCTTTTTTCTTTTTAAAGTTATGCCTATGTTGGTCAAAATTTTGACCTACATGGTATTGGTCAAAATTTTGACCAACATGGGCATGGATTAAAAAAAAAGGAAGTTTTCCTTCTATAATCCGACCAACCTAAACCTTTTTAATTGATGGTCAAAAATTTAGGTAGAAAAATGAGGTCAAATGTAGTAGTGTTGCTAATCTCTAGAGGAGGATCACTTGGAAGGGAAAATTGGGCTCTTGATGACCTAGCGTCATGTACATTGGGGTAATGTTCCCCAATTGCAAGTAACCCAGTGACCTTTGCTATTATTTCTTCTATCGCAACAACCGTTAAAACCCATATAGTTTCCTAGCCTTCCTCAAAAGTATTCATAAAATTAGATGCCACTTCCTCATTAAAATTTGATAATTGAAGAAAATAACCCAACCAATGACATGCATTAAATCTCTTGATTGCCTCAATGTCTGCAAGTAAAAGGCCATGGTGCACTAGCTCATGTGTTAGTAGTTGTCCACCCATTTGTTTTCAATATCCGGCCTCCAAATTTCTACTCACCAATTCCTCTTTTAATCTTTCAATTTCTATTGTTCTGCAAATACCTTATTTCCTTCTTGAAATTCAAATTCTCTTCTTGAAAACACCAAATTTTCTTTCTTAATTCCTCTATTTTTTTTAGCATGAAACAATAATAATGGCTTTTTAATAGAGGACATTATAACTTTAACTGTGAGTTTCCACACAGTTTAATTATAATCTTTTCAGGTCACATCAACTTCAGAAAATTGGGAATTATTTAGGATTTATAGTACAACAAATGTGTGAGAATAAAGGAAATTAATGAAACAAGGCCTAAGTACAGCTTTGAAATGACAAGGAAGTGACAAGAATAGCTTAGTAATGACATTAGAACTTAATACACTTCCCCTACCCCCTACTAAACAATTACAAGTGTCCTCACTTGGCACATTCGGCATGGGATGGGGAACTGGCGTAACACCTTAATTATATATTTATTGTAGTACTAAATATAATTACTGAAATCTATGTGCTAAAAGTGAGTAGAGATTTAAAAATTTGTACCTATCAGTTGATTACCATATGTACAAAGAAAAGGTGGTGAGAGTGAAACAATGTGGGTAGCTACATAGGTCAGCTGACATGGCTCTTATTGAAAACTTTGTAAAATAGAAAAAGTGGAAGATGTGGATGGTGAGTGGATGGAAGAGAGAGAGATGGAATGGGCTGGAAATAAGAATAAAGAAAAGTGAATGGAGAAATGGACTTCATATGAAACGAAGTTTTATTATGGTCGTTCTTTGAAGGCATGTTATTTTGAAGTTGTAGGGAGAACGTTTCCACCTTCTGCTATAGGAAGTGTTACCTGTTGTATTGCTAAAGTGTTATTGTAGAATTGCTGCAGGAAGTTCTCCTTTGTTTGGGATTGGTGATAAAAGTGCAACCGCTGTCCATTGACGAGTAGTTTGAATTGCACTAGATCTATTGTGGTCAACTGGACTTCTCCTGTTGGCAATTTGGCTGAGTTGATTGCATAGATGTTGTCATTATGGCAACATATGATCCACATGAAGATCACATAGGTCAGAGAGCAAGTATGACAGAGTGCATTGCAAATTTGTCTAAGTGTGAGACAATAATTTTACCAGTGAACCTGGACACAGTTTTTATTTGGGGTGTTGACTGGAGTAAGTTCAATGCTTGCGCACTTGAACATAGACTCTATGATGTCTATTGAACACCCATCTTAGAGTGCAAGTTAGTACAACATGTACGGAAGAAGTTATGATAGTTTTACCAAAGATAGTGTCAAGTTGACATGATAGAATATGAAGACAAAACTAGTAAAGAGTTAAGGGATTATTTTGTTTATCAAAATAATGACTTAAATATATAAAGGGATGACATCCTATATGTTAACCCTTGGATAAAGCTATTGGTATAAATGTAATTGTAATTGTATTGAAGAAGTCTAGTATTATGTCGTAGTAATGAAATGTAATGAAGCAGTGATATGATGTGAAATATATAAAGCATATGTAATAGCAATAGTGAAAGAGCAGTGAAGAGATATTGATGCAAGAAGTATAAGGTTATGTACCTTAACCTATTTTGGTAATCAGTGTATATTATACATTACTTGTTTGGGTAGTGGGCTCATCTGGTAATCACATTTTGTACTACCAACTCCTAATAGGGTTGAGGCTTCTAACAAGGCCTATAGTCCCTTAACCAGGACTAATGCACTATATGTTTGTAATAGACTCCTGACAGGGTCAACATCCTTAACATGATACTTTTTATTAGTGGATCTTATTGGGTACCATCCCCACCGGGGTTTTCCCTTGGCCAGGGTTTCCTCAAGAACAAATCATGTGTTATGAGTTCTTTATTGTTATGCATGTTGTTTAGCTTCTTATGTTATGCATGTATAAAGATAATCTATTATATCCATAATTGGGAAAAAGATAAAGTTTTTAGAATATTGATTCACCACCCATCTCAGTATTCCCTATTTCTAACAACTGGTATCAGAGCTTAGTTACTCAGAAAAGAATCATTCAAGGAAAGCCTAGCAGCTTGAGTAAGATCTCTATGGATATGGATCAACTACAAAAGAATCTTGAAGAAGCTCTTGAATAGATTGAATTGCTTACTATTGAAAAAGATACTTTGAGAAGAAATTATGATGATGCAAAGAGCCTCATTGAGAAACTGAAAAACAAATTGGAAGATTTGAGATCTGAAAAGGAATCCGAAGTTTTTATTGAAGATTGTGATGACAATTTAGAAAAATCTAATGAGATCCTTAAGCATGAATTGAAGATAGAAAATTTGAAGCTAAGTTTGAAGAATGGAAATGGAAAGATTGAAGCAAATCTAAAATTTGAGAATGAAAGTCTAAAGATTGAAAATGAAGGACTAAAATCTAAACTTTGTAAAGTAACATTTGAACTTGAGAAAGTCAATTTTCAGTATGATGAACTTGAGAAATACAATCAGATTGTGAAAGGTGAACTGACTCAATCCAAACAACAACTTGAAAGGCTATATTCAACTAGTGAGAAGATTGATGAACAAATATCTTATCAAAAACCATTCTATGATAAGACTGGTCTTGGATTCAACACTTTTAAAGAAAATAATGAAAGAAAGGAACCAAATCTGCAAATATCTAAAAGCATACATGAGAAGAAACCTGATGAGATCAACAAATCTGAAGATACACCTAAAGGAAAAGAATCATTGAAGCAAGAGGAATCACCCAAAGGTATGCAAAGAGAATTCAAAGGTAGACGTTTTTCTTGTAATACTATTGGACATATGAAGAGAGATTGCACAGGTAAGCAATTAAAACCTCTTAATGGTTATTGTTACAATTGTCATGGTTTTGGACATAAAGCTATTGAATGTAGGAAACCTAAATTCATTAAGAATAATGATGGTAGTAGAATGTTTAAGAATACTAACAATGTAGATAAGAAACCCACTGAAGATATAAACAGAAGAAATGGAGTAATATGTTATAGATGCAACAAGGTTGGACACATTGCTAGAAACTGCAGATCACAAATCAATCAACTTGGACCAAGATATGGAAACAATGGAATTGTTTGTCATATGTGCAATATGATTGGACATACAATAAGGTTTTTTAGAATGAACAATAGAGTTTTTCATCCTAACCCTAATCCCATAAATCATGCAAGAAGAAATGAAGATGCAAGTAACAGTCAGAAAGGATGCTGTAGTAATTCAGATGAAGTGAAGTTTATCAAAAGCACAGATCAAGGAGACATATTCAACATTGAAGGTAATTAGGAAGGTGAAGTATTGAAAGGTAAGAATGAATATTTACTTGACCTATCTCAAAGTACTTAATTTATGTAAATTGTAGTAGAATAGGAACTTAGATTAAGTGTAGAAGTAGATATATGATGAACTGAGTCTTGCACAATTAATGCAAGGTAGTTTATGATGTTCTAATGCTATGGTTAAGAGTGCAAATAAAAATATTATGTTTTGTGAGATTATAAGAAGTTTTAAGTTTTGCAGGTTAGCAGAAATAACTTTTTGGAAAGAAGCGGCAAAAGAATTGAATGCGATGTCAGATCTAAGTGAGTAATAAAAGGTTATGATCAGTATTATTTGATCAACAAAGAGAATTCAAGTGTTGAGGAGATCAAAGAGCAGTGATTGAAAGCATTTTGTAAGGATTTGGAGAAGAATTTTGTGTCGAATCTATGCAAGCCCTAAAATCATGAAATTAAGGTATTTTACTTGACAAATCTTTGAATCTATAAAGGAATTTGAAGAAATCATGGATGTTTCCTTAATACACAATGTCAGAGATAAGAATAGACCTAAATTGAAAAGGGAACTAGTAGAACCCTTGGAAGATGACCCTAGGTTTGCATTATCATCCGTACCAAATGAAGTTTTACACTTAGAAAATGTCAGAAGTTATCTTGGATGCAAACTAGAGATAGTGAGTGATAGTGATTTCACAGATGAATATCAGAAGATTTACAATCAAGATATGACACTGAAACAAGGTTTTGAATATTTGGAACATAATGAAATTTTTAAGTATGGATTATAGTATGAATTTGATAATGAAGAATGCACTAAGATTATCTTGAGCAGAATTCATAATGGAAAATTTTGGCTAGAAGATAAAGTGATAGATATTACAACAGACTTGATTCATGCAGTCACTGGATTATCTAAAATAGGAGCTATTCCCTTAAATGAGAAAAACATGAGGAAAATAGTCATTGATAACACAAACTCATCCTATAATGGTAGAGGAATTGTGATTAGTAAGATCGAACAAGCTGATGTGATATATTTATGCAAGATCCTAACAACTAAGTTTTGTGCTAATTCAAGAGAGGATGACATGGTAGCTAGAATGGTATATGCAGCCTATCCAATGTGTGTTGACAGGGCACAAGTTGATATGTGTGAAATTCTAAGAATTCAATTGTTTGAGAACTTGGAGAAGATCAAGAAAACTAAGTATACACATTTTAGGTTCTCAACCCTAATCACTTATATGTTTTTTCATCTGTTAAGGAGATTTCCTTACACCATAGGAAATGATTGGAATGATGGAAAAAATACAATGGAAATGATTAACCTAGTGTACAAAAGACATGTTATTGACAGTGTTAATGAGAGTGCTGTACTTGTTATTAAGACATTTCAGAATATTATGTCTAGTAGATCAAGGATCCCTAAGTCTCTTGTTGAAAAATATAAAGATGATATATTTTTTATGGTGGATACTGACTTTACCTATATTGAAGTAGTAGAGCCTAGAACAGAGTTCATAGACCCTCTTGGCTATGAGATATCTAAGGTAGAGACTGAAGAGTATGTTAGCAGGTTACTTAAGTGTAAGTTGGATACTCAGTGTAACAGGTTTGGAAACTTTGAGGAGAAATTCAACTCCGCAAAGATCCTAATTGAAGAGAAGCAGTCTAAGAAGAGAGTTGAGAGCACTATTAAGAAAATCCTAAAAGATATAGGAATGACAGAGAGTGAGTTTTTGGTAGCAAAGCAGACATCAACAACAATCAGAGAGAGTGGACAAAAAGAAGTTTTGTCTATTCCTCCTTTACCATCAATTGCAATACAACAAGAAGAACCACAAGTGAATGTGAAAGTGGAAGTAACTGAGAAGGACATAGAAGTAAAGATGTCTACTAGATCCACTTCCTCCACAAATAGCAAAAGAGTAAAGGAAAGTACTACTAGACAAGAAAAGAGACATAAAAATTTAGTGCAACCAGTTCCAAGAAAGATTGTAGAGATAAAAGATGATGTCACTACTAAGAAGAAAGCTTGGAAACCAAAAGTTGAAAATCTTAATGAGTAGATCATTGAGAATGGTGACTTTGCAAGAATGAACAAGTATTATGATCTTTATGATTATATAGACAGACTTAATTTGGATAATGCAATTGTAAAGCATATGATTTTGACTGACAAGAAGTTTGATACTATTCAAGGATAGATACCTGATGATTTATATAACAAAATTGTAAATAGGAAGAAGAGATCATCAGAGGAGGACACAGCTATCAAAGAAAAGCTTGTGAGGAAGCTTTGTGAAATAAGAGATGAAACACATTTCAAAAAGATCATGAAAGCCTTAAGCACCCATCTGAGAACCAAAAGGAGAACTATTCAGATTATGGGAGGGAGGTATGAAGAAATCAATTCTAAGATAGAGCAAGCTATTATCAAGGTTATGGCAGAATATATTGGAGAATGATCAGTTGTAGTAGAGCAAGCAGGTGACAAAGAACAAGAGGACATGCCCTCTCCTCCAGCTATTAATATTGAAGATGAAACAATGAATGTAGGAGGTACAAAAATCACCTTGCATACTGATGAAAATGCATTCAAGAATTTGGAGAACATTGTTGACAATTCGACCTTTGAAGAACATGAAGCTACAAAAGAAGAAGAAATGACAGAGATAACAATTGTGGAACCACCAATAACAGAGGAACAAGTTCCCATCCCCACCAAAGAAGATATCAGTCTTAGTCTTGAGACTGATAAGAAGACTCAAATTGGATCTATGATTGAGCATTTGGGAAAGGAAGTAGATGATGACGATTAGTTGGAATTGATCACATCCTTGAATAAAATCATAGGGAAAAATAAGAAAGTGAAGATTCTTGAAGGGTGTTTGAAGGAACTGTAACTACACAAATTGCAGAAGCAGACCCTATGGAGAAAGGAAAGAAGGTAATGAGCACCTTTGATATTGAATTCACAAACCTACCTGATATTGCAAAAGTGAAAGCACAAGAAGCCTATGAGGATAGAATGCTTTTGAACATCAGTCAGAATATCAGAAATGATATCAACACTCTTGATATCTATATCAAGGATTTGAGGAAGCATTTGGAAATAGGTAAATCTTTATACATATAGTGTACAAAATCAGAGACCTTGACAGCAGAAGAAGATCAGAAGATAAAGTTGGAGGAATCAGAAATTCTGAATGAAAAAAACCTTCTATCTAGCCCCAATATGAAGATATGTGATGTTGAGAAGAAAGTTCTGAAACTTTATGATGAAATCAGAGTTGTGCAAGATGAGAGAGACATGAAATTGAAAAGATACACTCTTTTGAGAGAGCATGCTTCTATGAAGTTAAGCATTATTGAAGAACAGTTGGAAGAATGTCTGTCAGCTAAGACATCTTTTCAGAAGTTTAACTTTGAAAACCTCCAAGCATGTGAAATAGCATCTTATGGACTGAGCACATTACTTAATGTGGAAGATTCCATTAAGAAATCATTGGAGAAGGAGATAGAAGCCATGAAGATAGACTTTGCAGATTGTGTTGCAAGCCTACTGGCTTCACAATAATTGAATTGAGATATAATCTTTTTGTATTACAATTTTGTAACCCTCCCTACCTTATTTTGTCATTGTTGTCAAAGGGGGAGAGATATATAGAAGAAAATTGATTTTATATGATAAGGATTGTTACTCTTAGGGGGAGTACTATATTAGAGACAATAATTTGTTGAGTTATAAGGATAGTATATATTTTATACTATGGCCACAATTTTGAACAATTTTAAGATTTTGAGTTGTACACTTAGCCAATTTTCTCATATGTTGCCACCAATGACAAAGGGGGAGATTGTTGGCAATTTGGCTGAGTTGATTTCATAGATGTTTTAATTATGGCAACATATGATCTACATGAAGATCACATAGGTTAGAGAGTACGTATGACAAAGCGCATTGCAAATTTGGCTAAGTGTGAGACATTATTTTTACTAGTGAACCTGGAAATAGTTTTTGTTTGTGACATTGATTAGAGTAAGTTCAGTGCTTGAACACTTGAACATAGAATCTATGATGTCTATTGAATGCCCATCTTAGAGTACAAGTCATTACAACATGTATGGAAGAAGTTATGATAGTTTTACCAAAGACAGTGTGAAGCCAACAGGACATAATATGAAGACAAAACTAGTAAAGAGTTAAGGGATTATTTTGTTTATCAAAATAATGAATTAACAATATAAAGGGATGAAATCCTAGATGTTAACACTTGGATAAAGCTATTGGTATAAATGTAATTGTAATTGTATTGAAGAAGTGCAGTATTATGTAGTAGTAATGAAATGTAATGAAGTAGTGATATGATGTGAAATATATGAAGCATATGTAATAGCAATAGTGAAAGAGTAGTGAAGAGATATTGATGCAAGAAGTATAAGGTTATGTACCTTAACCTATTTTTGTAATTATTTTATATTATACATTACTTGTTTGGGTAGTGGGCTCATCTGGTAATCACATTTTGTACTACCAACTCCTAACAGGGTTGAGGCTTCTAACAAGGCCTATAGTCCGTTAACCAGGACTAATACACTATATGTTTGTAATAGAATTCTAACAAGGTCAACATCCTTAATAGGATAATTTTTTTTAGTGGATCTTTGTGGGTACCATCCTCACCGGGGTTTTCCCTTGGCCAGGGTTTCCTCGAGAACAAATAATGTGTTATGAGTGCTTTATTGTTATGCACATTGTTTAGCTTCTTATGTTATGCATGTATAAAGATAATCTGTTATATCCATAATTGGGAAAAAGATAAAGTTTTTAGAATACTAATTCACCCCCCTCTCAGTATTCCCTATTTCTAACATCTTCATTGTCAAAGACTTATTCAATTGCATAAGGTCCCAACCATTTGGTCTATAACTTTCCTAGAATTTATTGTTAGGAATAAGGTGTCTCAACCTTGGATAATTCCTATTCTTATTATTTGTTTTGTAAATGTATTTTTTGCAAATAATGTAATTAAGTGTGAGTGTACATGTCTAGTTGGCATGTTGATGTGTGACTCCACTTGATGTGTCGGCATCTTGTGTGTAAGGAGATCATGACTGAAATGGTCATGACAGATTCCTATGACGCATAAGAACTATTTAAGGAATGTGCTATGATAGGTGTAAGAGCATCTTATGACTAGGGCCTATTTGGGCACCCAAGAAGAAGTGGTTGGTGTGTGTAAGAGAATATGCCAAAAATAGGTTGGTATGACAGATTCTCTTACACTTCTCTTGTGACCGTTATTTTTGGTGGATTCTATGACAAGCTATCATAGTCTATTCTAGGGATGGATGCCTATTCTTGGGATTGCATGTAACAACTGTGTACATGTGGCTTTGTGCATGGGTCTTGGTGGTTGTGCCTATTTTTGGGTCCAGAGGAGTCTATATATATGATGCTGCTCTTATGGGAGAGATATAAAAAAAATTTAAGTCTTGTTGGCTTTGTCTATCGTCTCCTAAAAGAACTTGCATTGCAAGTGTATTGTAATCTTTATGTTGAAGATAATACATTGTGCAGGTTTTGGAGTGCTGGAGTTTTTTACCGAAAGGTTTTCCCCAGGGTATATCATTATGTCATTCTCTATTTTTCTGTATGCATTGTATGTGGTTGCAATATCTTTGTTAAATTAGTTAACGAATCTGAAATTGTAAGGATTTATAAGAATTTGCACAATACTCTCCTATAGAGATTAGCATAGGAAGCTGTTTCTGCACCTGAGTTTCCTTACAAGTGGTATCAGAGCTTGATCAACTTTTGATCCTAGTTGTTGGGTAGGGTTTTTTGAGCTAATCTCAAGTTGAGTGGGAGTTTTTTGCAGAGCATTCTGAATCTTATTTGCAGATTGAGATGGCAAGTTCATCATATGGAAGAATGGAGGTGGAGAAATTTAATGGCACTAATTTTGAGTTGTGGAAACTCAAGATGGAAGACATGTTGGAAGATCATGACCTATGGGAAGTGACTTCAAGTGCTACAAGACTAGCAACTATAGCTCAAGTAGATTGGGATATCAAAGACCGTAAAGCTAAGGGTCTCATAAGACTCTGTTTAACTGATGCAGTCCTTTTGAATGTTCTAGATGAGAAATCTACAAATAGTTTGTGGGAAAGACTTGCGGCTGTGTATTAGGCCAAATCTTTGGTGAACAAGTTATTCTTGAGGAAGAATTTGTACTCTTTGCGAATGGAGGAAGGTGGATCCTTAATGGATCATTTAAATGCATTTAATCTACTGGCTGCACAATTGACATCAGCTGGTGTCAAGTTAGAGGAGGAGGATCGTTGCTACACACTTTTCTATTCTTTACCAGATTCATGGGACCATCTTGTGATGGCTCTCGGAAGCACTTTAGTCACCTTCAAAATGGATGATGTGGTGTCTTCGCTGCTATCAGAGGAGATGCGGAGAAAGGCTTTCATTTCAGAAAAAGAAGCCCTTGCTGTTTGTGGGAGATCCACTGAAAGAGGGAAGAAAAATGACAATAAGTCTAATAATAAGGGTAGATCCAAATCCCGTGGGAAGTCAAAGACTTCCAATAAGTCCAAGGAAAAATGTTGGAACTGTGATAAATCTGGGCACTTCTGTAAAGACTACAAAGAGCCGAAGAAGAAGAAGAAGGGTTCAGATTCAGCTTCAGAAAGATCTCAAGAAGATGGCGATGCATTCATCACAGCTTTGGTAGCCCATGCATCTGATGATGTGTGGTTGGTTGACTCAGGTGCATCTTTTCACATGACCTCTCATCAAAATTGGTTCTCAAAATATGAAGAGTTCGATGGTGGAAAGGTGTACTTGGGTGATGATTCTCACCTAATGATAGTTGGACGCGGAAGGGTCACTATCAAATTTCCTGATGGATGAGTAAAGAAAATCAACGGAGTTATACACATTCTAGGTTTGGCACAAAACCTATTATCTATAAGTATGTTGAATGATGTAGGTGTGCAAGTTGTTTTTTTGAAAGAAGGATGCAAGATGATGAGAGGATCGATAGTGCTTGCAAGGGGTACTAGGAGAGGTACCTTATTTCAGCTAGATGCATGTATTCCTCTATGTAATAGTTCTTTATCCTCACCATCTGAATAAGCAATGAAGAAGTCTATGGCTATTGGTTCTAATGGTAGTGCAAATACTTTGGAAGGTAAGCTTCCTGGAGAAAAGACAATGTTGTGGCATATGAGATTTGGCCACATTGGTGAAAAGGGTCTCAGAACCCTGAAAAATAAAAATCTCATTGAGGGGTTAAATGATTGCAATCTCGAGTTTGACTTCTGTGGACACTGTGTCTATGGTAAACAAAATCATGTTTAGTTTTACTCTAGTTCTCACAAATCTTCTGATGTTTTGGATCTTATTCATTTTGATGTATTTGGTCCTATAAAAGTTCCTTCAATCTCCAAGTCTGTATTTTTTGTATCTTTCATAGATGATTATAGTAGAAGGACATGGATTTATTTCCTTAAAAGTAAGACACAAGTCTTTAGTTGGTTCAAGGAATTTAAAGCTCTTTTAGAGAATCAGACTAGTAAGAAGATTAAGTGTGTGAGAACTGACAATGGTGGTGAGTTTTTCTCAGCAGAGTTTGAACAGTTCAATAAAGAACAAGGTATCAAGAGGCATAAGACAACTCCTTATACCCCACAAAAAAATGGAGTTGCAGAGAGAATGAACATGACACTAATGGAAAAGGCTAGGAGTATGCTTAGTGGAGCTAGTTTAGAACAAAGGTTTTGGGCAGAAGCTATGGCCACTACTTGCTATCTGGTTAACAGATCACCTACATCAGCCCTTGTTGGTAAGACACCCATGGAGGTGTGGTCTGGTAAGAAGCCTTCAATTAGACATCTTCATGTTTTTGGTTGTGAAGCTTATGCACATGTTGCAAAGGAGAAAAGATCTAAGTTGGAAAACAAAGCTGTTAAATGTATTTTCATCGGATACAGTGCTGGTGTGAAAGGATACAAGCTTTGGGATCTCGTGACTAGTAAGGTGTTGTATAGTAGAAATGTTATTTTTAGAGAGCTAACATCTTCTCCTATTGTGCTACAACTAGATGAAAAAGAAAAGGAAAAAGATATTGTTTAGTTGCCTCCTACCCTTGAGAAGACTGAACAGAGAGACCATGTTGGGCCTAATGATGAGGAGAGCTCTAGTAGCTCTGATAGTTCAAAAGAAGAGGAAGAACAACCTCAACCACAGCCCTTGAGGAGATCCATGAGAGAAAGAAAACAACCAGAAAGGTTTGGTTATTCTATGTTAGATTCCAGTTGTGCCTTTGCTTTGATTACTAACACTAATGAGCCTAGATTTGTGAAAGAGGCTTTGGGCATGGAAGATGCAGGTTCCTAGATTGAGGCTATGGATGATGAGATGGCTTCATTGGAGAAAAACAAAACTTGGGACCTTGTACCTTTGCCTAAAGGGAGAAAATCTGTTGGCTGTAAATGGGTGTTCAAGAAGAAATTCTGTGCAAATGGCAGTGTTGAAAGGTATAAAGCTAGATTGGTTGCAAAGGGGTATTCACAGGTAAAGGGAATAGATTATGGTAAAATATTCTCTCCTGTTGCAAAGTTGACATCCATTAGATTTTTGTTATCTCTTGCTGCATCATATAATTTAGAGATAGAATAGATGGATACGAAGACAACTTTCCTTCATGGTGATTTGGAGGAAGAGATTTATATGTCACAGCCTGAGCACTACATTGTTAAAGGTAAAGAATCCTTAGTTTGCAGATTAAAGAAATCTCTATATGGTTTGAAGCAATCTCCTAAGATGTGGAACCTTAAGTTTGATGCCTTTGTGTTGTCAATTGGATTTGTAAGATCAAAATTAGATCATTGTGTTTATTTCAGAGTTGAAAATGATTGCCTTCTTATTGTTGCATTATATGTTGATGATATGTTGCTGTTTGGGAAGGGTAAGGGTATGATTTCTAATTTTAAATCTCAGTTATCAGCATAGTTTGAGATGAAAGATCTTGGGGCAGCTAGGTACATCTTTGGTATGGAAATTAGTAGAGACAGGTCTAACAAAAAACTTTGGTTGAGTCAGAGTAAGTATGTGAAGTCTATGTTGGACAAGTTGAGCATGGCAGATTGTAGACCACTATGTGTTCCTATTTCTGTGGGAACAAAGTTATCTGTAGATGATTGTCCAAAATCTCCTAGTGAAGTGGAGGACATGAGTAGAGTACCTTATGCTAGTGCAGTTGGCAGTCTTATGTATGCTATGGTTTGTACTAGACCAGACATTGCCGAAGTAGTGGGAGTCCTGAGTCAGTTTATGGCTAATCCTGGATGGGTACATTGGGATGCAATTAAGCGAGTATTTAGATATTTGAGGGGTACATCAGATTACTCCATATGTTATCATGGTAACTCTTCTAGATCTCCACATTTAGTTTGTATTCGTGGGTTTGTGGATTTAGATTGGGCAAGTGATATTGATGGTAGGAGATCCACCAGTGCTTATGTGTTCACTATGTTTGGTGGTGCCATCAGTTGGATGAGTAAATGACAACCTGTGGTTGCTTTGTCCACTACAGAAGCTGAGTACATGGCTGCTACTCATGCTTGTAAAGAAGCCATTTGGCTTAGAAGATTGTGTTCTGATGTTGGTGTTGATGCATAATAGATTACTATTTGGTGTGACAGTCAGAGTGCTATTTGCCTTGCAAAGAATCCAACTTTCCATGCCAGAACGAAGCACATTGATGTGCAGTTTCACTTTGTGAGAGATATGGTGGAAGATCGAAAGGTAAATTTGGAGAAGGTAGATACTATGAAGAATGTTGTAGATGCATTAACGAAACCAGTGGGCACTGAGAAGTTTAGATGGTGTTCAAAGTCTATGGGCCTTTTGGCCTATAGTGGTTAAAGTTCCTGTTTTATGTTCATGTTGCTCTTACAAGGTGTTCGAAAAGTGGGAGAATGTTAGGAATAAGGTGTCTCAACCTTGGATAATTCCTATTCTTATTATTTTTTTTGTATATGTATTTTTTGCAAATAATGTAATTAAGTGTGAGTGTACATGTCTAGTTGGCATGTTGATGTGTCACTCCACTTGATGTGTTGGCATCTTGTGCATAAGGAGATCATGACTGAAACGGTCATGACGAATTCCTATGATGCATAAGAACTATTTAAGGAATGTGCTATGACAGGTGTAAGAGCATCTTATGACTAGGGCCTATTTGGGCACCCAAGAAGAAGTGGTTGGTGTGTGTAAGAGAATATGCCAAAAATAGGTTGGTATGATAGATTCTCTTACACTTCTCTTGTGACCGTTATTTTTGGCGGATTCTATGACAGGCTGTCATAGTCTATTCTAGGGATGGACGCCTATTCTTGGGATTGCATGTAACAACTATGTACATGTGGCTTTGTGCATGGGTCTTGGTGGTTGTGCCTATTTTTGAGTCCAGAGGAGTCTATATATATGATGCTGCTCCTATGGGAGAGATATAACAAAAATTTAAGTCTTGTTGGCTTTGTCTCTCGTCTCCTGAAAGAACTTGCATTGCAAGTGTATTGTAATCTTTATGTTGAAGATAATACATTGTGCAGGTTTTGGAGTGCTGGGGTTTTTTACCGAAAGGTTTTCCCCAAGGTATATCATTGTGTCATTCTCTATTTTTCTGTATGCATTGTATGTGGTTGCAATATCTTTGTTAAAGTAGTTAACGAATCTGAAATTATAAGGATTTATAAGAATTTGCACAATACTCTCCTATAGAGATTAGCGTAGGAAGCTATTTCCGCACCTGAGTTTCCTTACATTTATTTGAGTCTGGAATCATACAATAATGCCCAATCACCCACATGAAACTATTTTCTCTTAATATGAGAATCATGCCACCTCTTCCATTATTTCTATACCATATCCATATGCTCCAATGCAGATTTACACATTTCATTTAAGGAATTGAGGTGTAGAAGGCTTTATGTCTGTGATGCAGGATGATTGATGTTTAATTCCAATGCTGTACGCAATGTCTCTACTCGAATTCAACTGGTAACATTTCCAGCTTCCCATATACTAATTTAAATAGGGTGAATCCTATGGTTGTTTTATAGGTTGTGCAATAGGCCCAGAATGCCTCTGTGAGTCAGCTGCTCCATTCTCGTTGGTGTAGGTGAGCCATTTTTGTTAAGATGGACTCAATTTCTCTATTTGTGACCTCTGCTTGACCATTTTCTTATGGATGGTATAGGCTAGACTTTCGGTGCTTGATATTGTATTCCTTCATGTGTTTGATTATCAAATTGGATGTGAATTGTGATCCCTGGTCAGTTACAAGTTCTCTTGGCACTCCACAATGGGTGAAGATGTCCTCATACAAAAAATTTGCTACCTTTTGATCTCATCCATGCTGCATGGCTTTTACTTTTACCCATTTGGTCAGATAATCCATGCATACCAGTATGTAGGATTTCCCATTTGAAGGAGGATCTATTGGACCAATGAAATCCATTCCCCATTTGTCAAATGGTGTTACCACCACCTGTGGATTTAAGGGAATTTCATCTGATTTGGTGGGATGACCCATTCTCTAGCATTTGTCATATTTTCTTGTATAGATGGCTGCATCCTTGTATAGTGTTGGCCAATAGTAATCTATTGTTAGGATATTCAGAGCTCTCCTCTTGGCTAAAAAGTGGCCTCCACATGGTTCATCATGACAAGCATGGAGTATATAATATGTCTCATCCTCATGCACACACCTTCTCATGATTTGGTCTGGTCCAATGTAAAATAATGTGTTGTGAATCTAGGAGAATTGGAAACTTTTCTCAACAAGCATTTGTCTATCCTTTGGAGAGAAATGTGGTGGCATTTTACTAGCTGCAAGGTAATTAGCTATGTCAGTATACCATGGATTTTTGATAGCAATATGAAATAGGTGTTCATTAGGGAATGTATCATCAACCATAGTAGTGTCTAAGTTTGCATTTTGAATTCTAGATAAATAGTCAGCCACTACATTTGCCTTTCCTGGCTTGTCAATAATGGTTATATCAAATTCCTACAAAAGAAGAAGCCATCTTGCTAACCTACCTATGATGGTAAGTTTTTTCATTAGATACTTGATTGCTGCATGGTCAGTGTGAACAAAGATGGGGTAACCTGTTACATAATTATGGAATTTGTTTAAAGCATAAACTATAGCCATTAGTTCCTTTTCAATTATTGTGTAATTTAATTTTGGTCCATGTAGGCTCTTACTGATATAGTAAATGGCATTTTCAAGGTTACTAGGATTTTTTCATAACACAACACCTATTACATAGTCTGAAGCATATGTATGTTTGTGAAATGAGATAGACCGATCAGGTCCTTTAAGGACTGGTGTGCAGTTGTTAGAAGTGATTTGAGTTGCAGGAAGGAGTCATCACAAGCTGATGTCCATATAAACTCAACCTCTTTAGTAAGAAAGGTGTATAGAGGAGTATCTATTTGACTAAAATTTTGAATAAAATGCCTGTAATAGCTAGCATGTCCTAAGAAAGATCTTACATCTTTTTGTTTAGTAGGTGTGGGTAATGTAAGAATTGCCTCAATTTTGGCTGGGTCTACTTGGATTCCTACTGCTGAGATGAAATGTCCAAGTACAATGCCTTCTTGCATCAACATGAAACATTTCTCACTATTGAGAGAGAGATTGTGTCCCTTGCACCTAATCAATACCCTTTCCAGATTCTGTAGAGCTTCTTCAAAAGTGACCCCAAATGCTGTAAAATCATCCATGTATATCTCCATGCAATCATGTGAAATGTCAACAAAAATACTAATTGCAGCCCTCTAGAATGTTGCTGGAGCATTACACAACCCAAATGGTAGGATAGAATATGCATAAGGCCCCTAGGGACATGTGAATGTAGTCTTTTTCTAGTCCTTTGGGGCAATACTAATCTAATTGTATCCACTACATCCATCAAGAAAGGAAAAATACTTTTTACCGGCTAAAGTATCAAGTACTTGATCAATGAAAGGTAAGGGCAAATGATCTTTCTTTGTTGCTCATTTTAATTCCCTATAATCTACATAGATTCTCCATTTACCCCCCTTTTTAGGCACTATGACCAAGGGTGATACCCATTTACTATCAGAGATAGGATATATAAAGCCAACATCTAGCAGCTTTTGTAGTTGTTTTTTGACTATCTCTCTTAATGCTGGGTTAATCCTCCTTTGAGGCTAGCGGAGTGGTAAAATTCCTTCATTGATATAAATCCTATGGGTAAAAAGTGTGGGGCTTAGTCCCTTCATGTCCCCATAGTCCCATACAAAGGCTTTCTCATGTATTTGTAGGAGTTTAGTTAATTTCTCCAACTACTGTGAAGGTAGCTTATTATTTACATGGAGGTTATGACCCTTGGAAAGATAAATAGTAATAGTAAGGTCAAGCATGGATACTTAAGAGATAGGACTTGTAAATACTTCACAAGGTAGTAAATGATGGATAATATTAGGTTTTGAAGGAAAAATACAGTCCTCAACATGGTCCTCATATGTAGTTAACTCCAACACAAAGCTCTTAGATATGTCTTTGATCACAACATAGTCATTATTTAGGATGCTTTTAATCAATGCATACTCCTCTTGCAACTTTATCAAAGAATTTCTATGTAACATCATGAGATGAGCCATAGAGTTCAACTCTTCTTCCCCATCTCCTAAATATGGCCATATAGGGGTGCTTAAATCTGGTTGGGGTTGAGCTAGAGAATATAATGCTAGCTTCTTAGTTGCTTTCCCATTTGAAATTGTCATGTTCCTTGATCTGCAACTAATGTTGGAATTAGTTGTTGCTAACCATGGACATCCTAGAATAATAGGGTAACTAAAAATATTGACCTTTGGTGATAAAATCATGAAATCAACAAGATATTCCCAAGAGTCTAGGGAAACTATTATGTCTTCTATCATCCCATTAGGGGTGATAGTAGAACTATCTGCCAGTTGAAAGATTGTTGGAGTAGTTCTCAATCCTTCTATGCTCAGTTTATTCATAGTATCCTTAATCATTACATTGATGGTAGCACGTAAGTCTATTAAAACATTTTTGATAGTCTAACCATTAATGATGATATTAAAAACTAGGCTCCCAGGATCAGAATATTTTGGAATTACAAGTTTTCCCAACATGATATCAGCTAGCTTTCCTATGACATGAACTATTTTGGGATCCATTTTCTTCTATCTAGGATTTTTTAGACAAGCTTCTTTGATTGCTTTTGCATAGATAGGAACATCTTTAATGGCTTGAAATAGAGGAATCTGGACATGCATACTTTTTAGTTGGTCAAGGATATCAAACAATTGGTCTTCTTTTAGTATAGTTTTGTCCAGGCTAAGACTCTAAGGAAAAGGAGGTTTTACTAATGTCCAAAAATTAGTTGGATTAGAGACATTAGCTGGGGAAACTATATTTGGCAAAGCATTCTTTGGGAGTGGTACTGAAGCTGCAAGAAGGTTTAGCACTTTCATGATAAGAGGGGGTTCAGGTGCAGGCAAGGTAGTACCTAATCTTAGGTGTATATCATCTATGTTGAGTGCATAAGATGGGTACTAATGAGCATCAGTAGCATACATTTTATGTTGCTATTGTTGACTATTTGGATTCAGTTATGGTTGAGCAGGTAACTATGTTTTCTTTTGACGACCTGTATTTGTAGGAGGTGGCATAATTGCAGGTTGATTCACTAGAGGTGCAAAAGGTGGATATCTAGGGTTCAGATTAGGCCATTATTGAGGTCCTCTCCACTGGTTAGTGGGCTTCCAATTTCCTTGTGGCAATTGCCATTGGTTTTGAGGTTGTAGCCATTGGGGTTGTTATGGATTAAACCATTGGTTTTGTTGACTATTGGGCCATGCATTATTCCAGGTAGGTTGAGTATATTGAGGAGGGTTTTGGACATTTTGATTTTTCCACTGACTATCATAAGGATTTGAAATTTGTAGTGGGTCTTGAGGCATACCTTGTCTCATGGCCCATGGCCAATGTTGAGCAACAAAGAATAATTTATCATCTTCTCCTTCTATCTTTAAGTACTCAGTTGGAAGGTGCTAATTCTCTAGGTTCACAACCAACTTGCAGTGACAATCCTTCTTTTTCTTGTGACAATGGGGATAGTATTCAACAAGCTGCACCTTCATGTTTTCATGCTTCTTCTTGATAGTCATCATGTCTAGGTGTGTAGTGACATCATTTATGATGTCTTTCTTGAAGTCTGATAGCAGGTTTGAGATTTCTATCTTGGAAATGCCAGAGCCACTTCCTTTTGCAGATGTTGGACAGAATCCTATGCCCTTCTTTACTACTACTCTAAAATAATTCAAACAAATCTTCTTGAGATCATCCTAAGAAGACTAAGATGTATCTCCTCCAACCATAAGGTTCAATGCTTCTAGGTAGTTATCATTAAATCCTCTTTAAAAGATTAACTTTTGTGAAGCCTCCTGCAGCGCATGTTGAGGATTCTTCTGTAAATTGTATAAGAAGCATGAGATGTAGTCTCCTATGGTCTCATCTTATTTTTGTGACATTTGAAAGATGTCATCTCCTTTTAAATTTCCTCCTTTGTAGTATTCCTTATATTTATATAGAAATAAATCTCTCATCCCAACCCAATCAGTTACTGCATTCGCTCCTAAGCCCATGAACCATTTGAGAGCTAACTCCTTCAATGTTGTTGGGAACAACTTAAGCTTATGAATATTAGTGTTATAGTTAAAACTTTGACACAAAATGTCAAACTTGAACAAAAAGGTGTCAGGGTCCTCTATAATAAGGCCATAGAACTTTGGAAGGGTAGAAGTAGGTATGTTCTTGAGACTAGGATTGTTGCTAAGTCTTGGAATAGGAAATGGAAAGGTAGGAGCTACCATTATTGGAGGTGATGGATAATGAAACCACAACTGGAAAGTATTATTAACCAAAAGGTTTTAGTCAACAAGTGGTCCTAGATTAGAATTATCAAGGAAATTGGATAATATCTCTATGAAAGGATGAAGGTCAACTGGATCAAGAGGATCTCCTTCTATTGAAGATGATGCAACAAACTCAAGACTTGCATCAAGAAATGGTAACTCAAGTTCTTGAAATTCTTCTTTTAGTTTAATAGGTTCTTTTGGGAGAAATCTTCCATGAACATCTCACCTTCTTTGATGCATGCAAGTGAGTTAATGAACTTGTAAAGCAAGCTCACAAGTACTGAATATTGACTAAGAACATAAAAATATCTTAAAAATGAATGACTCATTAAGGTTCTTAGTTTGAGACCATCCCCGACAACGGTGCCAAAAATGAACAGTCTCACAATAGGTAATGATAATGATGCCATTGTTTCTCTTAGGAATAATATATTCACACTAAGGATTACTTTTCGCATCATCAAATGCATTTAGATTGTCAACCCAAGGACGTAGACTTGAAATGGGACAACATAGTTTGTACACCAAGTTCCTCAAAGAGTCATACTACCTATGCTGCAGGAAGATAAAATGCATGAAGGAAACCTATGCTATTGTTGTAGGAAACTAAGCACACTTAACTACTTAATGAAATTAATTAAAATATTGCAAACTTAACCTAAACCTATTTAACCATTCAAAGTGTTCACTATGTCTATCTCTGCAAGTGCTATAGGAACATTCATAGTAGTAATGTTGTAGGAGTTAAACAGTAACTTCTACTTGAACAGATGGAAAATGCATAAAGCAATTATACTCTATCCTAATCTACTCCACCTCCCAAGTGGGACCTCTTGGTTGGCTTCTGCTAACTATTAACACAAAAGATACTTCAAAATCACTCTTTCATTATATTCTCATAAATTGATTACATAGTAATGGAACAATACATGAAACAAAAAAAGAGTAGTTCTGCTATAAAAAACAACCAACGTGTATATTTTTTTCAATTCACAACTAAACCAATCAAATCCATTTATATATAGGGTTGACACTTATTTAAAGCATGAAAGTAGATTCTGACTAAGTCTCACCATAGAAGAAGGAAATATAACAACCATGACAAAGTACAATAAAGTTCAGATAATTGATTTTAATAGACAGATGAGCACTGAGGGAATACAGCGTTGTTTTCTATATTCTTTGGAATGATGTCTCCTTTCCAATAGTGGCATGGTCCTCAGTGCTATGATTTCTTTCTCTATCATAGTTGGAACTTCAACACCTTTTCTTTAATGCAGTCAATCCATGCTCCAGCTGCTCCTTGTTTTCCTGACAAGTTAGTAGCATGCGGTATGTATACATGTCAACTAGTCAATTCTTACCCAAATATTAGAACATAGATTAAAGTAGCTATATGAAGTACTATAATTTATATATAATGTTTAGCAAAACATTTCATATCTAACCACCCATAATATTGGTGGTTTTAACTATACTTATCACAAGTTCACATAGTTATAGGTTCATAAAATGTATTGGAAATGTTTCAATAGAGCATAAAGATTATAACAAAATAGAGACAATAAATTGTCTCATCAACCATATACCTAGATATGAAAGATCGATGCAATCATGAGTAGGATCCATTGACACAAAAAATAAAATAAACAAAGAAGGCCTCATGACCAAATAGTAATTCGGTCCATAGTTCTTTGCATGAATAGGATTGGATTGATGAATTTGATTTGAGTTGACTGAGGAAGGACACATCCTACAGGGAAAAGATTGATTGATTGATAAAGATGGATATTCACTGGCAATATATGTGAAAGGAAAAATAACTCATAGATTCAATCTTGATTGTTTATTTTGATAAGCACTTTTGTGATCACTTTGTCTGGGAAAAGCTCACTGTGTTGGGGTTAAGCTTAGTTTGCTGGGATTTTTCTTGGATCTTTATTGCGATCTAGAGTGAAGATGAGGAAACTAAGCTAGGACTAGGATGAAGACATGCTTCATTGGTGAGAGAAAGGTGATGAAGGAAAAGAATAATAGATAGGAAAAGAAAATGGATCCAAATATGCTACACATGCTACCTGAAATAAGTTTTTACCATGGTACTTGTTCATAGTGCTTGTTTGCCAAGTTTTCACCACTGGATAATTTTTTTTTTGATTTGTCACTCTTTTTTTTAAATTATTTTTTAAATTTTTACCAAAGTGTCTATTTACCGGGTTTTCACTAAGACAATGATTTTTTAAGGATCTTTTTCTACTATTTATGACTTTCTACTTTTCTAATTTTTAGGCTTTTCGTAGCAATTTTTCTAAATTTTTAGATTTTTTCTGAATACACATTGTACACAAATTGAATATTGACTACACATAGAAGTACTTGAAAAGTAGAATATTTTTAGGATTAGAAAGTGTATCTCCCTCAAGTATTTCAATCTGATATGCCCCAGAATTGAACTTGGCAGTAATAATAAATGGACCCAACCAATTGGGTTCAAACTTTCCTTTCTTTTATCAGCTTTGGAGATTCTTCATGAGGGTGAATGGAATGGCACCAGTGGGAGTACTGATGGAGTTGTAGTAGGTCCAAAGGGAATGATTGAGTTGTAGGTACCAATCATGGCCAGCGTCATCGACAATCTTCTTGAGGATTTTCAATATGGTCTTATTCATAGCCTTAGCTTGACCATTGCCATGCAGGAAGTATTTAGATGAGCAATGTTGGGTAATGCCAAATTTCTTACAAGGTTAGTGACATCTTTATTCTTGAAGGGAATTCCATTATTAGTATGGAGATCTTTAGGGATGCCATAGCGACAAATGATATAGTTCAGGATAAATTTGGAAATTTGTCTACTGGTAGTGTAGGTGAGGGGGATTGCTTCAACCCATTTGATAAAGTACTCAATGGAAGCTAGGATATAATTGTGACCACTAGAAGAATTAGAGAATATCTAGCCCACAAGGTCAAAGCCCTTGTGGGAGAAATTCAAAGGCATGGTGGTGGTTAGAGGGATTGAGTGGGAGCATGTATCAAATCATTGTGCTACTGACAAGGGACACATTTCTTTACAAAGTGATATGCATCTTGCTCCATTGTTAGCCAATAGTATCCATTGTGTAGAAACTTCTTTGCTAAGGTAAGGCTAATTGAATGGGCTCCCCAGATTCCTTGATGTACCTCTTCCAAGGCTATTTGTGCTTCCTCTAAATTCAGACATCGAAGAAGAGTTTTGTCAAAATGTTTTCAAAATAGGGTATCTCCAAGGATTGTGTAATGTGATGTATGTCAGATGAAGGTTTTATTTTGGTTAGCTATAAGGGTGAGGGGAATGGTCTTATCATGAAGGTAGGAAAGGATTTCATGATACCAGGGTGATTTGGGACTAACAATCTCACACATGATCTCAGAATCTGGCTCGTCATAGGATGGACCATGAGATTCTTTACAAGAAATTCGCATCATGTACTCATCTTTGGCATAGATATCAATGAAGAAATGGTAGCCATAGCATCAAATTCTTTATTGTTTTCTCTAAGGATTTTCTGGAAAAGGATATCTGTAAAATTTTGCTTTAGATCTTCAACCAGAAGAAGGTAAGGTAGTACCTTATCGTCCTTTGTATGATACTCATTAGTGACTTTCTTGATAACTAATTGAGAGTCACCAAAAACAAGAAAACTTTTTACCTTCCATCTGATAGCTTGGTGAAGCCCTGTGACCAAGGCCTCATGTTATTCTATATTTTTTGTACAAGAAAATGCCAATTTGTATGGTTTAGAGATGAAATTCCCTTGTGGTGTAACAAACATAATACCTGCCCCCGATCCTTTCTGAGTGAAAGATCCATTAAAGTAGATATTCCACTCAATGCTAAAGGTGACAATCATGATGGTTTCAACAGAAAAATTGGTGACAATAGGATGATATCTTGGAATGAGATCTTCTGCAAGTTGATCCATGATTGCTTGCCCTTTGATTGCCTTGCGTTCTGTGTACACAATGTTAAATTCACTGAGTATAATGACCCATTTTATTGTGTGGCATGTTAGATCACATTTAGACAACAAGTACTTGAGTGGGTCAATCTTTTCTATCAATTGTACCTTATGATTGAGCATGTAATGATGTAGATTTTATGTGTAGAAGACTATAGCTAGTAGATATCTCTCAATAGCCATATAGTTGAGCTCATAACCTACTAAATTTTTTCTAAGATAGTATATGGCACACTCTTTTCCATTGTCATCTACTTGTACTAGAAGAGAACCTAGTGCTACTATAGTTATTAAAATGTAGAGGATCAAAGGCTGATCTGGAGCAGGCAGGACCAACACTGGTGGATTAGCTAGATATTCTTTGGGTTGTTCAAAGGCCTTTTAAAATAAGCAATCCCAAATGAATTTGATATTATTTCTTAGCAAGTGGGAGAAAGGATACACTTTGTCTGCCAATTGTGACATAAATATTTAGATGGATTGAAGTCTACTTTGTAATCTCCATAGTTGTTTCGGGGTCTTAGGGGGCAACATCTTAAAAATGGATTTCACCTTCTTAGGATCCACTTTTATTCCTCCGTGGGAGATAATGTAGCCTAACAATTTGTATGATTTCTTACCAAAGACACATTTCTTAGGATTTAGCTAAATTTTGTACTTCTCCAATCTATTAAAGATTGTGGTAAGGATAGTGATGTGTGATTATTGTGTCTTGGACTTGCCTAAGATATAATCTACATAGGCTACCATAATCAGATGAAGGAGGTCATGGAAGATAGTTTTCACATCTCTCTGATAAGTGGCACTTGCATTTTTAAGACCGAAGGGCATGACTTGGTAACATAATGTACCCCAAGGTTTTGTGAATGCACTTTTGTGCTGGTCCTCTACTATTATATGAATCTGATTTTATCCAAAAAATCCATCCATGAGGGACAACATCTCATAACCAATAGTTAAATCCACTATGATGTCAATATTAGGAAATGGAAAATCATCCTTAGTAAAGGTGAGATTAAGCTCTCTAAAATTATTAAAAATATGAATTCCCCCAGAAGGTTTAACTACTTGTAAAATATTGGAGACCCACTCAAAATAATCTATGGGCCTAATAAATTCTACTTTGAGCATCTTTTACAGTTTAGCTTTGACGAAGAGCGGCACTTGTAGATGCATCTTGCATAATTTTTGCTTAACAGGTTTGATTTTCAGATCTATAACAAGATGATGTACAACCAAATTAGTATATAATCAAGGAATATCTTTGTAAGTCCATGCAAAGTTGATTTGTGACTTCTTAAAAAATGTAGTCATGGATTCTTTTTCTTTATCATAGAGGGAAGTTGCAATGTATGTGATCCTTGGACCTTCTTCCGTACCAAGATTGAATTCTATAGTGTCTCCTATGAGAATAGAAGATTTTTACGACATAAAGGAAATTCAACTTCCCCCTCCTCTAGTGCCTAAAAAAGGTTTTCAATAGAGGACATGTCCTGTATGTTATCTTTTTCTTCATCCAGGGGTGCCTCAGAAAGGTTTTCACCCAAGGATGTTTTATCATTTTTTGAATTTTTAACTTCTTCACTTTTGCAACTAAGGGAGTTGACTTGGCTACCAAATTAGGATTTCTTGTTGTAGTGGATATGATTATCATTGTCTTGGAGATTCCTTAGTAAAATAAGTACAATAACTACCTCATCCAAATTTCATGCATCTAAGGTAGGTGGTGAATCTTGTTGGTCCCAATCAATTAGCTCAAGATTGGTAAGGGTAAGGTTAGGTGTGGATAGGTTAGATTCAGTGATATGAAGGACACATGTATCAATATCATCTATAATTTACTAGAAAGGGATTTCAAATAACTCTTCCTTGGTGTGTGAATTAGATTCAATCACACAAGAGTCCTTGGAAAATGTTTTCATAGTCTCTATGGAACCCAATCCTTTTCCACAGGGATACCAAGTTTCTTTGATGATATTTTTCCTTCCAGTTTCTTTTTCTTGAAGGATAGTACCAAAATTTCCCATGCTTTCAAAAATGGGAGTGGCCTTAACATATTTCTCCTTAGGGATCTCTACAAGTTTATCTTCCTCATCATCAAATAGCAAGGATAGAATATTATGTTCCATGTGTTCATCTGAAAGAGATCCCCAATGTTAAAATGTAGTCTACTTGAATTTCATGGTTTCCTTATCTCCCTTAGGGAAGAGTTGTGAAGGTTTACCATAGGATTTGGGGGGGAGGGGCAGCTGACCTACGCACATGGAATTTTCAAACTTATATCCCCCATACCTTGATCTATGAATCTAACCTTCTTTTCTAAATCAATAACCTTTTCCTTTCCTTTATCTTGGTTAGACGTATTTTCTTTATCTTTAGAAGAAGTGGACCAGACGTGAGTTTCTTATTTAATAGGACATAAATAATCATTCAGTGGGAAGTAATCTAATTGCTTACCTTCCAACCTTTTGCAATATTGGAAGGGTTCATGGTCTCTAGGGATTTTTATTTCAGTCCCATGGTGTGAGAACTTTAAACATTGATGAAATGTGGATGGGACACTTGAGATAGCATGTATCCACAGTCTATACAAAAGAATATTATAGGGTAGATCTAGGTCAAGAACCTAAAAAACTATTTCAATAAGGACTAGGCCTACTTGGAAAGGGAGTGCAATAAAAGCTTTTCTCACCCTTTCTCTATTGTCATATGATTTTATTGTGATTCTTTTATTTACATCAATAAGGTCCTCAGAAAGATGAATATTACAGATCATACTTAAAGTACACAAGTTCAGACCAGATCCATTATCTATGAGGACTCTTTTGATTCATGTATTATGGATGGTGACTTGGATATGTAGGGGTTTATTGTGGTAAGGATCAGTACCTTGGAAAAATTTATTAGTAAACACCAGGTGTTGTTGGGAGGCTAAATTTATGATAATTTCTTGGAACTAGAATGCATTGATATTTTCAGGGATACAAGACTCAATCATGGCATTTTCAAGGACCTCTTTGTGGATAGGGGATGTATGGAGGATCTCTAGGATGGATATCTATGTAGGGGTTTTCTTTAATTGATAAATAAGGTCATAATGCGACACAATCCATGTAGATTTTGATGGTGCAGTATGTGGATCTATAGTAGGTGGATTTGCAGTGGCTTATAAGTGACTCAAGGATGTCACGTGGTGACATTGGAATTATAACTCTTTAAATTCAACATGTTTACATGAGCTTCAGTTTGTTCGATGTGGCCACACAATGAATCAAAATAGTATACATCATTTTCTTCTAGGCTACTGCAAGTGTGTTCATCTCTTGAGATCTTGTTTGTAGTGTAATCATAGGAAAATCCTTTAGATGATGAGGAATTTTTTTGATTATGTTCTGGAAAAGGCTTAGAATACATTTTTAATTGGGCATTTGTGGTAGAGGCATTTTGACCTTCTACCTTAAATTTTCCATCATCAATCAAATCTTGAACAAAGTGGAAAAATTTCATGCATTTTTTGATTTCATTCCCTTTGATGCGATGATAATCACAATATTCATTATCCTTATACTAGTTTGGTTTTGGTTGGTTATCATCAAAAGGCTTTGTGTTAGTATAGACCATCATTCCCTAGTTGACTAAACATAAAAAGATGATGCCAAGGGAGTCTTCTAGCTATGTAATTATCTTTGTTGCTATGGTCTATTATTGTTGTTATTTTTGCCATTGTAATGTGAGAATAGGGAACCACAATAACTAGATCCTTGATTTTGATTTGGATTTTTTTGATTGGTTTGTTTATTTTGATTATTCTAGTTATTGTTCTAATTACAATTATTTTGATAATTTTTATTATAATTTCCTTGATTGTTATTGTTGGATGCTTGAATATTTTGGACATGTTTAGCATCTATCACTCCATCATTAACAACACCCTTGTTCTTGAACCAGAATTTGGGTTTATCATTAGTCTTGTTAGATAAATTAGAGAGATGATGTTTAATGACCCCTTTCATCAAAAGTCCATCTTCAATAGATTTCCCTTTTTAATGAGTGCCTCAAATGAGTCTAGAGAAACCATTTTCATTTGGAATGACATTTTTGTAACCAGATTCTTAGTGAAAATATCAACAAGGCATGAATCTAGAATTTTCCAAGGCATACAATTGGCAAGATGTTGCCATCTTTGAAGAAAGATAGAAAAGGTTTCGACATTTCTTTTCTTTGTGTTGCATAAGCTACTAAGTGAGGCTTGTGAAAAATGTAGGAGCTACTTATCAAAGAGCTATGCCTTTTTCCTTGCTGGAACGTTATGCCTTTTGGATTGAAAAATGTAGGAGCTACTTATCAAAGAGCTATGACAACTATCTTTCATGAAATGATGCATAAGAATATGGAAGATTATGTGGATGACACCTTGGAAAAATATAAGAAAAGGGGGACACACTTAAGACATTTAGAAGTCATTCTAGATCGTATGGAACAGTTTCAATTAAGATTAAATCCTAAAAAGTGTGCATTTGGAGTCACCTTTGGAAAACTTCTAGGGTTTATCATTTCAGCCAAAAGAATAGAGGTGGACCTAGAGAAAGTACAAGAAATCTTGGATATGCCACCTCCCAAAAACATTATTCAAATGAGGAGTCTCTAGGGACATCTTCAATCTATAAGGAGGTTCATTTCACAACTAGCAGATAGAGCTCAACCCTTTAATAAGACATTGCATAAGGGGGTTAAATGTGTTTGGAATGAGGATTTTCAAAAGAGCATGGACCAAATCAAGAAATACTTGGTCAATCCTCTAATCTTAATGCCTCCTATCCCAAGAAAACCACTCATACTATATGTTTTAGCAACATAATCTTCCTTGGGGGCATTATTAGCTCAACTTCATGACATTGGAAAAGAAATGTTAGAAATAGGGAATACTGAGGGCGGGGGGGGGGGGGGGGGGTGAATCAGTATTCTAAAAAATTCATCTTTTTCCCAATTATGGATATAATAGATTATCTTTATACATGCATAACATAAGAAGCTAAACAACATGCATAAGAATAATGAACTCATAACACATGATTTGTTCTCGAGGAAACCCTGGCCAAGGGAAAACCTCGGTGGGGATGGTACCCACAAAGATCCACTAATCAAAAGTATCCTATTAAGGATGTTGACCCTATTAGGAGTCTATTACAAGAATATAGTGTATCAGTCCTGATTAAGGGATTATAGGCCTTGTTAGAAGCCTCAACCCTGTTAGGAGTTGGTAGTACAAAATGTGATTACCAAATGAGCCCACAGCCCAAACAAGTAATGTACAATATACACTGATTACAAAATAGATTAAGGTAAATAACCTTATACTAATTGCATCAATATCTCTTCACTGCTCTTTCACTATCACTATTACATATGCATCATATACTTCGCATCATATCACTGCTTCACTACATTTCATTGCTACTACATGATACTTATACTATATTTACAATTAAAATTACATTTATACCAATAGATTTATCCAAGAGTTAACATATAGGATGTCATCCCTTTATATATTTAAGTCATTATTTTGATAAAAAAAATAATCCCTTAACTCTTTACTAGTTCTGTTTTCATATTCTGTCCTGTCGACTTGACAATGTGTTTGGTAAAACTGTCATAAATTCTTCTGTACATGCCATACTGACTTGTGCTTTGTGATGGGTGTTTAGTAGACATAATAGAGTCTATGTTAAAGTGCACAAGCACTAAACTTACTCCAATCAACATTGCAAACTAAAACTATGTCCAGGTTCACTGGTAAAAACATTGTCTCACACTTAGACAAATTTGCAATGCACTCTGTCATACTTTCTCTCTGACCTGTGTGATCTTCATGTGGATCATATGTTTCCATAATGACAACATCTATGTAATCAAATCATCCAAATCACCAACAATCTCCCCCTTTGTCATTGGTGGCAACATATGAGAAAATTGGCTAAGTGTACAACTCAAAATCTCAAAATTGTTCAAAATTGTGGCCATAGTATAAAATATATACTATCCTTATAACTCCTCAAAAAAATTATTGTCTTAGATATACTACTTCCCCCTAAGAGTAATAATCCTTATCATATACAATCAATTTTCTTCTATATATCTCTCCCCCTTTGACAACAATGACAAAATAAAGGTAGGGAGGGTTACAAAATTGTATCACAAAAAGATTATACCTCAATTCAATTATTGCAAAGCCGGTAGGCTTGCAACACAATCTAAAAAATCTATCTTCATGGCTTCTATCTCCTTCTCCCATGATTTATTAATGGAATTTTCCACATTAAGTAATGTGCTCAGTCCATAAGATGCTATTTCACATGCTTGGAGGTTTTCAAAGTTAAACTTCTGAAAAGATGTCTTAGTTGAAAGACATTCTTCCAATTGCTCTTCAATAATGCTTAACTTCATAGAAGCATGCCCTCTCAAAAAGAGTGTATCTTCTCAATTTCCTATCTCTCTCATCTTGCACAACTCTAATTTCATGATAAAGCTTTCAAACTTTCTTCTCAACATCACATACCTTCACATTGGGGCTAGACATAAGGTTTGGTTCATTCAGAAATTTTGCTTCCTTCAACTTTAACTTCTGATCTTCTTCTACTGTTAAGGTCTCTGATTTTGTACACTGTATGTACAAAGATTTACCTATTTCCAAATGCTTCCTCAAATCCTTGATACAGATATCAAGAGTGTTGATATCATTCCTGATATTCTGACTGATTTTCAATAACATTCTAGCCTCATAGGCTACTTGTGCTTTCACTTTTGCAATATCAAAGGTGCTCATTACCTTTTTTTCTTTCTCCATAGGGTCTGGTTTTGCAATTTGTGTAGTTACAGTGCTTTGTAACTTCTTAGTTAGTTCCTTTAGACACCCTTCAAGACTTTTCACTTTCTTATTCCTGCCAATGATTTTATTTAAGGATGTGATCAATTCCAACTGATCATCATCATCTACTTCCTTTCCTAAATGCTCAATCATAGATCCAATTTGAGTCTTCTTTCTAGTCTCAGGAGTAAGACTGATATCTTCTTTGGTGGGAATGGGAACTTGTTCCTCTGGTACTGGTGGTTCTACAACTATAGTCTCTGTCATCTCTTCTTCTTTTGTAGCTTCCTGTTCTTCAAAGGCCAAATTGTCAACAATGTTCTCCAAATTCTTGAATACATTTTCATCAGTATCCAAGGTGATTTTTGTACCTTCTACATTCATTGTTTCATCTTCAATATTAATAGCTAGAAGAGAGGGAATGTCCTCTTGTTCTTTGTCACCTGCTTGCTTTGTTGCAACTGATGATTCTCCAACATTTTCTGACATAACCTTGATAATAGCTTGTTCTATCACAAAATTGATTTCTTCATATCTGCTTCCCATAATATGAATAGTTCTCCTTTTGGTTCTTTGATGGGTGCTTAAGGCTTTCATGATCTGATTGAAATGTGTTTCATCTCTTATTTCACAAAGCTTCCTCACAAGCTTTTCTCTTATAGTTGTGTCCTCCTCTGATGCTCTCTTCTTCCTATTCACAAGTTTATTATATAAATCATCATGTATCTATCCCTGAATTGTATCAAACTTCTTGTCAGCTAAAATCATATGCTTCACAACTACATTCTCTAGATTAAGTCTATTTGTATAATAATGAAGATCATAGTACTTGTTCATTCTTGCAAAGTCACCATTCTCAATGATCTGCTCATTAAGCTTTTCAACTTTGGGTTTCCAAGCTTTCTTCTTAGTAGTGACATCATCTTTTATTTCTGCAATCTTTCTTGGAACTAGTTGTACTAAAGTTTTATGTCTCTTTCTTGGTCTAGTAGCACTTTCCTTTACTCTTTTTCTCGATGTGGAGGAAGTGGATCTAGTAGATATCTTTTCTTTTATGTCCTTAGTTACTTCCACTTTCACCTTCACTTGTGGTTCTTCCTATTGTACTACAATTGATGGTAAAGGAGGGATAGAGAAATTTTTTTTGTGTCCACTCTCTGTGATTGCTGCTGCTGTTTTCTTTGCTACCAAAAAATCATGCTCTATCATCCCTGTATCTTTTAGGATTTTCTTTATGGTGCTCTCAACTCTCTTCTTAGACTACTTCTCTTCAATTAGGATCTTTGTAGAGTTGAATTTCTCCTCAAAGGTTCCAAACCTGTTACACTGAGTGTCAAACTTACACTTAAGTAACTTGCTAACATATTGTTTAGTCTCCACCTCAGATATCTCATAGCCAAGAGGGTCTATGAACTCTATTCTAGGCTCTATTGCTTCAATATAGGTAAAGTCAGTATCCACCATAAAACATATATCATCTTTATATTTTTCAACAAGAGACTTAGGGATCCTTGATCTGCTAGACACAATATTCTGAAATGTCTTAATAACCAGTACTGCACTCTCATTCACACTGACAATAACATGTCTCCTATACACTAGGTTAATCCTTTCCATTGTATTTTTTCCATCATTCTATTCATTTCCTATGGTGTAAGGAAATCTCCTCAATAGATGAAAAAACATATAAGTGATTAGGGATGAGAACCTAAACTATGTATACTTAGTTTTCTTAATCTTCTCCAAGTTCTCAAAAAATTGAATTCTTAGAATTTCACACATATCAACTTGTGCCCTATCAACACACATTAGATAGGCTGCATGTACCATTACAAGTACCATGTCATCCTCTCTTGAATATGCACAAAAATTAGTAGTTAGGATCTTGCATAAGTATCTCACATCATCTTGTTTGATCTTACTAATCACAATTCCTCTACAATTATAGGACTTCATAAATCAAATCTATTGTAATATCTATCACTCCATCTTCTAGCCAAAACTTTCCATTATGAATTCTGCTCAAGATAATCTTAGTGCATTCTTCATTATCAAATTGATACTGTAATCCATACTTAACAATTTCATTATGTTCCAAATATTCAAAACCTTGTTTCAGTGTTATATCCAGGTTGTAAATATTTTGATATTCATTTTTAAAATCACTATCACTTACTGTCTCTAGTTTGCATCCAAGATAACTTCTGACATTTTCTAAGTGTAAAACTCCATCTGGTATGGATGATAATGTAAATCTAGGGTCATCATCCAAGGGTTCTACTAGTTTCCTTTTCAATTTAGGTCTATTCTTATCTCTAACATTGTGTATTAAGGAAACATCCATGATTTCTTCAAATTCCTTTACTAATTCAAAGATTTGTCAAGTAAAATACCTTAATTTTGTGATTTTAGGGCTTGCGTAGATTTGACACAAAATTCTTCTCCAAATCCTTGCAAAATGCTTCCAATCACTACTCTTTGATCTCCTTGACACTTGAATTTTCTTTGATGATCAAATAATACTGATCATAACCTTTTATTAATTCAATCTCACTTAGATCTGACATTGCATTCAATTCTTTTTCCACTTCTTTCCAAAAAGCTATTTCTACCAACCTACAAAACTTAAAACTTCTTGCGATGTTGCAAAACATAATATTTTTCTTTGTGCTCTTAACCATAGTACCTTGGATTAACTACACAAGACTTAGTTCATCATATATCAACTTCTACACTAATCTAAGTTCCTATTCTACTGCAAGTTTCATAAATTAATTACTTTGAGATAGGTCAGGTAAAGATTCATTCTTACCTTTCAATACTTCACCTTCCTGATTAGCTTCAATGTTGAATATGTCTCCTTGATCTATGCTTTTGATAAACTTCACTTCATCTGAATTACTACAACATCCTTTCTGACTGTTACTTTCATCTTCATTTCTTCTTGCATGATTTCTGGGATTAGGATTAGGATGAAAAACTCTATTGTTCATTCTACAAAACCTTGCTTTATGTCCAATCTTGTTCCATATATGACAAACAATTCCATTGTTTCCATATCTTGGTCCAAGTTGATTGATTTGTGATCTATAGTTTCTAGCAATGTGTCCAACCTTGTTGCATCTATAACATATTACTGCATTTCTTCTATTCATATCTTCAGTAGGTTATCTATATTGTTAGTATTCCTAAACATTCTACTACCATCATTATTCTCGATAAATTTAAGTTTCCTACATTCAATAGCTCTATGTCCAAAACCATGACAATTGTAACAATAACCATTAAGAGGTTTAAATTGTTTACCCATGCAATCTCTCTTCATATGACCAATAGTATTACAAGCAAAACATCTACCTTTGAATTCTCTTTGCATACCTTTGGGTGATTCCTCTTGCTTCGGTGATTCTTCTTCTTTAGGTGTATCTTTAGATTTGTTGATCTCATCAAGCTTCTTCTCATCTATGCTTTCAGATATTTTCAAATCTGGTTCCTTGCTTTCATTATTTACTCTAAAAGTGTTGAATCCAAGACCAGTCTTATCGTAGAATGGTTTTTGATAAGATATTTGTTCATCAATCTTCTCACTAGTTGAATATAGGTTTTCAAGTTGTTGTTTGGATTGGGTCAGTTCACCTTTCGCAATCTTATTGTATTTCTCAAGTGCATCATACTGCAAATTGACTTTCTCAAGTTTAGATGTTACTTTACAAAGTTTAGATTTTAGTCCTTCATTTTCAGTCTTTAGACTTTCATTCTCAAATTTTAGATTTGCTTCATTCTTTCCATTTCCATCTTTCAAACTAAGCTTCACATTTTCTATCTTCAGTTCATGCTTAAGGATCTCATTTTCTTTTTCTAAATTGTCATCACAATCTTCAATAAAAACTTTGAATTCCTATTCAGATGTGAGATCTTCCTATTTGTCTTTCAGTTTCTCAATGAGGTTCTTTGCATCATCATACTTTATTTTCAAAGTATCTTTTTCAATAGTAAGCAAGTCAATCTATTCAAGAGCTTCTTCAAGATTCTTCTGTAGTTGATCCATATCCATAGAGATCATACTCAAGCTGCTAGGCTTTCCTTGAATGATTATTTTTCGAGTAACTAAGCTCTGATACCAATTGTTAGAAATAGGGAATACTGAGAGGGGGGGGGGGGGGGGGTGAATTAATATTCTACAAACTTTATCTTTTACCCAATTATGGATATAACAGATTATCTTTATACATGCACAATATAAGAAGCTAAACAACATGCATAACAATAAAGAACTCATAACACATGATTTGTTCTCGAGGAAACCTTGGCCAAGGGAAAACCCCGGTGGGGATGGTACCCACAAAGATCCACTAATTAAAAGTATCTTGTTAAGGATGTTGACCCTATTAGGAGTCTATTACAAGAATATAGTGTATCAGTCCTGATTAAGGGATTATAGGCCTTGTTAGAAGCCTCAACCCTGTTAGTTGTTGGTAGTACAAAATGTGATTACGAGATGAGCCCACTGCCCAAACAAGTAATATACAATATACACTGATTACAAAATAGGTTAAGGTACATAACCTTATATTGCTTGCATCAATATCTCTTTGCTGCTCTTTCACTATCACTATTACATATGCATCATATACTTCGCATCATATCACTGCTTCATTACATTTCATTGCTACTACATGATACTTCTACTATCTTTACAATTACAATTACATTTATACCAATAGCTTTATCCAAGAGTTAACATCTAGGATGTCATCCCTTTATATTGTTAAGTAATTATTTTGA
The DNA here is from genome assembly GCA_027943335.1 of Chamaecyparis obtusa. Taxonomy (NCBI): domain Eukaryota; kingdom Viridiplantae; phylum Streptophyta; class Pinopsida; order Cupressales; family Cupressaceae; genus Chamaecyparis; species Chamaecyparis obtusa. The sequence goes on from BSBK01000029.1 coordinate 599,470, forward strand.
TAAAAAAAATAATCCCTTAACTCTTTACTAGTTCTATCTTCATATTCTGTCCTGTCAGCTTGACACTGTCTTCGGTAAAACTATCGTAACTTCTTCCGTACATTATGTACTAACTTTCACTCTAAGATAGGTGTTCGATAGACATCATAGAGTCTATGTTCAAGTGCACAAGCATTGAAATTACTCCAATCAACATTGCAAACAAAAACTATGTCCAAGTTCACTGGTGAAAATACTGTCTCAGACTTAGACAAATTTGCAATGTGCTCTGTCATACTTGCACTTTGACCTGTACGATCTTCATGTGGATCATATGTTTCCATAATGACAACATCTATGTAATCAAATCAGCCAAATTTCCAACAAGAAAGAGCTATATACTACATCAGTCATACTCTCGTGTCATATGAGGTTAATTACACTAGTATTGAAAATCTTGCCTTGTGGTGGTGTTTGCTTCCCAAAAGCTGCGATATTAGATGCTTGCACATACAATAGACCTCATAGAAAAGATTGATCCTCTAAAATATT